>SSNR01000085.1:741261-792816 GCA_006937965.1 Callopanchax toddi
GTGTGTGTGTGTGTGTGTGTGTGTGTGTGTGTGTGTGTGTGTGTGTGTGTGTGTGTGTGTGTGTGTGTGTTGTGGCCGTATATCACTCCTGTAAAACTGCAGCACTAAAAAGAATCATTCATTTTTCACTGAAACCAACACAGAACACACTTTTTTTAAATTTAGATGAAGCTTCCATAAAGTGTCTTGTGTAAATGAGCAAAAAATCTCTAAATGGAATAAAACAACCCAGAGAAGTGGGTGCTGCCACCTGCAGGAAGCAGAGATATCTACTGTTTACATTTTCAGCTGAGGGTGTTGTGAAGCGTTTCAGTGGCCATGCTGCTCTCTGGGGTCAAGAATACCAGTGCTGCTTCTGACCCGACAACTGGCTCAGAGAGACCTTCAGCAAACACTCAAATCATGATAGCATGATGCACTTTACTTATTGTAAGCAGCATGAGGAGATCGCTCTATAATTTAGGACGTTCGAGGCTCATTCTATCACAGATTATAGTTGGATTTATAATAGAAACTTTTACAACTCGTTTTAGTGTTTTGCATAATGCTTAGAACTGATGCTTTGTTTTATGGTAGTGCTATAAAAATAAACTTTTATTACTAAAATCAGGAGAATCGTCTCCTTTAAAAAGTCCTAGTTTCTCTTCTCAAACATTGAACTGACTATAGATCAGGGTTGTTATCCTTAGAGGTTAACATCATGGACGTAAATGACTTAACAATATTGGCTTTTTAATTTGTTCTTTAAACTCTTAATTTTTTGGAAGGCAGAAATATTCTTTCACATGCTACAGATGAAGAAACGATGAGAACATGGTGCAGTGTGCAGAACATGACGTATAACTTCTGTTCTTGGTCAAATTAGTTCCAATAAAGTTCTTGGTATCTGTACATAAACCAGCAGTATAAACACAGATCATGTCTTATTAAACTGGGATAAAATCAAGACTTCCAAAAGCTTAAATAGCAAAGTGGTTTTTCGATGTTTGAATCTTTTAAGGATTTTCACACCATTATGACCCTGTTTGGTTTTAGAAATCCAGCAATAATTGAACCTTTGGCGCCAGATGTTAGTTGTTTTTCCTGTGTGTTGAAACTCCCAAACAGAGCTGTGTTAGCCACTCACCCTGCAGGATTATCCACCTTCAGAAACGCCTGGATGACCAAAGGAAACTCGTACTTGACTATGTAAAGGTAACTGGACATCGCTGTGGAGCACAGACATGAATACAGAGATGTGCTTGTTTACAGTATAAAACAATAATCGCTCATACATGCCAGAAAACACATGCAAGGACAAGTTCCTCACCTCCAATGTTCTGCAGCGTAATGGCAATCCCTGCCGCCATCTTCCCCGGGGTCCCAAAAGCCCTGTAGCCGAGCTGCTCATACGCACGAATACCTGAACGGCAAGACGACAGAATGCAATCCAGATTAACGAGCTGAGAAGAGACTAAAATGAACCATGCTGATGTCATTGTTGTTATTGTTTGTTTTACTTTTACTAATGTTACTTCTAAAGCTCTTAAAGACCAGGCTCTGTCTTATACTAGAGACTAGGGATGTCCCGATCAGGTGTTTTTGCCCTCGAGTCCGAGTCTGAGTCATTAGATTTTGAAGATCTGCCGATCCCGAGTCCCGATCCGATCTTTTTAATATGTTGTTGTGATCAACTTTATAAAGCCTCCAGACACAGACATACTCACACTTTCTGCTTCAAGCTGCTTCTGAGTTCTACTTTGCTGATGTTTAACTAATAAAAACAAACAAGCAACAAAATGATGTCATGCTGCAGACATAAATCCATCCATCTGTATAATCTATCATATCCATATATGTTTAAATACTTAAACATATATTCTCTGTGCACAAAATTAGTTTGTGGTTAAAGTAACTTTTTAAGGAAAATCTTTTTTTCCTACAGCTGTTCAGGTGCAGGAATGTCAACATTATTTTAACACTCTGGTCCATTTTTTGCCCAGAAAGAACAAACCTGTTTACTGACAATGACCCGGATCATTTCTTAAGTCATCAGCTCCTCCTTCACTCCTCCTGTTTTATCCTCTGACTGCAGCAGCTCTGAACAACTTCTTCATTAGACTATTTGGAGAAATCCGTCAGTGTTGTGCGCATTTTGGAGCGACATTTAATCAGGAAGCTCCTCCTCAGAAAGCGCTTTTTAAAAATCTTAACATTGCTCAATTAATTTCCCGATGGAGGGCAGGTGTTGTGCTGCGCACGGAGCAGAATCTCCTCCTGAGGCAGGAGGGAGACGCGGCGTAGGGAGAACGAGTTAGCGCGGGTATGACTCGCTCCACGCCGGCCTCGCCGCCTCCTCCAGACCGAGCACTCCCGTCGGTGCTTGCTTTCCGTTCAGGGGGAGGACGAGTCCTGGCGGCGGGTGTGGAGAGAGCGGCGAACCCGGTCACTGCTCCATAAGCTCGTGTCTCCTGGTCTCGGCCCCCTCCCTCCTCCTGGACTGGCGGAAACTGATTCAGACTCTGGTTATGGTTAATATAAGTGCACAAATATAGACTATATATAAATTCCATGTGCTTTAGATTGTTTAACATATATTTAAAAACCCAAACTTCCTTCTGACGGCATAGCAGCTTTTATTTTGGCGGGGCAGTGCGCATGTAGAGGAAACCCGAGTCAAGATCGGGAGGTGACGTCCGATACCGATCGAGTCCAAAATCACGTGATTGGGGCCGATTTCCGATCACGTGATCGGATCGGGACATCCCTACTAGAGACCTTCTTGTTCCAGATGTCTCCATCAAAGCTCTTGGCTCTCAGACTGCAGGTTTACTCGCATTCATGAAACAGAAACTCTGTCTACTTCAAAGACTCAGCGTCAGACTGTCCTCTGTGATTAATCCCATAGTTTGAGTTATCTTGGGTTATTGTGGCTCATCCCTTTAGTTCTGCTGCTGTAGAGTCAGGCTGCTGGAGGACAAACTGACCACATCTCCTCTCTCTGCTGGCGTTACTCTCTACTCTCCATGTTTACCAGAGAGTCGTTCCTTCCCACTGTCACCCTCGTACTGTGCTTGCAGTATCAGCTGGCTCCCTTACACAAGGCAGATTTGACAGATCGGCATTTTATAGTGAATCTATTTACATCAACTGTTTATAAACTGGTCTAAATCTGGACCTGGACTGATCTGGATGTGCTGCTATGTTCGGTGCTTTGAGATGACTGGTGCTTTATAAATAAACTGAATTAAATTGTGTAATTTCAGTAGAATGCAGGATGTTTGTGACCTCTTACCTACAATACCAGAAGACTTTAGTAGTAAATGGATGGAATATGATGAAAGAACTGCCACTGCTGTTAAGAGAAGCCTGAAACAAACAAAGAAAATAAGTGAATTTATTTGATCTTCAATCGCTTTCAAAACAAATACATGTAATACAAATTTTTACTTTTAATAGCATCAGAAAACTTTTTTTCTTAAATTTTACACTATAGGGTATACTGTAGGTTATTTATACAGCTGTGGTAGGAGAGTGGGTTTTCTCTGTGTTTAGATCAGATTTGAAAACCCTCCGGCTGGTTCACACCCTGCTGTCGGTCCAGCTGAGACTAAAGTTACCCTGTGAGTCCTGCTGCCCTCTGTCACAGTAACACACACACACAGAATACACACACATAGAATACACACACAGACACACAACTCACTTCATGTGCTTCATGAGCGATCATCAGCGATTAGGACAGTGGAGGCTCATCTCATTTCAGTTTGTATCTGAGATTTATTTCAATATTTCGCAGTATCGATGTTGCAATGATGTTAAACTTTTTATATATTTTACAGACACATTTACAGCAATGCTGAGAAAAAGCCAAGGACATTTTGAAATAATCTCTCCTCTCAGTTAGTAGTCTTTATCCTTTACTCTAATTTTCAAATGAGATGATTTGGTTGTTGTAATAATCTGAATAAAAACCTCTTTCCACAGCTGATCTAAATTAAAACGGTCTATTTATCCACACCTGATGCTGTAAAACATGTTGTATAAAGTAAGATGTCCTGTTGCCTTGCTTTATATAAAAACTCACCACCATGATGGACTCAGTGTCACGTTTTTCGCAAAATGTTTGAGAAACAATTTAAAGAATTTTCTCAGAATTGTACCTATAAATCCTCATCCTGAGACGTTTCATGAATGCTCCCTGACTTTTTCTAACCCAAACCACCTCATTCCAGTCATTTACTGTTCAGCCTTTTGTCGTTACCATTGGCAACATTAACTTTCGCTCTCACACAAACACTCTCTCAATCCTTCTTTCCTTTTCGAAAGGCCGAGCAGCCCGTCTTTCACCTCGGCTTCAACTCTTAGCCAATAAACTGTTTTTTCCTTCTACAAACTCTGTGAAAGAATGCTGAGCTGACTTGCGGGTGAGGACTCAGCCAGTCAAGTGTTGGTGGGAAGACGGATCTGCTGAAGTCAGACGGACTGACACACTTGGGTGACTGTTGCTCCGCTCAGGGAATTCCACCCCACACTGCATTCCCACTGACCCTCTGACCCACACCCACAGGAACTATCGAAGCATCATGCCATCTGTTAAAATATTCATTTCTATAACACGTTTAGATGTCATTTATTATTTGACACTAATTAAATAATAAATGCAAATAAATATGAATACATATATAAATATAAAAATAAACACCATTATATAAAAAAAACTGTTTCAACATCAAATATACCTCAACTCCTATATCATCAGAGTTTAAAGTCATTAGAAAATAAATTCCTTTGATTAAATTTACATATTAAACAACATTTTGAGAAAATATTTAATGACTTTAATCTCAAAAAGACTCAATGTTTTCCTCTTCGACACTGTTGGTGATACAACTATAAATATAAACAGGAGTCTTACTGAGCGCTTCAGACTAAATAAACTGTTCATTTAGCTGCTAGCTGTGATGCCTCCTGTGTAAAGCATCAGTCAATAGGCATAAATATTAACTTGTGTTAATGATGCATCTTATCTCCCATCAGTGTGGTCCCTGAAGAGGCAGGGGAAAGGTCAATCATCCCTCAGAACTGAAGCTAGAAAACTTTATGTCCAAAGACAAGACAGAGAACACATACATCTATTTTACTGTTGCTTTTGCTCTTCTCGTTCTCTTTTAGGTTCATGGTCTCTGTTATGATCGAGGCCCGGGGCTCAGAGTGGCTCAGAAAGCTGGAGAGAGGTAAAAGGGGGACGACTGCAGGCCTGGAGTCACAGAAAATTAGCCAACATTTCTGTGCCAAAACGTCACAGACCTTGTCTGTGTTTCTCAGCAGCTACTCCATTGTTTAATACGAGATCAGATATACAAACAGCCTTTTATCTGCAACAGGATGGGCAGGTGCACTAAGTCACGTACTACCAATTTACACGCGATTGCATTAATAAATAATGTAACCCGGCTTGCTAAGGGATTCATTTTAGCTCCTGTTTAGCCCAGTGACACAGACGCTACTCGCTCGCTGACAGAAAGTTCAGTCAGTTCAAAAAGCAAACCAAAAAAACTACAGTCACACAAGTCAGATCAAAGTAAGGAGCTTTTTCTACCACGAGGGGAAATCCTCTAGACATGACTGCCTTCAAGAAGTCATCAGAAAACACCATCAGATCATGTTACTGAATATTAAAAATACATTATATCCTCTCACAGGCTGATTTCAACCTTTAATGACTCAAACATGCAGAATATTATCAGCTGTTTCTAGGCTAGGACTGGCTAAAAAGAGAATATCTAGTTTACAATCAAGCTCTAAATGGAGATCATTAAATAATCCAATAGAAATGTTTGAATTCTGTCAAACTGAAGCATCTGTCATGTGACTCGAGCAGCTGGAAGAGGAAAAGGAGATGCAGCCTTTGCTATTGTGTGAAATTTCCTTTTAGGCAGACCATTGATTTTTTTTCTGAGAACTGTGAAAGAAAACAGGCTAACATCACAGCCAGAACACTAACGAACAAACAAACATCAGATCTGCATAAGCAGCACACCAACCAAACATCCTGTTCCTCGTTTTGCTTTTAAGATGTAATTTTAGAAGAAAAGGAAATCCCAGAGCACCTGTGTGCTGTTGTGTGATCCAGTCAGCATCAGTCTAGTCTGTTTATATCAGTTACAGAGAGGACTTTTGTTTTTATAAAAAAGGATTTCCAACTTGACTAGTTTTAAATAAAACGCTGGTAATGTTTTTTTTTTCTTTTTCTTTTAGTCAGCATGTACAAAACAAGTGCTACAAGAACCAACTGATAGATGTTTTCCTGAAAGGTCAAAAGATCTCAAGTGACTGTTGTGTCACACAAAGCTGCTACTAAGACTTTAAATGTTGAACTTCTACTCAAACGTTATGTAGATGATTTTTCATTTATGAGTATTTGTATTTCTTTAAAATGCCACTAAATTATCTCAAACTGTTTTTTTGATTGTTTGTTTGTTTGTTTTTTTGCACCATAAAGAAAATCTGCTGCTGATTTAGTACAAGGCAATTGGTACAAGGTGTTATTTATGTCTGGTACACATTTGCATTTGAAACACCTCAGAGGGTCCAGATTACATCAGGATTCTCGGAGCTGTAATTCACACCATTGTGCCTTTAATGCATCGTCATCATTAACTTACAGAAACAGGATGACTCCTGTGTTGGCCATGGCGTACGCAAGTCCCAGAATTCCACTCCCCATGATTGCGTTGCCCAGGTTGAAGACGGACATCCCAAAGGAGGTTTTTCCTTCAAACTACAACCAGTGAAAGGAGAGAAAGAGCAGGTCAATAGTTCTCCAACACCCTCGAGTCGGAGGTTACATTCAGGACTTTTTGTGATATTTTAACAAGCTCTTTAGGTTTTCTGAAAGATGTTTTTGAACTTTTTCTTTAGACTTTAAGAATCATTTTTAAATTGAATATTTAGCTAGTAACTAGCTAAAATGTTAAGCAAGCTATTAGCTAAAGTACCAGCTAGTAGCTATGTAGCTAATAACTTGCTAGCTACAAATATAAAATATTCCATTTTCTTCAGCTGAACACATAAAATACTGTTTTAGCACCAACAAGGGGATTTGTTTAAAGTACTGTTAGCTGAACATTTGTCATCTATCAGCTGGAGGATGCTGCATCACTCAGGTCTTGTTTTTAGGTATTTGCTCAATCTATTTCCGTTTGTAACAGCCGTGATTGTGTAGTGTCTCAGACAGTTTAAGTTCATGTTAGAGGATGTCACAAGTGTGCACCCTGCTGCCACTGGTTTTTGGGAGAAGGCTACTGGATTCACTTCTTCTCTTCAACTCTGTGACGTTACGTTACGGGTTGTGTGAACTCTGCTTACTTCATGTGTAATTAGACAGCAGCCCTTCAACCGGGCCTTGTAAGGTTGGTGAAGAGTGTTTATTAAAGGATAACAGTGTGGAATTTGTGGTTGTGAGTTTTTGACCGTCTCATGAGTCTTTCTGTGAACTCCTCTCAACCTTTTAATACAACTCACGTTACACGTTTCATAGGTTTTAAGGTCTAACATTTCTTATTTGTCCACTTTCCTCCTATTTAGGCAAACATGGGGTCCTAAAAAGCCATAAAAGTCCTAAATTTTAGGCCTTAAAAAGTTTTAAACACATCCAGAGTTTTCATCTTAGGTCCTAAATTTTATTGAGTTACATCTTAAATTTGTAGATATTAATTGCTGATTTTTCCCTTTAGACATGCTGGTATCACTCCATGTGTTCTAGTCCTCTCTGGGGACTTTTTACACAGGCACAAACATCAAGGCCCATGATGCACCATGACTTTCAGCCATCTCTGTGAAAGAACCTGGTTGCTCTGCTTTTGAAACGGGTTTGTTAAGGAGATGAAAACCCAAATGTTCATGTTACATTATTTATAATGTGAAAGTGAATATTTAACAAGGTTTGGCTTCAATCGTTAAAAAAACTATTGTGTAATAATGACTTTTCAGTTTCTGTTTGTTCTAATAAGAAACTCTAATTGGACAAAATGAGTGTGTTATTAACTTTTATATGCCTAGATAGTACTTAAAATAATATGTGTTACTTTGAAAGAAAAGTTGGTATTTTGTAATTCATGATGATTTTTCATTTGAATCCTAACAGTCTTCAAAAAGTTTTAGATTTAACTCAAATTAAACCCTGAACCTGTACAATACTGTCAGGATCAGGTACAAGACCTGGACCGTAAATAAAACCTCCAAAGTCCAAAGAAAACTTTGAAACACGTTTAAAAAAGACTGAAAATGTATTGATCAAGGCAACTTAAAAAATTTAAGAAAGTATTCCTCTTTGGAAGCAAAACAATAGATAAGAATATTGTTTTAAAACTTTTGCACAGTGTTGAGCAGATGGCCCTGAGCTGTGTGTATACTCACATCTGTAAAGCGTGTTGTCTTCTTCTCCTCCCTGCCTGATAGAAATTCCTGGCTCTCTGGGAGGTTGGATTCTCTGTTTTCATTTATGTGAAGACTAAGAATGAGAAACACAGCTGTAAGAACAACCACTCTTTCAGGAAAACACTCAACATCCACCTTGCTATTACAACACAACACATACTGTACGCTACTCACAAACATTTAGGGACATTTGGCTTTCTGGTGAAATTTCAGAATGAACTTAAATGCACTCTACCGTTTACAGGTGAACTTAATGTGATCTTTGCATACACAAAAGAATGCAAAGCACGTAATGATACATGGACAATATAAAAACAAACCAAGGTGAATTTACTAAGCTGCACAGAAATGGACCAACATATGACCACTGCACACAGAGTGGCCCTTCCTGTACTGAGTGTCTGTGTGCTGGGACCAGTTCAGCTCATTGCTGAAGTGGATACCAATGCAGGTACTAAAAGGCATATACAACTTCAGTGTCTGAGCCCTGAATGTTCACCGGTGTGTGAAGAAATGTGTTTTCCACCATCAGCCACCATCTCCTTTGTCTTACTGGTTTTAAAGCATAAATGGTTGTGCTTGCACCAGCCTAGAAAGTCTCTAAAAACTGACTTGTATTCCAGATTGTATTCCCCTCATGACCGCCTCATTGTGAACAGTGCCCTGTGGAACTGGATGATAAATGTCACACAACTCCAGGCACATTTAAGGAATGTGAGAGGCACTAAAATGTCATGCCAGGCCATTGGAAACCACCTACATCAGCGTGATCTGCAAGCTAGACAACCTGCAAAGGTACCTGACTAAACCACCAGGCACAGGCGTCATCGTCTTGCATGGACCAGAGAGCATTTACACTGGATGAGGGACCAGTGGACCTCAGCACTGTTCACTGATGAAAATTTATTGTATGAACAACACAGGTCTAATTTCATCTTCATGGACAACAATACTTCAAGGTCCCATCACTGGAGACTGGGGTACCTCTAATGGAGTGACCTGCACTTTCTCCAGACCTGAATCCCATAGAAAACCTATGGGATCAGCTGAGTCACCACAAAGAGGCTGGTAACTCTGAACCCCAGAACCTGAATGACCTGAGGGCTGCCTTTCAAAAAGAGTGGGATCCCATGCCTCAGCAGACAATAAGGGGGAAGGGGAATTTGTGCCTCAGTACAACGTAGTGATATTTGTTCTCTGCATTTGACCCATCCCTGAGGGAGCAGAGGGCAGCCATTTTTGGTGATGCCCAGGAGCAGTTGAAGGTTCAGTATTTTGCCCAAGCATACATCGACATGTGGCCAGGCCGGGGTTTGAACCCACATGGGAGGCAATCTCTCTGCCACTGATCCATGGTCGCCTTGTGAACAGCATGAGATGTCACCAAAGTGTACCGTAATTGATGCTCAAGGTCACATGACCAGTTATTGAGACACTGACATTTTCTGTTGAGGTATACCCACCACTGTTGTTGGCTTTTGTTTCAATACATTGTTTGAGCTGAGGACATTATCATTGCGTGTTTCTACTTAAATGACCCACTTTCATGATATAATATCATTGTGTAGAATGATCTTCTTACATTTTCCATAAGCCAAATACCCCTAAATGTTTGTGCATGTAAAAACAGATCCACTCCTCGTTATCGTGCTATACGTACCTAGCATTCTGGGTATTATTGGCTACATTTTCCCTACAAGTAGAGTAGAGAGACGCCATCCATCACCCAGCGTAAGCACAAAGTGGAAAAACAACACCCACAGTTATAAGATAATAAGAGCAACGACAAGGAGCAGCTATAAATCATCAGCTGAAGAGAGGAGCGGGGATTAAACCATCTATTACTCATAAAGTGCTAAACAAGCCGACATGATAATTGAGTCCACAGCTCACTCAATTACCCCACAAATATTCTCCTACAGCCAGCAAGCAGATGGAAGGTAAAAGGGCATCACTACACACCGGCTCTGTTAGAAGTCAAACTGTGACTTTCTGGAGATGAAACGTTGAGATGAACAAATAAATGTTAAAGCATTAGAACTTAATCCTCAGATTTAATGTTATATTTGTTCATGACAAAGGGATGTTCTGCATTTCACTGAATGATCAGAACCATGCTCAGAATTTACTTTGAACATGTTGATTCTCTGGAAATCAAAACCTAAGCAGGATTTTTAATAAAAGCTAAATAAAAACTAGAGCAACATTATGAAAGTATCAGAAAAGACTTATGAAGGAAGCTGTGAGCTTGTTGCAATGAGTCCTTTTAGAGTTTTTATACCAGGGAAACGATGATAATGACAATACCGGCTTTAGCACAGCCAGGTTTACTGAGTTGAATTTCTGATTCTGGTGCTAAAGACATTTTTCTGATTTTGAAGTGATTCATCACCTGCTACAATGTTAGACATTGATTCTGATGGAGAAGTGATTAAACAAAAAGACCACTAAAGAAGAGCTGAGATAAGATTTCCTGTCCAGTTCAAACTGATTCTCTCCATCCTGCAGCAGCTCAACGTGTTATTTCATCAAACAAACTCTAATAATCTATAGCTTAGCTATGAGATGAATGAGCTCAGAGAATAAATAACAGTTATGAAAAGATGTTTGTAACCAGCTGCCTGATAAGCTGTTTGCAGGAGGACTGGGAGTGTTTTAAAGGTGAAAGAATGTCAGCAAACACCACCTTTGAGCTGTTATGTCACCAACTCTCAGATTTTGGTTTAATTTAAAATCTCTCTACATGAAATTGGACTGATTTTGTTCTCAAAATGCTTTAAAAGAACACTGATAATTTAGTGACACGTGAGCACATGAGGACAGTGTAATGACCTGAGGTACTTACTTTTCACAGTCCTCTGGAGGGGCGGGTTTGGCTGAAGCTGTGGTCTCCTCTCCAGGTTCATGACCTTTACCGTTAGGAATGGCATTCACCTCCGCTGAAGATGTTTCCAGAGTAGCGTCTAGTTTTTCTTCACTCATGTTTGCTCAGATACGTGATGATCTGTTGGCTAAAATGAGCAGAAGCTGGAGTCTGTGGAAATGTGAGGTCAGCGCTCTGAGACGGTCGTTTGAATTTTCCTCCTGGGATCTGTGGGTGAGAAAACCAGAATCAGGCAGTTAGAATTACAAAGAGATGAGGGTGTGACATACACAGAGGGAATATTAATAATAATCATTATTAAATAAAACTAACTGTGTTTCAGAGGGATTCTTTTTTCTTTGCAAGAGCCAACCTCAACCAGGAAAGATTCTGAAGCAAATTCGTCTTTTTCAGGTAGGAAGTGAAGTTCATGGATGAAGAATGTTTATCAGGAGTTACATGAAAACAACATTTTAAAAGATTATCTAAACAAAAACAATGAATATAGTTTTTAGTAAATGTAAGACAACATATATTTTTAAACTCAACTGTTTTTCAGTATGGAAGCGAATTATGTTACACATTCGCTTCCATATTACTGAGGATTGTCTGTCGTCAGTTACATCAACCAAACTGAAAAAGTCTAAAGTAAATGGATAAGATGCTTAGATGAACTGCCAGGGACTCCCATTGATGACCCACAGAAGCAAATAGGTTATAATAATGAAAAAAAAAAAAACATTATTAAGCATTATAAGGGTTTACATGTAAAGTTTTACAACATAAATAATCATCTAAAGGCTGTTTAGTAAAAACAATGTAAATACTAATGCAATCCTGCAGATTAGAGACTTGTTTTTTATCATTTGTTTGCACTTAGGTTTCATTTTGTTGATTTGATTATGTTTGAAGAGAGATGTGTTGGAGTGTTAGACTAAGGTCAGCAGGTATTTGATAAAAGATTACATATTCAGGAAACCAGAAAACATTAACTGATAAAAAGTTTGTCTTTTTAAAAATATATATGATTTATTAACATCTATAGACACAGAGAGCAGAGAGAGGGATTTGGTTGATTATTGAGCCTCAGCAGGAAGAAGCACTCAAAGCATGACTGAGACAGTAACGAAGGAAATAATGACAAAAACTGTAGAAAAACTATGAATGAACACATAAAGACTGATTTCATTACAAAATGATCTTCATTATATAGAAAGCACTGAGTTATTTAAAAATAAACTGCATGTATGGATAATAATTAGAAATAGAAATTAAATTATGGTTATTCCTCTAACTTTTCCTTGTTTCTCTGTTAACCCACATCTTCATTGTTTGGCTCTTGAAGAGGAAACATCTAAATCCATGTGACTTTGGGACTGAAAACATTTGCTTGTGCAGCCTCTAAACGGTAGACTCCATCTCAGATCCAGAGTTAACAGTGAATAGATGTTTTGACCAATCTCATGAATAATTGACACATAAAGTGACAGGTCTTCCCTTTAAGGAAGGCAGGCCTTTAGCCTGCTGTGTCACACTGGGCTTTGCATCAGGCCTTCGTTTCCTGGGTCTCCTGTTGTGTTGTATGAGCTGACCAGCTGGCTTGTGGGGCCCAGAAGGGCCCCTTTGACATGTATCTCCTAGATGTTGTTGACTAAATCCCCCCTATCTGGCTGGACCTAAATGATCTTTTTTTTTTGCTCTGCTGCATAAACAGCAGTTATAATGGTGACCATGTTGGGATCTGTAAAGAGGGAGAACACACAAACGGCTGAACCCCCTCAGCATTGAGATAAAAAGAGAAGAACCAGCCAGGACCAGTCCTAGCTGTCTTTGTGCCTCCATTTATCTGCTTGTCCCTTTTCTCTTGGTTTCCTCTTTTTTACTGAGGAGGTTCAGCACAGCCACAATGCTCAGAGTTTATTCTACAACAATTCCTGGCATCAACTCAGCCGTCCCTGTATCATCAGGCCTCTTCCACTTTTCAGCCCACTCTTTTTAAGAGTATCTCATTCTGGAGAGAAATATTTGAACGCATCAAACACAGAGCGAGGTGCGAACCCCCGGTCCTCACCTAGCTGTCCCCTGAACCTACCAGCCACATTATTGTGAGCTCCACCGCACAGGCAGGCCTCTTGGTTTGTCTGGGTAAAGCTGGGTAACGTGGCCGGGCAGCAAAGCACTGCGCACAATGGCACATGTTGTGTGGTTTCCTGGGAACGGGTCGGGGAACAGTGGTACTATTGTGCCAGGCATCATTATACAGCCAGGGCCCCCTTGGCTGCAGTTCACCGGGCCACTCGAGAGGCTGAAAAGGTATTTCACTCCCTAATTGAAAAGATGCCACCTTGAATTCAACAAATGCCAGGATCCCGTATTCAAGCAGAGTTGTAGTGGAGCTGCTGATGGCAGCAATGGCAGAGGCAGGGCCAGCCTCGTGGGACAAATCACCGCACAGAACCGCACTGCCACTCAGACGCTCTACAAATCACGAAGAGGTTGGAGTAGCCATTGAAGGACAGCACACGATGGGCCGTCCAGCTACAAGGGGTCCTCCTCAATGGCCTCGAGCACTGGAGCTTTGAATCAGAAGACATGATTGGCCTGAGTTGTGTCTTTTACGATCACAATGTTCAACAGGAGAGGAAAGACATGACGGCGGAGTAAAAATCCACTAATTTGGTCAGAACCTCTTGTTTCTCTAAGGGCTTTTGGAGAGCTTGGAGAATAGGAGTAAGAAAAGATGAGACGCATTCAAATAAATGAAATACTGAACTGGTCATCTGGAAATATGGTTATGTTCTGACTTAAACTGAAGCCAAAAGCATCAGATAAATGAACACACTACATCTGATCATTTACACCCAGTTTACATCTGTTTAGTCACACAGATGAACTCACTTCTAAAGCACTTTATGAAACTGTCACAAAAAAAACTGTTTTATCAGCTGCACACAGTTCCCTTTCAAACTTTGTTTTTGTTTAAATTTTCTTACATCTACAGTACAACTATATAGTTAATGTAATTGAAAAATACATGCTTTAAGACCTTTGCAAAATGACAAGTTTATATATTTGGATTAATCCTCTAATTCTGTCAGCATGCAGCTTGAACACTGATTCTAATGCGGTGAATTGGGTTTTGAGATGATGGAAATGACACGTTGTTGTAGATTTTTTGGGTTGCATTTAATTTAAAAGAGGTCAAAAAGCTTTGATAGACAAAGAGAAAAGTAAACAAAACTAACCCTATGAAAGAGTTGAGTTTGAGTGAGTGGGTCCATGGATGAAGGCTGGATGACATCATGTTTAGACACGATGTCATGTCTGCCTGCATGAGGAAACACGGTGTTCTCAGAGCTTTTCCAAGATTTCATACAATTATTTCTTTATATTTAACCTTTCTCACTTGACAAAACAGAGAAAACCTGATCTTTTCCTCAAAAAAACAGATATTTTTAGAGAGAAACAATCATCTACTAGGTAAATTAGCAATATATCTTAACTTTAAACTTAGGATTCCAGGACTTAACATCACATTTTGATGTTCTTGGCAGGGAGTGAATGAATCTTTTGGAACTGATCTCTGCTGTTGCTGTGAAAACAGTTGCCAGCACAGAGAGAGAAACGTCTTGTCCCTCGTTTCTGTGATTCTGACGTAAGCAGCAGCTCTGCAGCAACGTCACCATGAGGAGGCAAACAGAGACAGCTGCTCTCATTCTGATTCCTAAACCCATACCTGAATAATTCAACATCGTCCAAGCTGATTCATTCACACATTTTGCTCAGCATGTGTGGATCTGCTCTGGTCCATTCATAGTTTCATATTGTAATTATGAGGGCTTTGTGTGTGGAGGAGGGGCGTCCAGTTTATGTAATACAGTCTGTAATCTCTAATACTCTCTTCTCTCTTGCTACTGGGGCTTTTCTAATTAAGTTCCAAGTGTGATACAACCTCTCAATATGTTAAAGATTTGTTTTATCTTGTAACACCCTGAACCATCGGTGCAAAAAGAGCAGAAAATACCAAAAATTTCAAAAAAGCTGCAAAACAATCAAAAAGCATAAAACTGAAAAGTATCCTCCCCTTCTGTTTTTTGAAAAAGAATGACTTCCTGTTGCTTACAGAATTATGTTTGTCCACACTTTCCATGATGAGCAGCTAATACGTTTATTTTCATGGTAAAGCTTCAGATGTGGGACCTCTGACAATCATGATAGAGTGGATCAGATTAGGGCCCATCTAACCGAAGCAGGAAGTCAGGATCAAAACCCACTCATGTTCATAAGCTCCTGCAAAAAATAGCTGCGAAGGAGTGAAAATCCTCGGTGACCCAGCATCATGTCACACACAAAGCTGCCATTCCTGCATGTGTTGCTGAATGCAGCAGCTGTTTGAAATAAGCAGTCCACATTCACAGAGAGCATCCAGCAACCATCTGCCCCGCGCTCTGGTTCTTCACACCAGGATAAACAGTCCCAATAACACACACGATCACACACACACACACACGATCACACACACACACACACACACACAGTCAGTGTAAAAAACATGCAGAGATTCAATGTTTATCCTCACAGAAAACCTTTAAGGAGGTCAAGCTTGTGTTGATATTAGGAAATTATGTTAAAAAGAAAAAGGAAAGTAAAAGAAGTCAACATATTTTTAGGTTTTAGGTAAAAAAAATAAAAATAAAAGACAACAGACACACTTCATACAGACAGACAGTCCTAATCAGACACTTGAAGCTGAGTAATCATTAATGTATAAAAATACTAATCACTTGCAAACAGCCTTGCTAAAATGTTCTAACACATTTCTTTAATTTGATCAATCAGAAGTTTGACTCAAGCAACAGTCTATAAGCTGAAAATGACAAAATTACCTTTCATTGAGTTTAGCTGCAAAAACTGCAGGATGTCATCGTGTAATTCTCATATTGGTGATAAAAATAATTCATGCAGGGAGAATTATGGCCTGTCACTTATTTGTAAGCAAAAACAGCGTTCTTCACAGATTAAGACACTTTGTCTCACAGTGACTCAAACAGCAGCCATAAGAGATTCATTGCAGCTGTGCATTTAACTCATAGCAGGAAATAAACCCAACATGTGGGAGGAAAACGGTCCTTTAACTGTCTTCAGGTCTGTGATTAGGCTGCTCTCCTGTTTCCTGTCCTCCCCTGTCACTCACCCTCTCCCTCTCTCTCCCTATACCACTGATTAGCCAGCAGGGAGGATAACAGATTAACCTCTGACTGGGAGATTTGTTTGTCAGCCACTGAGATGCTCCTTGTCTCCAGGATTTTTATATGAGCTGAATTGAGATGCACACATCTGAATCTATAATGCCATGAAGGAAGTGGTCTCAGCATGGCAGTGCATTTAAATACCCACTATGAGGGTGTTATGAGGGAGTGTGTGTCTCACAGTGAGGGTTTCACACAGCCTTAGTCCTGTTTCTTCACTACGTTTAAAGATGGACTGGAATATTTGGTATTTCTGTTGATAAATTGGGGGTGGGGGGGGGTTGCTCCTTCTTGTTACATTATTCTGTCAATTCAGAGCTGCTGAGGTGGGGGAATTTTCATAATAGTAGACATTTAGCAGACATGGAGCATGAAAAAAACACAACAAGACTTCATTATCTATGACATCACACCCAGGTTCATTGTGATCCAGTTGTAAGTTTAAAATCCTGCAAGGTTTGCTGGTTGTTTCCTTCAACCATCAGGCAAACTCCTGTTTGTAACACAGGCAGATAACACATTTCACCACATTTAACTAATTTAAACACAGAAGTTATGTTCAATACACACAGACTGACAGAAGTGCAAATAACCAGTTTTTTATGCACTTTTAATTTATATGTTTGGGTTTTGAAGTTGATGAAAGTCAAAACTCCAACTTCAAAATCCATTCCATTTTCCAAGAAGAAACTGAATGCACCATAACACCTGATTGAACCTGGTGATATGCTTCCAAGTTTATATTTGTCACATTTAAAAAATAGGTTTGACCTCATTCAGAAACACACAACAGGATATTTTTTTTTTTTTTGTATAAGGGAAATTATGGATGCACAAAAAACAATCATGGAGCAAAATAGTATTTTTTTGTTAGTTGTTTCAGAAAATGTTGTTTTGTAGATCAGATTTGTGAGTCACTAAAGTTTGGTGAATTGTTTTGGAACAGTTCAAACCCTTACTAATCCAACCGACCTGTTTGTCTGACCATGAGTCTGGGTCTGACCTGCAGAGGATGGCTGACACCACATCACAAGTTAGGCAGGAGTTTGGAAACATTGAGGTGCGAGGCAGCATGATTTTTTTTATTGTCTCGTGAATTGCCTGGTAGGAACACCAGACCGATGACTCACTGGAAATGGGATTTATTTTTAGAAACACTAGACATTTCCTGTCACTCTGGCTCAACTTTAACTCTGACACCCTGCAGACAAGAGCAGCAAGACAGAGGAGTGCTTACAGAGCATTGGAGGAGCAGGGGGCAGGATGAAGAAATGAAACTCACAAGTGACGCACCTGGCGCTGCGAGTAACTGCATCCTGGCATGGGAGCGCACACAAACTCCTCACTAAAGAAAAAAACTCTTCACAGTGACATATTGCCAGACCGCTGCATATACTGGTATTATGAAAAAAAAGCAACATGTCAAGCAACAAAGTAAGTAACAATTCTTCTTTTTTTTCTTCTTCTGCTGTTTTTATGGCGTTCGGCACGCAACATTACGGTGCATTACTGCCACCTACTGTGTATATTTCCTTCTGCTTTTGAAGCTGTCAAGAACGTGCAAGCAGTTCACGTCACATCCGAAGGACAGCGTGGGAAATTAGGGACCGAACTGCAGTGCATTTTACAGAACACAGCTTGTTCAAGACAAAAGAACGATACATGGGTGGTCTCATTCTTTTTGGTTTAAAATGCTTCATCACCTAAAAAACTGAACATGCATGATTAGTTTTTACAAATCCTGCCCCCTGCTCCTTTAAAGCAATGAAGGACAGTGTTTTTGTGCAAACAGCCACAGGGAGGCCACAGATAACAAGCATGTTCCTCCTTCTATTCTGAAAAACTACAAATCTAAATATGGGTACTATCTTAGGCTGGAGGCTGTGTTTGCAAACTGCTGTCATTTTCTAGATAAAGCAACAACTACTGTAGACTTCTGGCTGATCAACAACCTTTCCTGGACTGTTACTCCATAAACTGGACATGGTCCTAAAGCCAGGGTGGGAGGTGGCCAACACCGTCATCTCCAGTTAGTGTCAGCTGATTTGGCTGCAGATAGCTGTCTGTATGCAGTCACACATAAAACTAGATTCTCTTCTGAGAAACTCATTGATTCTAATCTGGACTTTAGTTGTTTCCATCCAAAGTGAGTTTTCTGTTTTTCCACTGAATTCCAAAAACAGACGAATGAAAATGCATTTGAGCCACATTCACTCAGAACCTGTTAATGTTGCACCTTTCTAAAGTGTTGAACTGAGGTGTGGGTGTTTTCATTTTTACTTTAACACGAAAGAACAAATATTAATGTTTTATTCTTCAGAGATGGGCTTTTGAAACGGAATGTTGAACCCTCACACTGTCCTTATTTTGGGGAATATGGAGGGGTTTTTAATCTTTTGGAGTCAATTTGACCCCCTAAGACAGAAAACAACTTATAAAAACTCCTTTTAAAAGAAGTGATGCATAGTGGGGATTCATATTAGAGAAGACCGATGTGCACAACTAATCATAAATATATACATCCCCCAAGAAGTGCTGATACTTTAAAAAGTATCTGTTAACAGTCAGTAATGTTTGGAGGTTTTGATGTAATTTAACTCCCTGTGGCAAAAATTAGGGAACTGAAAAAAATAGACCCTCTATGGTTATAAAACGCAGCATTTAGGCTAAATGTGTGTGTGTGGGGGGGGGGGGGGGGGGGTATTAAAATGATCCAAATTTACATCTAAATCTAATGCTTTTTTTTTGTTATCTTTGCTTCAACTTTCAAACATGAAATTGAAATGAGTTTAATTCAGTATTTTTATTTCGTAAGTCAACCTCTGGTCCACACAAACTGACACAAAGAAATAGGACAGCAAGGCTGTTTTACCGCTGCAGCCAGAGATGCACAAAGAAATGAAGATGTAGGTGGTGTTGTGACACAAACATAAATATGATCTAGTGGAAAGCACATGATGAATGGGGCGGAGAAGATGCTGACACCATGGAAGCCCTGATGTGGCCGATTTCCTCTTAGACATCCAAACGCTCTAATGTTCATTCAACATTGCTGCTCTTTGTTCAGATCATAAATGATGATGATCCTAAAGCGATCGTTCTTTTGAAACTGATATGCTATTCACCGAGTGTATAAATAATGGTAGGAATCTTTTTCCATCTTTTAAAAAAGCCCACACATATTGTACCAGTCCTCTAAAAAATGTGATTTGGATCATTTGTGATGCTCTAAAAATAAAAAGTGAGTACATGGATTCATGCTGACCAGTCCGCTGCTGGCTTAACTTTCATTGTGGTGGAAAATCAAAGAAACAAAAAGTTATGATTTGATCTAAAAAGAACAAACCCAACAGAGCAGTCAGAGGATTTTCAGGGCTGTTGCTGTTAACATGATGAGGAGCTGTTAACACGTTTCTGTGCCAACAGCATCCTGTGATCAGGTAGAACAAAGTGCTGGCTCAGTGAACGTGATCTCAGCTCTGCGAGAACACAGTG
Organism: Callopanchax toddi; assembly: GCA_006937965.1. NCBI lineage: Eukaryota > Metazoa > Chordata > Actinopteri > Cyprinodontiformes > Nothobranchiidae > Callopanchax > Callopanchax toddi. Next base: position 761,290 of record SSNR01000085.1, read on the forward strand.
GCTTTTTGTTGTTTTTTAAATGTTTTCAGTAAAAGAAACAGATGAGTTCCTGCCTGGACAATAACGCAGTAACGCTGTTCTCCAAGCTGAAGCAGATTTATCCTGTGAGATGGTGACAACACCAGAAGCGTATGCCAGAGTCCTCTCTGTGAGATTTAGACAGCCTGTTGGCCATGTGACAGCAAACACACATTATCCACTCTCCCTTTTGAAATATGAGATCGCCTGAATAGAAATACATTGGATTGAACAGAGACGGTATAACTAGGAGACAGCTGACAGGGAAAAAATACATCTATTTCACTACAAACAACATAAACAATGTGTTATTGTTTGTTTTCCAACTGCAATTTATCAAATTTCACAACTGAGCAAAATTGAGTTCAGAATTAAACCAAAAATGATGACTTATTTAAATAATACAGTAATTTGATTTTATAAACAAAGATAGTTTGGAAGTGAATGGAAACATACTTTTTTCTAGTTTTGAACATTTTGCAGCACTAAATAAAATGTTTATTTATTAAGGAAGACAAGAAATATATCGTTTTTAATGAATATTGATGATTCTATATATTTGTATTCTGTCCAGGGCTCAGATCCTAACAGAATGACTTCATGCATCTGTGTGTCTGAATTTAATACAACTCAAAACTCAGAAACACGACTAACTTTGTTTGGTTGTAAAAATGATGTGTCACAGACCCAAACCAGGGTTCTTATTCGTTAAACATTTTCTTCAAATCCTGATCCCTTTTGTATTTTGACTAAAGCATCACCGATCTTAGAAATCCATGAAACTGGGTCAACTTGTTTTAAAAAACAGGTCAGATTATGTATTTCTCCTTGAGTAGGACCTGATTCCCAGATAAAGTCCAGTCAAACAGGATGGCAGGTTGACCAGCTGTCAGTGACTTCACAAATGCAATGTCATCTGATAAAATTAGTTTGCACACACAATCTTCAGCTGTTCAGTTTGGCTGATTGTGCTGCTGCCACTCAGCAAAACAAACACAGAGGGCTTACAACGTCCTTGTGCTCAGAGTGCTGCTTTGGTGATTCTCTTAAAGGGAAAGAAATGCATCTTGAGCAGAAAGTCACGAGATTTGACTGCGTAGGTTCTTTTATTTTTTATAAAAATATAAATTTTCTCTTAGTTGACCACAATCAGAAGTTTTAAAGCAGAAGCTGGGCTGTGATGAAGAGAAAATATGAACTCCAGCAAAGGTTTGCAGAATAAAACATGTGAGAAATAAATGTTATTGTTTTATTTTAAATGTTGTAGAAAATCTAATGTGTTCCAATGGGTACCAGCATTTAGGGATGACCATCTTCTATTGTTCTTTCACATCATTTAAAATCCAGTCCTGGTCCTTGGGGACTATGTTTCTTTAACACACCTGATTTGAATCAGTAGGTAATTACCAGGCTTCTAGAACATGCTGAACAGGTGATTCAACTCTTGGATCGTGTGTGTTGGAGGAGGAAAACATCTAAAACAATCAGGATAGTGGTCTTCAGGACCAGACTGGACAACACTGAATGGTTTGTTGTAGTTTCCAGGTCAGGTCTGGTTAGGTAAGGAACATTCTGCACAAATAGGCTGGCTGATAAGTTAAAAATAGTGCATCACTGAGGCAGCTGCTCATTTCTTGTTTGAGGACATGCTAAATTAGAGTGCAACAAATGCTGAACGGGTTACATGATGATGCAAGTATGTAAATAAAAGGAAAGTCTGGTGGTGAAAAAGGACTTTTAGGCTGTTTGGAAAAAAGACATGACTTAAAACCCAAATGACTGACTTTAATCAGCATTAGTACTGTTATTCAGTCATTTACAATACTCTGATGTGTAATTAACCCTTTACTTGGCAGGTCAACCTCTTGGAGATTTGGTTCTAAAATCTTATAGAAAAACTGAACGTAAATAATAAATCAAATGAATAAAAACACAAAATATAACATTGCATTTTTTAATGGTGTGGTTCTTGACATACACCTAAAGTGCAGCTCAGACACATCGTCAGTGGGAGTTAAGTATATTTAGCTCAGTTGTGTATTAATACTTTGTAAATGCAGAAATAATGTATTTTTTATAATATTTCATACTTAGAAAAATAAGCTGGCTGATTGTCCAAATGTCTCAACTTTAACATGTTTCCTAAAAGAATAAATTATGTTTTTACGTCATAAATTGTTAAATTATGTAGGCTTTTCTTAAATTCTAACAACTCAGAATTTACATAAATAATTCAAGATGAGCTACCCTGAGGATATGCAGAAGGAGAAGACAACGAAGAAAATAGGAGCAGGTTGTTTTCTCTATAGGTTTACTCATTATTTACGCTGGATATGTTTTCAGTGTGTGTGTGTGTGTGTGTGTGTACGTGCATGTGTGTTTGTATTAGATTTTACCAGTGTGTGTGTAATCTAGGCTAATGCTAATCTGGAGCTAATTAACAGAACACAGTTTTCAAATGATGATTTCATTGTTTGAGGGTAAAAAGTTTTCCGAACTAATCTAGTCCTATGTGAAAACGTTTTTTTACCCCCAAACAACTGTGTAACACTCCTGATAGCAACTACTACAATAAATGTTGGGGATAACTAGTAATAAGTCCGCCACATTTCTGTGGAGGAGTTTTGTTCCACTTTTCTTTACAGAATTTATTCAATTCAGTCAGATTGGAGGGTTTTCCAACATGAACGGCCTGTTTAAGGTCAAAGGTCACTGGAATCAGCCTTTAGTGCAACGTATAGGAGACCTGAAGGACGCTAAATCTAGCGTCTGTGCCATGCGCAGAACGGCAGAAGGCTCAGACCAGGATGACTGTGACCCGGAAGCTCTTGCTCTTGGATTTATCATGGAGGAAACAAAATTGATATTTTTTGAAAGAATCCTTCTTGGCAGCTTGTGACAACATAGCCGATTTTTTCCATGTGTCCTGATTTAATGAATTCAATGGTGAGTGACTTTGTTTGTTTGTTTCTCGTTTTTATTATTAATATATCTGTCGCTGATTTTCTATTCAAAAACCCCATGGGCCTTATAGCCGCGGCTAGCTGTTCTAAGTCCTGATGAGTGAATTTATACTTAAATAGTGACATGCTTTTGTTATAGTTGATGCAGAATGTTAGAGAAACACTGATACTGTTGATTGAATACGTTGGTTTGTGTAGTTTAGTCGTTTTGAGGAGGTTTTTTGTTACTTTTCCTTAAAATGTTATGGCGGCCTGAGGGAGTTTTGTGTGACTGGGTTTGATATCAGTGGATTTGACTTTATTTTGTTGTTAATTCACTTCATTAGTTGAGCTGATTGTCATGACTTGCTTGGTTAGTGTTTGTTGTCTGAATTGTAACATGAATTATCTGACTGTGTTAGTTATACAGTAGATGTATTTGTTTGTTTGTGGCGTCAGTAGCTAATTGTGAATATTAAGTAATGTTTTTGACTTTGCCAGGTTGTTTTTTCCTTGAAACTCTTACAACTTCTTTTGTGCCCACATTGTGGTTGTTTTTTATTATTATTTGTATCTGATTATATTGATATTATTCTAAGGTCTCCTTATGAAGACTTTATGATTTCTGCTCTTACTGTTTGATGTGTAGAATTAGACCTAACTGTACCACATTTTTAGAGAACTGGTAGTTGGGATTTTTACCAGCAAAATATTCAGTCAGATGAAAATATTTTGCCTCATTCCCTGCCCTAGTGGTGATGATATGTGATTTTTTTTTTTTGCGCATCTGAAAAACTGACTTGCAAAAATGCGCCCCACCCAAAAAATATGTCACCAGCTGCCACTGGTCTCTTTCTTATTGCTGAATCATGACCTCTGACCTTAACTCTAACCAAGTGAGTCCAGTAGTGCTTTAGATGTTGTTCTGAGTTCTTGAGTTTCTTCAGATCAGGGCATGATGTGTTGCTTTTTGAGATCTTTTAGCCTCCTTCATGTTGTCAGACAGAGTGATTTCTTAATTCTACAGGTCTGACAGTAATCAGGTCTGGGTTTACTCAGCTTTCCAAGTAATGTGGTTAATTACCATTAATCCATGATTTAACAAGGGGGCAAATATTTTGGATGGTTTGAACAGCTTTTTTTCCTTTAAATAATGAAATCATCATTAGAAAACTGCATTTTATATTTTCTCAGGTTATCTTTGTCTGAGTCTGATATTGAAATTTGTTTGCTGATTTTTAACAAATTTTAACAAATTTTTATCAAATTTTGAAAGTCAGCAATAACAGAATAAATCTATAATGGTGCAAATACTTTTTCACACCACTGTAGTTATTACGTTTCTAGATGAATTTACCACATATCTGTATCTGTATCTGTAAATTTTAACATGTTGAAATCTGCAGGAGGCTCTTTTGGAGGGAATCCCATTTACCATCTTGGTTAAGGTTACAGCTGATTTTATAATTTGTGATTTGTATCTCGAAAGGCGCTATATAAATACATTTTTACTTACTTAATCTAAAATTGTTAGTTGAAACAACAAATCCTGTTAGCTTAGTCATTAAAAAAATCAGTTTATCTTCTTCAACATCTATCCATCCGTTTTCTGTAACTGCTTCATCCTGCACAGACAGTCATGGGGGAGCTGGTGCCTATCTTCAGTGGTCAAGGGGTGAGAGGTGGTTGCCAGCCCATTGCAGGGCCACACAGAGACAAATGAGACAAACAATCAGCCACACACCCACCTAAGGACATTTTACTAAACCAATCAGCCTGGCAGTCATGTTTTTGGTCCATGGGAGGAAACTGGAGTACCTGAAGAGAACCCCCACACACACACAGAGAACATGCAAACTCCATGCAGAGAGGCTGCAGAGCTGGGAAGTGACCCCACAACCTCCTTGCTGTGAGGCAACAGTGCTAACCAACTGCGCCACCATGCAGCCCCTTGTTTAACATACATACAATATATATAATATATATTATATTTATATATATAAAATATATAATTATTTTACTTATCACCGATAATCCTACTCCTCCAAACCCGCCAAATTTCACATACTTTTTTAAAAATCTAAAAATTGCAATTTTAAGTTGACTCAATGCATGAGAATGAGAAAAATGTAACAATTTGTCAGAAAAACTACTAAATTTAAGTTTTCCTAATCAGAACACAAAAAAGTAAGTTTAACAATCAAAACATAACTAGACAATTTGAGTGAAATTTTAAAGATAGATTGAAACAACTTTTTGAGGCTATGATTTTTTTACAGTGTACCTTTACCACCAATCACTGACATTTGAACACATTTTTTTAATAATGGAAATAATTTCCACACAATAAAAAGCTATATTCCAGATTTAAGGTTTCTGGCTCAACCTAATCTGTTAGACTTCATTTAACCTGCAGGGTACACAATCATATCATCGCTGATGGGCTAAAACCTCATATCTCCAAAAACCCAACCCCAGGGTTGGGTACACTACATTCATACACACATTCACACGCTGATGGCTGTAGGTATAGAGGGATATAGTAGGGATGTAGTAGGGATTGAAGTGTGGTGTAATTTTTTTTTTTTACAAAGAATAAATCAATTCACCAGCTCTTTGTGCACTTTTATTTGAAAATTAATCTGTAAAACAACTGATAGATCTGAAAAATGATCAACAGAACTGATTTTATATAAAAACATATAAGTGATGAAAATGGATAAACAAGCTAATTTGGATTCATGTAATGATATAATTTAAAAAATGTTAAATTAGTTAAACCACCAATTCAGTCTAAACTACAGTAAATGGGTTGAATGAAATCTAACCCTAACGTCTCGTCTCATCTTGTCTTCTTCTGCCTATCCAGGTCCGGGATGCAGGTTGGAAGGTAGATCGACCTGTAAATCAAGAGCCTTGCTTTTTGGCTCAGCTCCTTCTTCACCACAACCAATCAGTTCAGCGTCCGCATCACTGCATACGCTGCCCCAATCTGCCTGTCGATCTTCCGCTACCTCCTTCCCTCAATCGTGAACAAGACCCCGAGATACTTAAACTCCTCCCTCTCTCCCAATCCTGAGTTGGCAACCCATATTCTCTGGTCGAGAACCATGGCCTCAAACTTGGAGGTGCTGATCCTCATCCTAGCTGCTTCACACTCGGTTGCGAACCTTCCCAGTAAGAGCTGTAGGTCAGAGCCTGATGAAGCTAGGAGGACCACATCATCCGCAAAAAGCAGAAACGAGATTCTCCTGCCACCAAACTCGACACCCTTCACACCACGACTGCGCCTAGAAATCCTGTCCATAAATGTTATGAACAGGACCGGTGACAAAGGGCAGCCCTGGAGGAGTCCAACCCTCACTGGGAACAGGTCCAACTTACTGCTGGCTATAGGTTACAGGTTACTCTGGTACAGGGACTGAATGGCCCTTAACAAAAAACCATCCACCCCATACTCCTGGAGCGCCCCCACAGGGTGCCCCTGGGGACACGGTCATAAGCCTTCTCCAAATCTACAAAACACATGTAGATTGGTTGGGCAAACTCCCATGACCCCTCCATCACCCTAACAAGGGTAAAGAGCTGGTCCACAGTTCAACGGCCTGGACAAAAACCACATTGCTCCTCTTCTATCTGAGGTTCAACTATCGACCGGACCCTCCTCTCCAGTACCCTGGAGTAAACCTTTCCAGTGTGATCCCCCTATAGTTGGAACACACCCTCTGGTCCCCCTTCTTAAAAATGGGGACCACCACCCCGGTCTGCCACTCCACAGGAACTGTCCCCGATGACCATGCAATGTTGCAGAGACGTGTCAACCACAACAGACCTACAACATCCATAGCTTTGAGATACCCAGGTTGGATCTCATCCACGCCCGGGGCTCCGCCACTGCGTAGTTTTTTGACTACTTCAGTGACTCCTGCCCCAGAGATTGGACAGTCCATCTGCAGTTCTCCTAGCTCTGGTTCCTCATAGAAATGCGTGTCGGTGGGATTGAGGAGCTCCTCAAAGTATTCCTTCCACCGCCCGACTATAGCCATGGTTGACGTCAGCAGCGCCCCGTCCCCACTGTAAACAGCGTGAGTGAGTTGCTGCCTTCCTTCCCTGAGGTGCTGGATGGTTTGCTAGAACCTTTTTGGAGCCGACCAATAGTCTTTCTCCATGGTCTCACCAAACTGGTCTCACCAAACTCCTCCCACACCCGAGATTTTGCTTCGGAAACTGCCACTGCTGCACCCCGCTTGGCCCGCCGGTACCTGTCTGCTGCCTCTGGAGACCCACAGACCAGCCACGCCCAGTAGGCCTCCTTCTTCAGCCTGATGGCTCCTCTAACCTCTGGTGTCCACCAGCGGGTACGGGGGTTACCGCCACAACTGACACTGGCCACCTTGCAACCACAGCTAGCAACAGCCACCTCAACAATCGCAGAGCGGAACAAGGCCCATTCGGACTCAATGTCCCCCACTGCTCTCGGGACACGGCCAAAGCTCTGCCGGAGGTGGGAGTTGAAGACCATCTTGACAGGTTCTTCTGCCAGGTGTTCCAGGCAGTCCCTCATTTTGGGTCTACCAGGTCTGCACAGCATCTTCCCCTGCCATCTGATCCAGCTCACCACCAGATGGAGATCAGTTGACAGCTTCGCTTCTCTCTTTACTTGAGTGTCCAAAACATACGGTCTCAGGTCAGATGATACGACTACAAAGTCTATCATCGACCTGTGACCTAGGCTGCCCTGGTACCAGGTGTACCGATGGGCCTCCTTATGTTCGAACATGGTGTTCGTTATGGCCAGACTGCAACTCGCGCAGAAGTCCAATAACAGAACACCACACGAGTTCAGATTGGGCGGGCCGTTCCTCCCAATCACGCTCCTCCAGGTCATGCTGTCATTGCCCATGTGAGCTTTGAAGTCTCCCAGCAGGACTATGGAGTCCCCAGTTGGAGCGCCATCCAGCACTCTTCCCAGGGACTCCAAAAAAAGGTGGGATCTCTGAACTGCTATTTGGCGCATAAGCACAAACAACAGTCAGGACCCATTCCCCAGTCCAAAGGCTCAAGGAAGCTACACTTTTGTCCCCCGGAGAAAACCTAAACATACAGGCAGGGAGTCTTGGGGCTATCGGAAATCCCACCCCAGCCCTCCGCCTCTCACCTGGAGCAACTCTAGTATAAAAGAGAGTCCAACAACTCAAGGACTTGGGTTCCAGAGCCAAAGCTATGTGTCAAGGTGAGCCTCTTCCACAAGCTCCAGCTCCTTCCCCACCAGAAAGGTAACGTTCCATGTAGCTGTTTTTTGTGTCCAGAGATCGGACCGCCAAAGGTCCCGCCTTGGTCTGCCACCCAATCCACATTGCACTAGACCCTTCATGTTGCTCCTGCAAGTGGTGGGTCCACAGGTGAATGAGCCCATGTGTCCAGATCGGGCTAAGCCTGGCCGGGCCCCATGGGCAAAAGCCTGGCCACCAAGGGCTCACTCACGGGCCCCAACCCCAGGCCTGGCTCCAAGGTGGAACCCTGGTAACCCTCCGGGTCAGGTACTCTGGCTCTTTGACTTCACTTCCATGAAGAGTCTTCTGAACCACACTTTGTCTCACCCTTCACCTATAGGACCAATTTGCCATGGGTGACCCTACAAGGGGCACAAGTGCCCCAGACAACATAGCTCCTAGGATCATTAGGGCACTCAAACTCTTCCACCACGATACGGTGGCGGTTCAAGGAGGAGTAACCCTCTCAAAAAAAAAAGCAATCACAGATGTCTCAGCAAGAAGACCAAAGTTGAACAAAATAATTATTTAATATACGTATAAGAAATGAAGTCTAAAAAAAAGTACAAATATTTAAACTATCTGACAGGTAGTCTGCTCTTTGTGGTGGACCTATTAGTAAAAATAAGTCAGATTTACCCAAAAATATCTTTCTGTCAGCTGAGGAAAACACTAAGACAACAAGAGATGTTTCATCCACACAGAAACTGAATGTGAGTCAGAACAATCGGATGGAGAGCGGACATCCACCCAGAAAGTCCTTTCTCATCACCACCATCACCACGCTCCTCAATGCCACCTCTGTTTTGTCCCTCGATCATGTGGTCCCAAAACAAAGTGCCACACTTTCCTGCTGGACCCTACGATCCGTTTCTCTCCTGCTTCCTCCTCATCACATGAGGATGGAAGTGTGTGTGTGTGTTGGGGGGATTGGTGGCGGAGACCAATGCTTTCATTCAGTTGGAAGTACAACTCACACAGTGTGTGTGACCACCTCAGTGGATATTGTACTGCTGACTCTGTCACATGCTGCAACACCCCGGCGGTCCAAATCCCAATCAGAAAACTCCTGAGCACAGCAGGCACCCAATATAAGCAAATCAATGCAAGGCCAGAATCAACTTCCTTACCAATAAATTTGCTGAGTAAAAATAGAACTGTGGAGTCATTTATTGAGGGTTTATTTGGGGTGCTGAGGTTAGTAATTACAGGAGGTTTGTCTTGCTGACATGAGTGCTTTTTTCATATTTATTCCTTTTTCCTCAAACGTCTCACCAAATATTTTCACAAAAAATGCCAGGAGCAGCTGCACAAATGCAACCTCACACTTAGATAAGTCAGGACTCGGATTTGAGACAAAATGAAACTTTAATCAAACAGAAAACTGCAGCTGTTAACTTTAATCTGCTCCTGATTCCTGCATTCCCTCATTGTTCAGGATGTAAGAACTTTCCCCAACTAGTTGATCCAGCAGAATCCTCATTTGAACTGCCAATCATCTGTGACATCCCCTCAGAGTGTCCTCAGATACCACAAGTGTTTCATAAAATTATTTAGATAAGTGCTGTGACGAGATTTCTTACAACTACACGGATCAGATTGTTATTGAAACATAGGAATACCCTATATAGATATGAGGCTCTTAAAACATGCAAACAGAAGATTTCTCACAGTGTCACCTGATTAAACATGACCTGGATTCTGTCTCATTTGTCAGGTTTTTAGAGCAGACAAGTGACAGTCACCACAGATTAATTCAGCGGTATGTTATCTATTTTTTTCCAAATTAAAGAATCAGATTCCTTTTCATGCCAGACAGTGGCTCCTGTGGCTCCCAGTGGTTTATTACAACTGACAAAGTCCCAGCAGGGAATCCCATCCTTCTCACACTGAGAAATCCCTTCATGTTTTCTTTTTATTCCTTCGGAGGTCAACCCATCCTGCTGCAGTGTCAGAATCTGAAGCTTTCATCAAATCAAGAAGAACTTGGTGCATCTCTGACTCTGAGAAGAAAGGGAGCCATCATCTCTGGTTATGTTTCATAAGACTAAAAATTACAACTATTTTTGAAACTTTTATCATTTTTTACAAAATGATCCAGATGTTTTTCACTGTGAATAAAACATCAGAGCCGTTGGAATATTTCAATGACAAGAACAGAGATCAATCCAAAATGGACAAATGGAATCACACAACACATCAAAAGCTCATCACACATAATGCCAGTAGATGGGTTTATGAGTCTGTTAACACTGACTTTATTCTGAGATGAAGACATCCTCCACAGAGCAAACAGGTTAAAGACGGAGGCATCAATCTATTTAGTCTCACCTGCTCCACAAAGACCCTGAAGTAAGTTAACAAGGAGAGATCATCTTATTAGTGAGATGTTTCCTGAGGGATCAACCTATTTCAAAATCTGATCATTTCTACAGCCTAGAAATCCAGTCAGCTCAAAACACGTTCAAATCCATATTCATTATCCTTACATGAACACTTTGTCTGGTTTTTGATGAGAGCATCTAAAACCAGCCTCCACGTGAAGGTTAAGTCTCTCAGCCTTACCAGGGAAGTGGCAGTGCCCTCCAACTCCAAATATCTCCACACAGCTGTCGCCTCCTCTCGCTGCTCGGCTCTGCTCGGTTCGGTTCGGTTCGGCTCGTGCTGTCTTGCCTCTCGTGTCCCGGTCCGACCGCCTTCCCTGCCCGCTGTCGTACTGTCATGTGTTTCCCACTAAATTGTCCAAGTAATCTCCTCCAAAGTGGGGTGTGATGTGAAGAGCGCTCGGGTTCCGCCTACCGCGGCTCTGATGATGACGTGTGTATGTGTGTGCGTGTGTGAAGCCAGAGCGCGTGCTCTCTATTTGGCACGCGCATTTGTAATCATTTTGGAACTGATTGTTCCGTTCAGAATTCGGACCGGTTTTATTCTCGGTGTTTTTTGGAGGATTACAACCATCTTAAGCGTTTTTAACGCAAATTGGGACGCGGACGGATGAGCGCGAGGACGGATATGATGCACTTATTCACTCTATTTTATGTTTTCCCCCTTTAATTTCCTGAAAAAACAGAAATCTATTTCATTAAAGGTTGTTTAACTGCAGTCTCCATTTTGACAGCTATAAAGCCGCACGCGCCTCCGCGACGCAACTGCTTACGCACACAGGACCGACGCACTCCATTTCTGGGTCATCGGCGGCGGCGCTCCGGGGATCGTGTTGTTTCCTCTGTCCTGCAGCTCATGTTCACTGAAGAGGATACACGCACCTTGAGTCAAAGCAGGTTTCAAAACCACCCCATTACAAAAATTAAACATTTGTCATATGCTGATTTATAAATAAACTGCTCAGAATGCATTTCTTTGTCACCCTTTCATTTATTTATTTATAAAGGGAACTCACAAGAAGCAGAGTTAGCTTATAGGGACCCCAGACATTTTTAAAAAACCCATTACATTTACAATACAATACCATTTGATCATATACCCCCCAAAAAACCACACACCCACATCTACACATATCCCCTTACATATTATTGTTTTTGTAGTTATTACATGATACTGCACTTATAATAATAACAACAACAATAATAATAATAATAATAATAATAATAATAATACATTTTATTTGGGGCGCCTTTCTAAAAACTCAAGGTCCCCGTAAAATCTCAAGACAAATAAAAACATCAGATAAAAACAGGATAAAACAAGATAAAACAAATCAAGTCAAATAAGGGCAACATGGAATCAAGATAAAGACAAGATAAAACAAGTACCAGGCCACCACATTTATAATGAGTAGGCAACCTGGAAGAGGTGAGCTTTAAGCTTAGCCTTGACCTGGAGCAAAGATGTGATATTTCTAAGTTCAGCGGGTAAGGCATTCCAGTGATGGAGCAGATCGACTGAAAGCCCGAGTTCCCAGTGGAGAAGGGGGGTTGTGTGGGTGACAGCAGCAGAAGATCTGAGCACACGTTATCAACGTCATCACATTATCTAGCTTTGCACTTATTCACTATTAACTTTAGCAACACACCAACTTATTAGAGGTGACAATATTCATTCACTTCAGCCATCATTTGAACAAAGTACTTCACCTGAAAATGACAATTACAATTTATGTTACATACTCGTTTTTGCTTTTTTTTTGTTCTACATCCATTTAGGGTTTTGTATGAGTATAATGTGGTAATAGATCCTTTTTCAAATGTCTCTTAAATGTGTGTAGGGATGGCGTATTTTGTATTTTACTGTTAATTTTATTCCAAATGGGCCTTTGCATACAATACTGAAGCTAGTACATTTCCATTTACGATTTTTGCCCATCCGCTTATTGTGTTCATATGTTAAATAGGGATGAGTTGGCAGATATAGGGACCTCTTGGACATCTGCTCTGAGCTCACCCCAGCAGGGAGCAGGTCCCCTCAGAGAGGAGATTCTGCATCCTGCAGGTCACAGAGGAGCTCAGCAGATGCTCTCTCATTCAGAGTGGTCTCAGAGTGCATGAAGGAGTTCTGTCCTCTTGATTCTGATACTGATGTGTGTCTTTAAAATGTCCATTTTATAACCCCTCTTTTCTTTCAATTATTTTCACCTTGCCTCACCTTCCTGTCAGCCTAAACAGTGATACATGTGGTTCTCACAGGACTCTGCCAGCCAAGACCATTGCACGGGTAACCATAGAAACAGGGCGTCGCAGGTGTCTGTAGGAGAACAGCTGAGATACTTGAATCCAAAGGTGTTAAAACATTTCAGCTCAAAAATGATATTCATAAAGACAGAGGCACATCAGGGTTGGTAGTAACTGAACTCAAATCAGTCATTAAGAGCTCCCAAAAAATGGAATAATGTTAAAAATTTTATGAAACAGTTAAAAAATCATCAGGTATGCAGATGTTATTAGAAAACAAAGACAGAGATCAAACAATCAGTCTGGGGGAATTTATCATTTAATATTTAACTTAACTCTGCACTAATGGATATGTCAGAGCACAGAGAGGGTTTACATCTGGACATTTCTGTCATGATATTAGAAAAACAATGATCATTTTAAATGGTTTACCAAAGTTACAGCACAGATAAAGTCACAAATTAATGTTCTCCTTCTTCTCAGACCTTAGTTAAATGAATTATGTGACTGTCACAAATATACAAAACATCTTTGAGTGTCATTATTCCCAGTCACATTTTACTGCTGCATCTGACTAATTTCAGGTTTGGAATAAAAGCACTGACCATGCAGTGTGAACAGCTGGTTGGGAGAAATTCAAACAATACTGTTTTTTTTTTTCTTCTGATGTAAAATGATCTCTTTCTTAAAGTAAATATGTCTTAAGGGAAGTTTTCTTTAGTCCTATCTACTGTGGTGTGATTTTACAGTATTTAAAACTGGAGTTTTTAATTTGGATTACACAATATTTAAAACCCTTTGCAGATTGCGTATGAATATTCAAAATGTTATAGTTACTACTGCAGGATTTCCCTTTTAACTTTCTGATGAATGCAAAAGTTCTGCAACATTTGAGCCGGACTCTTATTCTGTATCCCAGAGAATACTGCTCCAGGATAGGTGGGTTTTTTTAAATAAGGGAGACTTAAAAAGACAGAAATTAAAACATGTGTTTTAAACTAAAGAGATGCTGTAACAATGTGCATTTGCATTACATTTAAAATCAAAGCAAAAAATAAAGCGTTTTTTTTTCCTAAAATAAATTATAAACCAGTGTTTTTACAGATAAGTCCCCCCCTTTAGCCTGTTGTATGCAGTGTAGAGTTCAAACTGCTTCCTCTCTGGGTGTTACCTGAGTGTATCCATCACTGGCAGCCTCCCAATGCAGACTTTGATGATTAAAAATAACAGTCCTGCTTTTGATTTTCCTTCACAAGTTTAAAAAACTCCCTGAAAGTGTAGATTACAAATTTAGATCATGTTTCTTGAAATAATAAAAGTAATGAGACTATAGTGAACGTTTTGGCACGCGTACTCGTCTGTCTGTCTCATTTTGTTCACAGATGTCTGGGTGGTGTCCGTTTCCTAGAAAGACACAATACTCACTTGAACCTTTTTATCTATAAAGCCTCAACATGACTGTTCTAATTCAGAGGAGCTTTGGGATTTAGATTCCTATAACTGGCTTTTGCTTCATGTTCAACAAGCCTGAACTTTGATTTTAGCAGACTCCTGAAACTAAATATTCAATGTTTTTAGATTAAATAATAATAATACACTTTATTTATAAAGCACGTTACACTTGCAAGCAAATCTCAAAGTGCTACAAGGAAAAATGGACCAGTTTAAAAACATATCAAATGAATACATAAATTAATACAGATTAAACCACATTAAAATCCAGTATATTGGTAGATTTAAAAACTATTGATAAGCTCTGAGAATAAAAAGGTGTTTAAAAGTGTCTTTAATGACTCCTCAGCCTGTGGTGCTCTCTCTGGCAGGTTGTTCCATCCGTGGAGCTGCTGCCTGGAAAGCTCTGCCTCCCATCGTGTGCAGCTTTGACCTGGGGGGAATTAGACGATGAGTGTCATTGGAGCGGAGCTTTCTGATGGTGGTTGGAAGTGTAAGAAGTTCCTTAAGGTAGATCGGTGCATTTCCATATATGCATTGAAATGTGAGGAGACAGAGTTTAATCCTCAATGGAAGTCAGAGGAGTGAATGGAGAATGGGCGTGATGTGATCAAATTTCTGTCTCCTATCCTGGCATGTTATGAATCTCTCTGAATGCTCCTACCAGGTATCCAAACCAGGAGCGCATTAGTCCAGCCTGGAGGAGACCAACTTCTCAGAATCTGTCAGGGAAAGGAAGGGGTGAAGTTTAGCAATATTTCTCAGATGAAAGAAAGAAGTCTTACACAGCTGTTGTATGTGGAGATGAAATGAAAACTGGGGGTCAAATTTGACTCCCAAATTTGTCACAGAGGAGGAGATGGCAATGTTCTGGTCCGAAAAAGGGATGCTGGTAACGCAGGGGGATTTAAGTTGTAGTGGTGTGTCAATGAGTATGGCCTCAGATTTGTTGCTGTTCAGTTGGAGGAAGTTGCTGGTCATCCAGGCCCTTACCTCCTCCAGGCAGGCCATAAGTGTTGGTAGACTCATGGAGGAGGTGGAGTTTGTCCTGAGATAAAGCTGGATATCATCATCAGTGGTAAGAAAATACATGCTTGCTGATGATAATTCCTATAGTGGAGCAGATGTTAAAATAGGGTCAGCCCAAGAACTGAACCCTGAAGGACCCCACATGTAATGTAGTTAGGCCTTGATTTAGCCTCCCCCATAGTGACATACTCAACCCTCCCTGTCAAGCAGGAGTGGGACCATCTAAGAACAGTTCTAGAAAGTACGGTGTACAACTGCAAACGACTGAGGAGAAAATTGTGGTCGACTGTATCAAATGCTGCTGACAGGGCTGTCTCTGTGCGGTGGACTTTACAAAACCAGAATGGAACTTTTCAAAAAGTTCATTTGACTGAAGATTGTTGCTGAAGTTGAGCAACCATAACCTTCTTCCTAACCTTCGCTAAGAGTGGGAGATTTGATACGGCAACTGGCTGGATTTTCAAGATCTAGAGAAATGCATTTTTGACTTTCTGCAAATTATGGCTCTAACATTTACAAGGGATTCATTTATATTTTTACTTTTATTTTGTTAAGTACTTTATTTTCAGAAATATAATTTTATATTGTATTATCTAAAAGAGTTGAAATTTGAAGTCTTGCTGAAACCTACTGGATCTGCAGAATTTATTTCTTATTTAATCTTTATGGGATAAAAGTGTTTTTTCTGTTTTTGTTTGTAAGTGAGAATGTGGACAAAAATGTTTGTTTATTTTCATGTAAATCAAAGTAAAAAAATGTGGAAAAACATCAAAAGTTTTCAATTTTTTCATACACCACTGTTGTTTTGTGGCAGGTGCTGCTTATGTCAAACATTTTGGGACAAAATGAAGTTTACTTTGCACAAAGTTCATATTCCACTTTGTTAACTACATCCACAAACTACAGCTCGCTGAACAGCTTTGAATGGATTTCTGAAAACAATAGACATGTGTCAGGTTAGTGGGGTCAGGAGAGCTGGTTATAGAACAGCGGCTGAACTGGAGGGAACTTTTTAAGCAGATTTACAGTTTTCAAAGGCAGTTCTACACGGAGAACATAGAGCACAATGAGAGCTGGAGATCTTTTCCACTGAGCTTCTCTCATGAGTCTGGAGTTTGAGTGTGTCCTCCTGCCCGTCCTCCCACCCCCATCGTGTGCATCATTAGGAAGAACAGGAAGAAAAGATCTCGCCACAGACCACTAAACACATTCAGTTGATTTTTTACTGAACGATGATGCACTCAAAGTCAATTAAGGTCAATCTGCTTGTGCATTCATCACGTTGGGAAGAGATGGCAGTCACAGTGTGATTATCACTGCCACGCCGTCCGCTCATGGACGAGCAGTAAATATAGCAATGCAGTGGAAGTGATGTGGTTATGTAATTACCTGAAAGCTGGTCTCAGTGAGTTGATTCTCATCAGAGGACTGAAGGCAGTCTCTGCCCTGTGATCTGAGCGTGGCTGTGATTCATGTTCACGAGGGGTAAACGTCAGCTGACGACACATGACACGGAGCTTTAGGGGCTCTGGTGAGTCAGTCTGTGGGTGTGAAAGAACAGCCATGAATGTAGATCAGGTTTTAATGGTAGAATTCAAATGATTCATGAAAGGAGAGTAAAATGCTCATGTCATGTGCTCCACTCAGCCACCCGAACACGTCTGACCAGGGAGTCTGGGAGTAGGTGAAGACCTTTTTCATGTTTTTTTCTTTCTTCGTGTTTAATCATCTCTCAGTTCTGATTTTATCCTTAAGACTCAGTGTTCTATAATGCTGAGAAAGGATTCATCACCAAACTGTTCTCGGAGGATTGAGAGGAGTTCCTCTTAGAGGACATCAAAACAGGGATCCATCAGAAGAACGACTTCCTGAAGCTTTAGCAGAACATCAGTCTTGTCTTTGCTGTCCTTCATGACACCGGGTCACCCTCCAGAGGTCTTCTCCTCACTGTGCTGCAGATGCACTCACACCTGCCTGCTGACATTCCTGAACAAGTTCTGCCCTGGAGGAGCCCCGATCCTACAGCTGGATCAACTTTAGGAGATGGTCCTGGAGCTGCTGGACGTTCTCAGGCCCCCTGAAGCCTCCTTCACAAGTACAGTAAACATGTGTCCTGGGATAAGTTCATTTTCATGGCAAAGAGGGACTTTGGAATTATTTACAATTCATCTGATAACTCTTCTTAGCACTGAAGTTTATGCAAATTATCATCATAAAACAAACATCATTGAACAAAGATCACAAATACTTTGGTCAAATTTACAGGATATTTCTACACGATCGCTTAAATAAAGACTGAATGAACACATTTATTGCACAAACATTTTGTACAGGTTCTTCAGCATTGTTTCCATTATGAAATAACATGAATACAGTTGAAACTCCAGTGAGTAACTGTTGTATGTTCTGCGAGAACAATCAAAGAGCTACAGTAGCATTTATCAAGAGGAGACATCTGTCACACGAGAGGACGGCTGTTTGTTATTCTGTCCAAACTTCAATCATTTCACAAAGTTTTCACAGAGCAAGTTCACAAAGTGTCCCCTCTCCTACACACACAAACATACATTTCAACCACCTGCCTCCTCCTCTTTTTATGTTATCAAAGAGTACAGTGTATTGTAGTACACACACACACACACACACACACACACACACACACACACACACACACACACACACACACACACACTGATTTGCAGCATGAAAAATGTCCTAAACATTTTTCCCCTCTGCAGGAGGAATTCCCTGAAGGGGCAGTCTGGCTGTTCCAGGGAAAAACTGAAACACTGAGTCCCAAACTGAGAAGAAGGTCAGTGTGTAAAAGGGTTTAGACAACCAAAAAGTCCAGTTTGTTTCTTTCATTATTTTAAAAGTGGAGCACACTATCTTTTCTTTTAATTTTATATCAAAATTTGAAAAAGATGTTGCGAAATGTATAGTTTATTTTAACAATATGTGTTTCTCACTATTAAGCATGCAATACTAAATTAGAACAGAACAGAACAGTATAGAACAGAACAGAACAGAACAGAACAGAATAGAATAGAATAGAATAGAATAGAATAGAATAGAATAGAATAGAATAGAATAGAATAGAATAGAATAGAACAGTATAGAATAGAATAGAATAGAATAGAATAGAATAGAATAGAATAGAATAGAATAGAATAGAATAGAATAGAATAGAATAGAATAGAACAGAATAGAATAGAACAGAATAGAATAGAACAGTATAGAATAGAATAGAATAGAATAGAACAGAATAGAATAGAACAGTATAGAATAGAATAGAATAGAACAGAACAGAATAGAATAGAACAGAATAGAATAGAATAGAACAGAATAGAATAGAATAGAACAGAATGGAATAGAACAGTATAGAATAGAATAGAACAGAACAGAATAGAATAGAATAGAATAGAATAGAATAGAATAGAATAGAATAGAATAGAATAGAATAGAATAGAACAGAATAAAATAAAATAGAACAGTATAGAATAGAAAAGAACAGAACAGAATAGAACAGAACAGAATAGAATAGAACAGAACAGAACAGAATAGAATAGAACAGAATAGAATAGAATAGAATAGAATAGAATAGAATAGAATAGAATAGAATAGAATAGAACAGAACAGAATAGAATAGAACAGTATAGAATAGAATAGAACAGAACAGAATAGAATAGAATAGAATAGAATAGAATAGAATAGAATAGAATAGAATAGAATAGAATAGAATAGAATAGAATAGAATAGAACAGAACAGAACAGAATAGAATAGAACAGAACAGAATAGAATAGAATAGAATAGAATAGAATAGAATAGAACAGAATAGAATAGAACAGTATAGAATAGAATAGAACAGAACAGAATAGAATAGAATAGAACAGAACAGAATAGAATAGAACAGAATAGAATAGAATAGAATAGAATAGAACAGAACAGAATAGAATAGTATAGAATAGAATAGAATAGAATAGAATAGAATAGAATAGAATAGAATAGAACAGAACAGAATAGAATAGAACAGTATAGAATAGAATAGAACAGAACAGAATAGAATAGAATAGAACAGTATAGAATAGAATAGAACAGAACATAATAGAATAGAACAGAATAGAATAGAATAGAATAGAATAGAATAGAATAGAATAGAATAGAATAGAATAGAATAGAATAGAATAGAATAGAACAGAACAGAACAGAATAGAATAGAATAGAATAGAATAGAATAGAATAGAATAGAATAGAATAGAATAGAATAGAATAGAATAGAACAGAACAGAATAGAATAGAATAGAATAGAATAGAATAGAATAGAATAGAATAGAATAGAATAGAATAGAATAGAATAGAATAGAATAGAACAGAACAGAACAGAATAGAATAGAACAGAACAGAATAGAATAGAATAGAATAGAATAGAATAGAATAGAACAGAATAGAATAGAACAGTATAGAATAGAATAGAACAGAACAGAATAGAATAGAACAGTATAGAATAGAATAGAACAGAACAGAATAGAATAGAACAGAATAGAATAGAATAGAATAGAATAGAACAGAACAGAATAGAATAGAATAGAATAGAATAGAATAGAATAGAATAGAATAGAATAGAATAGAACAGAACAGAATAGAATAGAATAGAATAGAACAGAACAGAATAGAATAGAACAGTATAGAATAGAATAGAACAGAACAGAATAGAATAGAACAGTATAGAATAGAATAGAACAGAACAGAATAGAATAGAATAGAATAGAATAGAATAGAATAGAATAGAATAGAATAGAATAGAATAGAATAGAATAGAATAGAACAGAATAGAACAGAACAGAACAGAACAGAATAGAATAGAATAGAACAGAACAGAACAGAACAGAACAGTATAGAATAGAATAGAATAGAATAGAATAGAATAGAATAGAATAGAATAGAATAGAATAGAATAGAATAGAACAGAATAGAATAGAATAGAATAGAACAGAACAGAATAGAATAGAACAGTATAGAATAGAATAGAACAGAATAGAATAGAATAGAACAGAATAGAATAGAATAGAATAGAATAGAATAGAATAGAATAGAATAGAATAGAATAGAATAGAATAGAATAGAATAGAATAGAACAGAACAGAACAGAAGAGAACAGAAAGAACAGAACAGAACAGAACAGAATAGAATAGAATAGAATAGAATAGAATAGAATAGAACAGAACAGAATAGAATAGAACAGAATAGAATAGAATAGAACAGAACAGAATAGAATAGAATAGAATAGAATAGAATAGAATAGAATAGAATAGAATAGAATAGAATAGAATAGAATAGAACAGAACAGAATAGAATAGAACAGTATAGAATAGAATAGAACAGAACAGAATAGAATAGAACAGAATAGAATAGAATAGAATAGAATAGAATAGAATAGAATAGAATAGAATAGAATAGAATAGAATAGAATAGAATAGAATAGAACAGAACAGAATAGAATAGAATAGAATAGAACAGAATAGAATAGAACAGAACAGAATAGAATAGAATAGAATAGAATAGAATAGAATAGAATAGAATAGAATAGAATAGAATAGAATAGAATAGAACAGAATAGAATAGAACAGAACAGAATAGAATAGAACAGTATAGAATAGAATAGAACAGAACAGAATAGAATAGAATAGAATAGAATAGAATAGAATAGAACAGAATAGAATAGAATAGAATAGAATAGAATAGAATAGAATAGAATAGAATAGAATAGAATAGAACAGAACAGAATAGAATAGAACAGTATAGAATAGAATAGAATAGAATAGAACAGAATAGAATAGAACAGTATAGAATAGAATAGAACAGAACAGAATAGAATAGAATAGAATAGAATAGAATAGAATAGAATAGAATAGAATAGAATAGAATAGAATAGAATAGAATAGAATAGAATAGAATAGAACAGAATAGAATAGAATAGAATAGAACAGAACAGAACAGAACAGTATAGAATAGAATAGAATAGAATAGAATAGAATAGAATAGAATAGAATAGAATAGAATAGAATAGAATAGAACAGAATAGAACAGAACAGAACAGAACAGAACAGAACAGAACAGAATAGAATAGAATAGAACAGAACAGAACAGAACAGAACAGAATAGAATAGAATAGAATAGAATAGAATAGAATAGAATAGAATAGAATAGAATAGAATAGAATAGAATAGAATAGAACAGAACAAAACAGAACAGAACAGAACAGTATAGAATAGAATAGAATAGAATAGAATAGAATAGAATAGAATAGAATAGAATAGAATAGAATAGAATAGAATAGAATAGAATAGAATAGAATAGAATAGAATAGAATAGAATAGAATAGAACAGAACAGAACAGAATAGAATAGAACAGAATTTTTAAAAAGGCTAATTTAAATCAGTTTGCACATTTTCACATAATTTATGGGATGATATTACCTTTGTCCAGAATAATTTCCTCATCAGACAGTGTGCTCATGTGTAATTTTTATAATAAAAACAGCAAAAGAAATGTATTGAGGTTTATTGTTAATATAAAAAACAACCTGAAATTTCTATTTCCTTCTGATGTGATCTGCTGCTCAGTGTTTGAACTTTTTCAGCTGATTTAACCATCCTCAGAGGAACATATGAACAATAATCTATAAACTATAATACAAAAAAGTTTTCTATCATCAAACCTATTTGTTTTGGAAAAATCTCTGTTGTAAATCTGTTAGCTGTATTTTTAAAAATAAAAAATAATTGTAATAATTGTGTGTATGAGACAGGATGGTGTGACAGTAATCTGTTAGGTCAGAGCACCAATATGTTGCATCATGTTGCAAAAGGTTAGAACCGTGGAACAAACTGGCATCGTGATACAACAACAACAACAAAAATCGATGTCCTGCAGTTTACTTTACACTGACCTTCAGACTTCAACCTAAATATCCAAACAAGTGACGCCAACATTTGTCCCAAGGCTACTGCAGAAGAACTATTCAGAGTATTCTAAGAGTCATGCACAAATAATAAAGTAGGAATAGCTTGTTTTATGAATGCTGGAACATAATAATAATCTAAAGTCCTTCTAAACTATGTGCAGCTCCTGAGATATTGAATTGAGCTGTTGTGTGTTTGGACAGCTGGTTTGCTACAACCTGCAGACAAGTGTCTGAGCAGAGCATTCCTCTGTTTGAGACATGTTTGTTCTGACTTTAATCTCAGATCTATTTCCTTTTCTGATCTCCGAGGGAGGGAACTCATACATTTAGGATGCGGACAAACAGGACATTGTCCTCTAGATTAGCAGGTGCAAACCTTAGTTGAGCTGAGTTGAGTTATTTTAAAGACACGTCAAATTAAAATAAAGGTACAAATTAATAATGTTAAACAGAAAATAATAATATTAATATTAATTATATTAAAAATATTTTGAAAGAAGAAAATATCCAAAATATTTTAAGAACACAAGAGCACTTGATCCAAAAGGCTGTTGGGAAAATATTCTGTTGACTTATGAGACAAAAGCTGAACTTTCCTGTTCCTTCTGGAGTTAAACTCTGTGTTTCATAAAAACATCATCAGACATGGTGGTGGTAGTGGGACGGTCTGAAGCTGCTTCAGGACCTGTCCTAGAATTCTACTGTCTACTAGAAAATCCTGAAGGAGGAGGTCTGACCATTGGGCTTAAACAGGTCGTTCTTATTGTAAAATCCTCCGACGTGGCTGAGTTACAACAAGACACAATTCTTCAGTGACATGAGAGACAAGTCGTGTCAGCCAATTATTGTGTTATTTTTCACACTTTTTTCTCTTAATAAATTAAATCATCCTCTAAAAACATATTCAGGTTATCTTTGTCTCATCTAGAAATGTGTTTGATGAGTTAGGTGATAAAAGGCAAAAACAGCAGAAAGGAAGAAATCTTTCTCATAGCACTGTTAGTCTGAAATAAAAATGCAGAACACTGCAAATAACTTTTAATATTTCCTGTTTAGACGGATTAGTTAAGCTTATTTGTTCCTCTTCATTGGTGAAATGTAAAATAATAAATTGACTTCACTATATGAAACAAAAGCTATTATTTGGGTCAGCCAACCTGCTCCGTGACTGAACGGCCTAAACGCAGTCAGTCAGACTTCAAAACAAAGTTCATAAATCCTGGTGAAGGCTTGAATTTACTCATGTTTCATTCCTTTATATGTTTGGGATGTAGGATGCATCCTCATCGTTTCACATCTTTGTTATTGTGAAGGTACATACTGACAGTGTTATGCAAAACAGCTCAGTCAGCTGACAGGTCCTGGTAATTCAAGCCTGAGCTGAAAACTGAGCATGCAGTCACAAGTGTCCCTGTGAGGCGACGTCTTCTGCAGAATTAATCAGTGGGACGATCAAAGCTGTCGTTCTACTACTACAAAACGCTGCACCGTCATCAGGAGGCCTCATCCCCTCTGTGCCACATGGTAGGACACATTATGCTACCACAAACATATGTAAATACATTTACCTGCAACATACTGTTGAATAATGGCCAAACAGTGAATTTAATCCCCCTTCTTTGCCCCACCTGCAACCCTGCGGTTTGTTGATAATAATAGCCACCTTGTCTTTGTGACAAACGGAGAAGGAAGATGATGCAAACCGTTGTAACACAACCACATCAGAGCAGAAGACCCTGTTAAACCTGATAGGTGGGTGTCAATGCATCACATAGATGAACAATTCAGAAACAATATCTAACTGTATTATTTATCATCATAAAGGATTCCAACACTGTTGCTGTTCAAAACTCAAACAAAATACAGGCTAGGAGGTACACTTCCTCCAAGATGTGATCCATTTTGAAGATAAAACCAAGAAACTACTTGGGTAGATGAAAAACATGGACATGAGCAGGAGTCGAGTGTCAGATGTAACACCTCAGAATGACCTCATTTAAACACATCAGCTGACAAAAGGAATAAAGAGTCAGGAATTCTAGTAAGCATCCAAATTTCAGTGAAAAGAAGAAAAACGTGGTTACATAAAGTCAGAGCTATAAATTGTTTAAACAGTACAGTACAGATAATCCTGTCACAGCTGATGCTGAGCATGGTCACACAGCATTGTTTGAACTGGGATCAAGAGAGCTGTTAAAGTGTGTGGTGAACGCATCTAGCCGGAGACGGAAGAAACATTAAGGCAAAAAAATTATGGGTGAAAAGCATCCCGTCAGCACCCCATGAATATTGATTTTAAATGATTTTAGACACAAGTAATTTAGCATTTAGTGACTTTGATCCACTTCCTTGTAAATGGTGCCTTTAGCTGCTTTTTATTTTTATTTAAAAAAAATATATAACAATTTTTTTCAGACATTTAAAGTCTAACTTAAATTCAACAATGTTCAAATGTGTACTAAATTCTGTAATATCTAAAAGTTGTCAAATGTGAGTGTTTAAACAATTATTGTGTAGATTTGATTCTTCTGAATAAAAGAAGCAATAAACAAAAAACACATCCAAGGTTTTTTTCCCCTACCAACAAGCAATATTTTAGACCCCTCTAACCAAGACATTAACATTCTTTTTTCTTTTTCTTTTTAAACAAACCTTTTGGATGTGTAAAGTCTGTTGAGTATTTAATAATAGAAATTTCCATCCCAGAAATCTAGTGGTTCCTGGTCATAATTGTAATTTCACCTGTTTTATGTTTCCCATTAGGTTCTTAACAATTATCTAAAATATAAAATATATAAAAATTGACTCACTCATGTATTTGAAAAGTTGAAATATATCGGATAAAATGGCTTGCCATACATTTCCTAAGACAAAGTACTTTTCAGAATAAAAGTTTATTTCTGCACATCTATTAGCAATAGGTACTGTAGCTTTTTTTTATTTAGCATAGAAATGCTAAAACAAGTGCTTTTGTGAGCAGCATTTAATCATGGTTTGTGATGTCTTTGGCTGGAGTGGAAAAGACTTTTACCTTTTGCAACAACAACAAAAAATCTCTTCCTGTTTGCTTACTTTTGTCATTGTGGCAGCAAACATTGATGCCTGTTTATTGTTCAGAGAGACCTAAAGTATGCTGTAATTGGGAGGGGAGCTACATTTGTCCTCTTAGCATTCTTAGTAGTTATTTTTAACTTTACCTTATTGTAAAAACACATATTTAACAAATATTTAACCCCACAAATGAAACATAAAATCCACGCTGAAAGTTTCTTAGGTATTTTTCGGGGCCCCTCTTGAGGCCCAATACAGTTACCTACTGGTAAACCTGCCTCTGACCAAGGGGATAACATGATTTTGTTCACAAATAATATTGAGATTTCACACTTCCTTTCCTAACTTCAGCTCATTTTGTTCTCAGTGAAGCGTGCAAACACAGCTTTAAGAACTGCATCCTTCTGGGTGTCAGGTGATGAGAGTTCATCTGAGCTTCATTTAGTGCTCCGCGCTGTGCCTTTGGTCCTTAATGAAGCCTGTGGGGAGCAGTGATGATGTTATTAGAGGAGACAGCCTGGGTGCAGGTGCCCATCAGGTAACAACATTAATTACTTTGACACTTTAAAGGGGAAAAAAGACTAATTACTGTGGTTGGAGTTGACCTGTATGTGGCGCTCATATATGGGGTGCCGATTATGAAATAATCAATTTTTTTTCCAATAAGTGACACATTCAGTATTTCGTATTTAGCTCTTATAACAACACGTTTTTAATCATTTTTACATTATTTAGGAAATTACAATGTTTTGTCAAAACATTTAATAATAATACTGACAATAAATATTTTGAATGAATGGTAATTATATAGTTAAATGAATGTTACAAATAAATATGGAGATTTTACACTAAATATTTTGGTATAATGGAAATTCAGGCTCCAGTAAAGCAGTGTAAAGATCTCCCCGAGGCCCTTTGATGATACAGTAACATTGTGTACGTCTCTTCTACCATCGTTTATTCTTTCCTGGGCTCCTCCTGCACATTGTTAGATGATTCATGACTCATAAAAGGGACTCTAAAATGTTAGATAAGGGATCTCTTTATAATGCTTTTATTTTGGTAATGAACTTCTATTTTCTTAAATTCACATGTTAGCTAGTTAGTTAGTTTTAAAATGCTACATTTATATGTCAACATTTAGGTTTACTTTAATGTGTTTATATGTGAGTGTGTGTCTTTTTATTGAATTGAATTGAAAAAACTTTTATTGTCTTATGATGAGAAATGTAAAATGTTAGAACTCTCATTACAACAACAAGGAATACAGCAGAAGGATATTTATCATTTATTTTACATTTTTAGATTTAATTGTATATATGCATGCTGATGTGAATTTGAATATTTAGATGAAACTTTGAAAATATTAATTTGATTTATTATATGTATTTTCATGTAACTTTGTACTTAGATGGATTTTTGTAGCTTTGTTTCTATTTTTCAGTTAAATAAATTGTCAATAATTGTTATTTTATTTGTTCCTTTTACTAAAATACAGACACAGAAAGTGTAGATTAACATCAGTCACTTTCATCTCCAGGTCAGCTTTCTGAAAACCTGGATCTGTTCTGAAAATCTAAATTTTGCTATAAAAAAACAACTTCAAATTAAATCATATAAAATAAAATGACTGTACTCACAAAAACATAGTTGAGTTCATTAGCATTGAGCAGATGGTGGTGAGGAGAATATTTATAGCTGCTTGCACATTTCTCGCCTGCTGCTTCATATCCTCACCTTGTGGAGGTCAGAGAGACGCTCGTGACTCAGAAGAGCCTCTTTAGAGAGGAAACTGACGACGACACAGCAGGAGGATCTTCTTCTTCCAGGTTCTTATTTTTCTCTCCTATTCTGCTCGTTTTGTGTCTCCCTCTTCTGGGTGAATCTCCCCTTCATTAACAGCAACCTGGAGCATAAAGACACAATATAGGGATTGTAATGGAAAAGAGAGGGGACATGACACCAAGGGATGACTAATAGGAGCAGAAATATCTCACTCTGTGAGGTTGAATTGCTCAGACAAGTAGATTTACTTTAATGTATATATATTTATTGCTTGTCATTATTCATTTTATTACATTTTTAAAAGGCTGGTAATTGCAAGGTCAGTGCTGGTTAAAATCTATCTAATTGATATAATATACACGAGTAAAAATTAGCAAATAATTTAGAAAAAGATGCATCAGATCAAAGTAAATCCATTACAGTGCTCAAAATTCATCAGAGAGGGAGAAAACATGCAGACTCCTTCCAGGGTTCTTCCTAGAAAGTACCAAGCTTTGAACAGTGCTTTTAAAATGTTCTTTTCACACATTTTACAAAGGCTTCAGTGTCTTTTGTAATTTGTGATTTACAACTGAAATGAATTTACAACAAAAAGCTGTTTATTTGTAATTGTAACCAGATAATGTGTCTAAAAAGCAAAGATATCACAATTATCTGTGTTTTCAGCTCATTAAGATCAGTGTCAGTTTCCAGGAGAGAAAGGTCACACTAATGGCCTAAAACGCCATGTGGTGACAGGCTGGTGAACCTGAGTTATCCTGTTGCACACAAACACAAAATAAGGATTTAATAAAGTCAGTCATTTAGGAGTTTGACACTTGGAATTTAGGAGTGACTGACTCGTTTTATTAAGTGATCTGTCTGAACTGACAGGAGCTAAACCTTCAGGCTGCTGAGAAAATAAATTGCAATAAATTACCATTGCTAAATAAATAACTGGAAATACAGTGACTATATTACTGATCTAAAAACTGAGCTTTCTTTAGCCCCATAGGACAAACACCCTGAACTCTGAGGGAAATAAATATTTAACTTAATCAATAACGTCTTTCATTTCGCCTAAACTTTCAAAAAGTTTTCATCCTGTAAAAAAAAACTAAATTTTTAGGTTTTTGACTCACCTGCTACTGTCTTTGTGGTTTGTTATCTTCACGTAACTCAGTTTAATAAACTAATTGTTGTTTATCTTGTAGTAAACTGCAAATCCATTATTTAAAAAAAATAAAATTACATAACAATAGTTGATTAAAGGAGGTACAGGACAAAATGGAATATTAATGCTCTGCAGCTTTATGGAATTTTATTTAAGTCAAATATAATCACAAGCAAATCATTTCGTTTCGGGGCCACAGCCATTTATTGACATGTTAATTTAAAAAACTATTTTTACAAACATTTTGCTTCATTAATTTGTATTTATGATCTTTATTTGTTTTTAATAGTCTTCTTTAATGATCTTTGTCTGTTAATCATGTTTTAATTCTGGTGTTTTTTGTGAAGCACTTTCTGATTTTATCTGTAAAAGGTGCTATATAAATACATTATACTTACTTAAAATACCTGCTTCCATAGTTTTAATATTTGTATGGCTTTGACATTCTTTAGTTTATTTTACAGTCACATCTACCCACTGGGCTTTGTGGAGTTTTTACTTTTAGTTCATTAACTCCATTACAAGATGATGTCTCAGAGAGTTCCTGACAATAAAACTTTTGCAGAATCAAAATTTGACCATATACAATGTTTTAGGTATTTAAGAACAATGTGTGGGTTTATGAGTTCAAACGAGTCAGTTTCACTCAAACAAAATGAAACCAAAAAGTAAAATATAGGACTGCATAGATCCTAAATCTGCAATAGATGATATTCACAGAGAGGTGGATTAAAGTGCGTGCGTGCATGCGTGCGTGCGTGCGTGCGTGCGTGTGTGTGTTTGCACCACCTGAAGACATGCATCACAGCCACTGTGTAATAACATACCACAGCAGATGAAGGCTACATGAAGCCATGTCTGTCTTGTTTGTCTTTGAGGAAGCAGACATTGCTAGTGGTCAGGTTGGCATATGGCTCCAATATGTTCAGATTCCATCAACAGCAGACTGGAAGGAAATGTTCTTTAAAGGACTTGCTGCCAAGAACAATGGAATAATTAATACATTTGTGTGCTGAAAGAATAACATTTGATTATGAGGCAATAAATAATCTGTTGGTGCCCCTCAAGGCTCTATATTTAGATCATTTCTTTCAGATAATTCTCCTTCAATAAAGTGATAAAGAGAAAAAACACACACGTTATCCACTGCAGCATGAAACAGAGGCCAAGAGCATATTTTTGTTAAGGATCTCAGGGTGCAGCCAAGGATCAGATACAGTAAGAGGTTCAGTCAGATTTAGCTCATGAGCTAGTAAATGTTTCTGATGCCTCGTCTCTGTCTCACTCAGCTCTTTAGTTGTTGAAATGACAATGTGAGCTGGAGCAGAATGTGCTTTAAAACAGCAGGATGGTTGGTGCTAAACAGTGCTACATGGGTTTTCTGTTAACAGGAAGTGCTCTCTTCATAAAAGCTTAATTGGCTCAAAGCAACAATATGCTAACCTGACACACCAGATGGTTCGTTACACAAAACCATCTGGGGAGTCACAGCATTAAAGCCGCACTGTGGATTATTTCATCAAGAGAGCAGTTTTTGATTCTAACGTCCAACGGCTCCTCCCCAAAACACCTCGACACGCGCGTCTGGTCGCGTGAGCGTGCGTGCTGAGACGGTAAACAAAGAACACTAAGCGTCCTGTACGAGAGCGCCCCCTACTGATACAGGTTTGCTCGATGCACGTGCATGTTGAGAGAATGCTGACAATGCAGAAATCAGAATTTTATTGGCTAAAAAAGGTTGGCGGCCAGAAATAATGCAAAGGGGTCTCTAGGAGGAAGGAGGGTCTTCATCAGAATGACTTCTTATGTTGTGGAACTCAACCCATAGATCATAGTTTAGACCTGAAATATCATTTAAAACATTTAGAAAACTTTGATACATAGAAAAATAATCCAGAGAGCTGCTTTAAAGTGTTTTTAAAGAGGACAAGGTGTATAAGATACTTGGCAGGTGAAGGGATAATATTAAAAATGTTGACTCAAACTGTTGAGACTGAGGTCATTCTCACTGTGTACTCTGATGCAATGAGACAGAGGATGATGCTGAATAAAGGTGACTGAGAGGAGTAAACAAGAGCCAGACTTTTGTTATTGCAAAAAACCTGCAACACAAAACACTTTTACTAGTATGGTGTGTTTTATCATTAGGGGGGATTAAAATAAACATTGACAAAGGTGTTAATTCTGAAACAAGTAATAAATTACCATTATTAGCCACATTAAGTGATGTTGAATGAATTATTACATAAGTAAGTAAGTAAGTAAGTAAAGTTTATTTATATAGCGCCTTTCACAGATATACATCACAAAGCGCTTGACAATATAAACAAAAAAACAAAACAGAGAAAACATTGAAAATAAAAAAACAAAACAGAGATTTGGGGGTACCAGATACAATATTTGGGCAAGATTTGTGGTACCTTCAGGGGATCTACGTACATTGTAAATGATGAGATACATTGAAAATAAAAAACAAACCAAACAGAGATTTGGGGGTACCAGATACAATATTTGGGCAAGATTTGTGGTACCATCAGGGGATCTACGTACATTGTAAATGATGAGATACATTGAAAATAAAAACAAAACAGAGATTTGGGGGTACCAGATACAATATATGAGCAAGATTTGGGGTACCTTCAGGGGATCTACATTGTAAATTATGAGATATAGTGGGACATTGACTTGTGTAAGGAACTAAAGTCTTGGGCAGAAATATTGGGGCAACTTCAATACAATATTTGGACCAAAAATAAAGATGGGAGCCAGATACAATATTTGGGCAAGATTTGGGGTACCATCAGGGGACCTACATTGTAAATTTTGACTTAAAGTGGGACATTTACTCAGGCTTGGGCAAGATTTGGGGTACCATCAGGGGACCTACATTGTAAATTATGAGTTAAAGTGGGACATTTACTTGGGCTTGGGCAAAGAGAAATATTGGGGCAAACTTCAAGATTTGGGGTACCATCAGGGGACCTGCATTGTAAATTATGAGATAAAGTGGGACATTGGCTTGTGTAAGGAACTAAAGTCTTGGGCAGAAATATTGGGACAACTTCAATACAATATTTGGGCAAAAAAAATAAAGATGGGAGCAGAAGAAAATGTAAACAAAATGGAGGGAGGGAGTAGCATTTTACACACAGTCACAACAACCGATAAACACATCAAGGAGGGTGGGGGGGTCAGGATCTCCACCAGCAGCAAGGACACGGCCTGTCTCT
>SSNR01000085.1:792826-812034 GCA_006937965.1 Callopanchax toddi
GGGGGGGCTGAGCAGTCGCTTCATTCACTCTGTTGAGTAGGAGAATGTTTTCAGGGTCACCAGATAAGATAACAGAATGTGTTTGGAGCAGGCAGTCCTGTTTGTTACAGCCGCCTTAAATGTCCGTCACTGGCTTCATCCCGTCCAAATTTGAAAACCTGGCCAGTCCCATCTGATCCGTGTAGTTCGACACATTGATCGTAATTCACTCCGCGCCAGAGTTAGTTCGCAGTCAGTCCTACGAGACAACTCAGTCCTCGCGAGTGTTTCAGTGTTCAAAGCACGCATCAGCCCCCTTTGAAGCACAGGAATCCTGTCAATTGCACCTGTTAGCTCCGTTGTTTTCCGATAAACCAGGTCCATAAATGTGCCTCCAACTTAGATGGCCCATATATAATACACCTATTTTTAATTTTAAAAAGGCTCTACCTCTTTAACAGGATTAGCATTTACCTAAAAGAAGCTGTATCAAATCAAATATGTGTATTCTGCCCTCTGGTGGAGAATCTAAGTACTGCTGGTGGCAAGTGACATTACTGTAATATTTTTGTAATTGTTGCATTATGAAACAAAACAGATACAATATGTTTTATTAAGATTAGACTATTAAAAAATCTGACTATTAATCTTTGTATCAGGCTTGAAATGGTTAACCTTTTTTCAAATAATATGGAAAATACATCTAGTTTATAAAAGATTTTGCTATTGATTGATTGATTGATTGATTGATTGATTGATTGATTGATTGATTGATTGATTGATTGATTGATTGATTGATTGATTGATTGATTGATAACTGTTTAATATTTTTTACATGTAATTATATAGCAATATAGTAACAAAAACCTGGCACTTTCCATCTGTAGACAGAGGGCAGCAGACATGTAGGATATGATGAGTACTAATCCTAATATACTGATTTAAGGCTTTGACGATGGGGGCCGTTTGAGGCTAATTTGTGACAATAGTCTACAAGGGATTAATAGCCCAAATATTTTTTTTACTGGATTTAGCAACTTCAAATTTCATTATGTTCCCAAAGAACAGAAACTTACAAAATAGTCCACAGTTGGTCATAACCTTTGCTAAACGAACCCCCTAACCTGAAAAACCTGCTGCATTTTGCTTTAGAGTCAGTTTAACCAAGTAATGTAAAAAAAAAAAAGATTTTAGTTCTGATATCAAAGTGTATAAACAACAAGTTCTTAGTAAAAATGTAATCATTAGATCTGGTCTGGCATCTCTAATGATTCTAGTAGGTGATTGTTGAAGGTTTGGTGTAGATAGAAACTTGGTGGATATTTAATCTGTAAAGAAAACAAAAATTGCTTTACTGTTTGTAGACACATGCCATTCATTCATTCATTCATTTATTCACTTCATTCATTCATTCTACAGAAGACTACATCTTAACAGCTGCATTAGCGCCATCTTCTGGAGATCGTTTTTAGTTACAGTTTGATCAGATTCAGACCGGTCTACTGGAACCAAAGTCAAATAAATTCTCCCTCTTATTTTCTCTCATCTTTTTATCAACTAAATCTATTTTCATTGATTGGTTTATCACCAGTGGTTCCCAAAGTTGGGGTCATGACCCCACTGTGGGTCCTGAAACAACAAATTGGGGTCCTGGCTGGGATGTTCTCCAAAACTGAAAGTGAATTTAAAATCCTTGCTAATACCATGTATTTGCCCCTACAAACTGTTACAAACAGTTAAATAAACATAGTATAATAGTTGTAGATGTTTGTGGTGTCATTATGTTCTTGTTTAATTAGTTTATTAGTAGTATTTGTATATTTTGCCAGTGATGGATGGGGTCACGAGTCTCTGCCACTGTCATTTTGTGGGTCAGAAGCCAAAAAGTTTGGGAACCACTGCTCTACACTATGTAAAATATGATGTCTATTGTAAAACAGTAAAATAATTCTTAATTTTGCTGACCAAAACCAGCTTTCATTCATGTGTTTTACGCTTTGATCACTTGAATTCTTCTTGTTGTTTTACTCTGACTTTTTCTCTTGTTTGGTGTCAAGCAATGTAATGCCAAAAATTTTTTCATACTCATTTATACACCTACAACCTTGAACAGACACGCAAAAAATAGTAGTAGTAATAATAATAATAATAATAATAATAATAATAATAATACCTTGCATTATGTGCATTTTCTACTTTTTTGGTAAAGCTTTTCTACTTGATCAGTATTATCTTTTACCCTGCTGTTTGCAACACTATGGATGTACCTAAAATTGGCAATAAAGTTCTTTCCTATTTTTATTTTTATTTTATTTTTTTACATTTTCTTACTCTTTTATTTACATGGTTAATTATTTTCAAATTATTTCACATTTCCCCACAACAATTACTCTTTATTGTTTTATATACATATTTTTTAGTTACGCTCCTGTTAATCCATCTCATCTGTGGCCGCTGGGTGGCGTTGCAGCGTCAGACGAGTTAGATGAGCTGCAGAAGCAGAAATCTGCTGTCATTGCTTCCTGGCTGTCAGCTAGCACAAGCGCAATGGCGGTGGCCTCGTATTCCTAAAGATTTCAGAAAGCTGCTATGGTGAATGTGTTGTGACTCTAGGCGAAGAAAACACTGTAAGTGGAAGTAGTGGTCGCCTCGGAGAGACGACTTGGGTGTTCCCATCTTCTGTGACCTGGGACGTCAGAGAGAAGGTAGCCAGCTAGCTGACATTAGCACAGTGCTATCGTTAGCTTCATTCATTACAGCTGTTTTATAGGTATTTGTGGATGCTTTTTACGGATGTTTCACACTTTGTTAAGTTAAATGTAGAATATATTCTACAAGCTGAGTATTCGGTATATTTTAAATCTAATATTGACATTTTAACGAAACTAG
Organism: Callopanchax toddi; assembly: GCA_006937965.1. Taxonomy (NCBI): domain Eukaryota; kingdom Metazoa; phylum Chordata; class Actinopteri; order Cyprinodontiformes; family Nothobranchiidae; genus Callopanchax; species Callopanchax toddi. The sequence goes on from SSNR01000085.1 coordinate 795,695, forward strand.
CATAAGGGAATGACTGCTCATTCGTCTGCGCTACGGCTCTCGTGTCCTGACATACAGCTTTTTATTGTCTTTAAATGTTACAAAGAACTGGGCTTTACACAGTAGCACACTAATGTTTGAGATAATGGGAGAAATGTAATCATTTATATCTGTGTCTCATTTTGTTACGTTGTGATTTTTCAGTCTTCCAGCAGGTAGAATGGCCGAGCCAGAGCTTCTGCTAGACTCCAATATAAGGCTCTGGGTGGTTCTGCCCATCGTCTTCATCACCTTTCTTGTTGGAGTGATTCGGCATTATGTATCAATTCTCCTTCAGAGTGACAAAAAGTTGACATTAGAGCAGGTTTCCGACAGGTTAGTATCTGTAATCTGTTAATATATAATAGTATCTGTTAATCTGTATTAGAAGTACATGATGGAAAGTACACCGCACACCAGGCAGACTTTTATATGTGTTGCTTCTTCTCCAATTTCAGCCAGGTTCTTATTCGTAGCAGAATTCTGAGGGAGAATGGAAAATACATTCCCAAACAGGTGGGCAGTTTCTTGGAAACTGAACATTTCAAACACTCATGGAGCACAAAAACATTAGACCACAAAAAACTTGTATCAAAAAGTTTTTTTGACTATAATAAGTGGATTTATAATCTCTGCAATAACTATCAGAAACTGAACATTTGGAGAGTTGATAAAACAGAGTTTATGGAAAGGCGTATTGATATTTACATACTTTTGCAGCTAAATCTGATCGCTTTAATTGAGTGTAAGGCCCACTCAGAAAAATCAAACATTGAACAAAATATAATTGTAATTCCTACTTGTGTTAAAAAAAAAAAACATCTGAACTGAAATGCTAACAGTGAAGTGTTTTTGTTTTTTTTACTATTTTCTAGAAATTGTTTTAAAAACAAAGTAAAGTGTTATGAAACTAGCTCAAAATTCAAGAAGCTATAAATGTAATTGAAGCAAAGTTTATTAACTGGGTCTGGCCTTGAGAAATAATTATTAGTTCATAATATAAGCTGAGGGGGTTGGGTGATGAATTCCCACTTATCATTTTGTCATGACTGCACAAAAAGATGATGTAACTCAATGTTTTTCTGTGTTTTAGTCCTTTTTGATGAGGAAGTTTTACTTCAATAATCAAGAAGATGGATTTTTTAAGAAGACCAAAAGAAAGGTGGTTCCACCCTCCCCAATGACAGGTACACCTTTTTGTGTGAAGCTCAGCTTGTGATGATACAGTGATCAGTGGTGTGAGTTAGAATATTCATTTTGCAACTGGAGGGTTGCCAGCTCAAGTCCTGCTACAGCTGGGTCACTAGTTTGTTGTACCTTTGAGCTAGACACTTCAGCCACAACCTGCTGGTGGTGATCAGAGGGTCCGGCAGCACCTGTGTATGGTTGCTTAGCTTCTATGGCTACAGTGTAGCTTACTGCCATCAGCGTGTGAACGACTGACCGATGTAAAGCGCTTTGAAGTCCATGACTTGGAAAAGCGCTATACAGACGCAGGAAATTCACATTTTACATTTCATCATGCTTTAAAATGAAAAGATAATTAGATATTTAAAAGCTGTCTGTTCTCTTTAGACTGAACAGAGTAACAGTTATGTTGTTCAGCAAAAGGAGTATATTTTTTCCCCTCATACACATTGTTCTAATTTAGAGTGTGATCTCATATTTAAAAATAATAATAATACAGTGACTCAGGCAAGAGTACATTGTGTTAGAATGCATTAAGCAGATACACCTCACTAGTAAGTTGTTAAATAATTTCAAGTAAAAACGTGACAGCTTTTACCAGTTACTGGTGTCTTTTACAAAGACAGATGTGATTTTGTGTTATTGACGAGTAACATGCTGTGTAACAAAATATAGCTTTCCACATAAATATTCATATTAATTTCATTCTTGTCTAAGAAGATCAAACACAAGTCATTATGATGAAGTTTGTAACTATAAAGTGTTCTAACTGAAGTGTCTTTCATTTAGAAGTGTTTTTTGCTAATGCTTCTAGCAGTCAGTTTTAAATGTTCCATTTAAAAAAAAAAATCTGTTTGATGAGCTGACAAAGTTTGTCTTACCTTACATCACAGAAAGAAGTGTTGCGCCTAGTGGTGGGCCGTTATCGGCGTTAATGACTGCGTTATCGCCAGAATCTGGGTCTATACTAGTGGTGACCAGAACGGGACAGACTTCTATTCACCTCTGACGGGTCCGACAGGTGTTTTATGTCTGATTGTCAGCTCAGAGCGGCAGGTGAAGGGGCGTGACGAGGCGGAGGTCTGTGCACGCCGCTGAACACTGGTCATAATATTAACGTACATTATGAGATCATGAGAGAAAGAGAGAGGGAGAAATGAGGGGTTCATATTTTTTTTCATTGAGATACTCAGGGGAGAACCTGGCGGAGATGTGTGTGGACCTCCTTGCTGGGTAGTGAGTGGAGTCCAGTGTGTGCGTCTTTGCGGCCGGGGCAGCTTGTGCGTGTCAACAAGTCTCCGCAGCTTACGATCGCTGAGAACTCCTTCAGAGTGCACAGGAAGTGTAGTAAATCCACGTCTGATAGCTGGCTGAGCGATCGGGACGTTGAAAGCACCGGTTCACAAAGACGCGTTTGGGATCAAGTCCAGCTCCGCTCCTCCCTACAGGGCAGAACACGCACTGTGCATAGGGCCCTACGATCCAGTAGGGGCCCCATTTAGCTCCAGTGGACGGATTATTTGAGAATGTGCAAAGGGTGAGCAGCATCACTGCCATGAGGTGTGCCGCGTGTAGAGGGAAAACAAGGGGAGGAGTAATCACCACAAGTTGAGCCTTGTTTGATTTCTGTTTACTAAATGCTGCCGCTGCATTGGTCTAGACCGGTCACGTGACAGCTGCTCACAAACTAGTCCCATTTTAAAACAACAATCTAAAAAACCCTGTGCTTTTACTAAAGGAGAATTGTAACTTTTGAGCTAATGATGGGCTTTATGACTCTTTGAAGGGAGCCATTCATTAGGGAACAGTTCACCTCAAAGAGCCGTTCAAAAGACTGACTCTTATGTTTTTTTGCAATATTTTGAAAGAGCAATGTTCTAATCATAAAATCAACACTGATATAAGTGATTATTTACATGTTAAAGGTGTTAATTGGTGGGGCATTAATATTGTTTGTTTTTCCATTGTTTATTTTCATCACCAGTTATCATAGAACAACTTTCTCAGTTTGTGATGCATTTTGGAAACAGGAGATGAGCCCCTGGTCTAATGCTCCTCCTGGCTTTAGAAACCTGTTGTCAAAGACTTCCTTTTAGTCATTATTTAGGGAGCGCACATACTGTACGGTATTATGAATGTCTTTGGCTGAATTCAAATTTTAATCTAGATTAATCTAGATTAATTTCAAGATTAGGGTGAGATTAATCTAGATTCAAAAAATTAATCTATGCCCACCATTAGTTGCACCTCTAGACTGCAGCGTAAACACAAAACGGGGATAAGGGCAAGCGGTGAACTAGGAGTCACCCTTTTTTTTTATTAAGTAAACCAAATGTAGTATGTTTTGTGTCCATTATTTTTAAAGTTTTCATCAGTGAGTGAGTTAAAATTGTATTAGAATGTGAAACTCTCTTTGTTCTGATTTTACATTGCTAGCCGTGTGTTTTCACAGATCCCAACATGCTGACAGATATGATGAAAGGTAACGTCACCAATGTGCTTCCCATGATCCTCATCGGTGGCTGGATCAACTGGACCTTTTCAGGATTTGTAACAAGTAAATCCTCTTATTCACTCATGAAAATTGTATATTATGATCCTCAAAAATAATTTATTACTGAGCAAGACAAGTTATGTTCTGTTTGTGTTTTGTCACAGCTAAGGTTCCCTTCCCTCTCACACTGCGCTTTAAGCCCATGCTGCAACAAGGAATAGAGCTGCTCTCACTGGATGCTTCTTGGTAAACTAATAAACCATGTTTTGTATACATACACTTCTGTAGCTATTATGATTTAACCTAAACATGTTTAAACTAGCGTGTGACCATTTTTGGATTTTTCTTTGTGCATTTATCTTCAAGGGTGAGCTCAGCATCATGGTATTTCCTGAATGTATTTGGACTTCGAAGCATGTACTCATTGATTTTAGGCCAAGATAATGGTAAGTTGACGTCATTCCCTGTTGTTTACCATCATATTATTCATTCCCAAATGCTTATTACTGACACCGTACACCTCAATCCTTCCAGGTGCTGACCAGTCAAGGATCATGCAAGAGCAGATGAGTGGTGCTGCAATGGCCATGCCTGCAGATACAAACAAAGCGTTTAAAGTATGCACTGTAGTAACAGCATAATAAGCATGAGTGGAAGACATAATTTTGTAGTTTATCCTATGATGTTTGTCCTTTGCTTTAGGCTGAGTGGGAGGCACTGGAACTGACTGATCACCAGTGGGCACTGGAGAGCGTGGAGGACGATTTGATGAGCAGAGAGCTGGATTTCGACGGCATGTTCAGCAAAGAGTTGCCCAGCGGCATCTTCTGATCACTTAATCACCTCTAGGAGACTTCCATTTAAATTGTGTTTCATTGCAAGGAATTTGTTTTTATTGAAAACCACAGAAACGGGAAAAGACTCTTCTCGTTATGCAACGTTTACACGTCTGGTTGTTGTCATCCTGTCATGCATTTAAATTTCTATTCCTGGCTATAAAACATTCTTGTACTAACTGAAATTCACTGGATTTTCTGCTATCTCCTATATACTAAATATTTTTAAGACGTTTTGCTCATTGAGATAAATTATTGTCTTGTGATTTTACATAACATAGTGCTACTAGGTTATAGAATGAAAACAACTTAGGGCTTCTTTTCTCTTACTTCATGTACAGCTAAACTAATTTTTCCCATTGTGTATAAAAGAGACAAAACCATTGCACAGGTGGAAACAATGCATACATTTACACTAACAATAATTTTCACGCTGTTGTTTTTTCACAGATCTGTAGTTCTGTGTCTGCCGCTGAATGGTGCAGGCAGACCTGGGACCAGTTTAAGTTACATTTGTATCATAAAAATGTGTTTTGTTTTTATGTAGACGGTTTATTTTGTAGCATATCCCATCATGTTTTGTACAGTCTAAAATAAGTTTTTACCAGCTGCACTGTACACAAAAATCTTGACATGTGCAAATAAATAATTTGATCTTATTTGAATAACTGAATTTTGGCTAATTTAAGGGCTGACCCATTGTGTGATTTGTCCTCGTATTCTTAACATTAAATACAGAATGTTTATCATTACCAGCTACAGATTCTATAAGAAAATAATATGTACTAATATTAGTAAATGGTAACACGAGGCATGAAAAACACATGCTGCTAACCTTTACTGATATAAAATGGACCAATAATAGATTAGTTGTCTAGGCGAACACTGACCAACAGATTTAAACCCTTCCTAGTTATGGAATTGCATTTTACTGCTCCTGGTAAAACAATTTCTTAGTCAACACATAAATCCAAAAATATCATGAGCCCACCTGAAACACTGGGCTAATGCTTTGCTAAAACCTGGAAATAAGCCTGCCCTTTGGCTCTAATGTTAATCAGCAAGAGCAATGGGGTCTTAAACATATATAACCTAGGGCTTAACTGTCTTTGTTCAGAGACTATGCTATGCCACGTAGGATAATAATGAACTATAAACTTCTTACTTTTGGGACTGCAGTACATAGGCAATGTCTTGTGTTGAATATGCATAATTAAGTTAATTTTAATAAGTGTGGAACTTATTTCTAAATGTGATTTATTTAGAGAATATGATGCATTTTTAAACTTGTTTTTAGTATCTGACTCAAATAATCTGACTGCTTATTCTTGTCCCGTTCGTGGGGGCAGCAATCCTAGAAAGCAAGCCCAAACCATCTTCTCCCCAGCCACCTCCACCAGCTCCTGCAGTGGGACCTGAAGGTGTTCCTGGGCCAGCCTAGAGATCCCTCCAGTGTGACCTGGGAACCTCCTGCCAGCATAACATGCCCAAGTCACCTCCTCCTGCAGGAGCCAATCTGAACCAAATGTCTGAATCGTCTCAACCGGCTCCTCTCAACCTCCCCCACCCTAAGGCTGAAGCCAGGTGCTTTGTGAAGGAAACTCATTTCGGCCGCTCGTGTTCACAATCTTTTTCATTCTTTTGATAATTACCCAAAGTTTATGACCATGGGTGCGGACTGAAACATAGATTGACTGGTTCATCAAGAGCCTTGCTTTCTGGCTCAGCTTCTTCACCACAACAGGTTTAGTGTCCACATCACTGCAGATGCTTCCCCAATCCACCTGTCGATCTCTTGCTCCCTCACTCAGGAACAACACTACGAGATACTTAAACTCCTTCACTTAAGTTGGGACTCCTCCCCTGACCCAGAGGTGGCACTCTGCTTTTTTCCAATTAAGAACAATGGCCTTGGATTTGGAGGTGCTGAGCCTCATCCCAGCCACCTCACACTTGGCTTTGAACCTCCCCAGCAAGAGCTGAAATTCATAGTTTGATGAAAGACCATATAAATTGAAAATTAACATGTTTTTTAAAATAAATTTGCTTAAGAAGTGGTCTGATTTGACAATAAATATACCGGTATATAATAATAATAATACATTTTATTTAAGGCGCCTTTCTAAAACCCAGGGTCACCATACAAATGCAGACACAATACAAATAAAAACATATGAAAACATAGCAGCAGGACACAGTAAAACCAATAAGTTAAAAATCAAGAACCAGAGCCAAGGTGCTACACAGAGTAGGCAGCCTTAAAGAGATGAGATTTTAATCTGGATTTATAAAGTGACAGAGATGTAGTGTTCCTAAAATCAGTTGGTAGTGAGTTCCACAGGAAGGGGCAGATCTGCTGAAAGCTCGTCTCCCCATGGCGGAAAGCCGAGCAGGAGGACTGTACTGATTGAGGCAGAGCACTAGATGGTGTAGAGATTTTGACAAGCTGGGAGATATAGGATGGAGCAAGGTTGTGTATGGCCTTAAAAGTGAGGAGAAGCAGTTTGTAAGTGATCCTGGATTTTATTGGCAGCCAGTGCAGCTGTTGAAGAACAGGGGTAATGTGAGAGGCAAAGAGGGTTTTCATAATGACACGAGTGGCGGCGTTCTGAACCAGCTGGAGTTTATGGAGAGATTTTTGAGGTAGTCCGAAGAGAAGTGAGTTACAATAGTCTAGTCGAGAGCCAAACTAAGATAGCGGCGGTATGATAAGTAAGTGAAGGGTGCAGGCGATTTATGTTGCAGAGATGATAGTAGGCCAACCGGGTGATTGAACTAATATGAGCCTGAAAGGTCAGGGTACTGTCCAGTATTACACCAAGGTTCTTGACCTGAGCCAGGCAGGCAACTGAGGCATTCTCACAGGTTAATGAGAAGCTCCCAGCCTTCCCCGGAGCAGATTTTGTGCCCATGAGGAGCACCTCAGTTTTCTTAGAGTTGAGCTGGAGAAAGTTTGAGGAAAACCAAGATCTGAGTTCTGACATACATTCAATGATAGAAAGTGGTGGAAGGAGAGCAGACTGAGTGGAGGAAACATAAAGCTGCATATTGTCAGCATAGCAATGAATTTTTATATCTATATTTCTGGAAAATAGCCCCTAGAGGGAGCAAATAAACAATGAAAAGAAGGGGGCCCAGTAGCCTACAGAGCCTTGGGGAACCCCAGTAGAAACAACAGAGGGTGTGGATGTAAAATTCTTCAGCTGAATGAAGTGAAGGCTGGAATACACCGGATACCTCAGCGATGCGCCACCTCTTGGCTGCGGTGTTGGCGAGTCTTGTACTCACACAAGACGCGCTCCTGACACAGCGCGCCGTAGGATTCTGCTTAAAATAATCGCGCGATAGTCACAACATCACGCGGGAATTGAAAACTGGAAGCGGGAAGTGAATTCTTTGTTTATATGTGATCAGAGCTGCCGTCGTGTGCTGTGGGAACCTAATTCTAACTCTTTCAAAATGGGCAAGTAAGCTATTTAATGGAGCTGTTGTTTATGTGTGCCGTAATGTTTGTGGCGGTTTATTTCTGTGTGCCGTAATAGGAGCCATTCTGCGTCGTAACGTCGGTGTCATGGTAATGCCGGTGTCAGAAAGTACTCAACATGTCGTGACACACGCACACAGCTGCGACTGGCGCTCCTTTTTAAACTGGTGCGAATCTTTAGCAGGCTGGCGGCGTCTCGCGTGTCTGGGACGCGTTGTGGCGAGCTCTGTGTGAGTGATCTGATGGACTAGAATGGTTTTAAATCAAAATAACGCCGCAGCCACGACGTGGCGTGTCGCCGACGTGTCCGGTGTATTCTAGCCTTGAGTCCTGTCAGAGAGATATGATTTGAACCAACTGAACACAGAGCCAGAAACCCCCAGGGACACCAACCTAGCTAGCAGGGTAGAGTGAGTGATCGTGTCAAATGCGGCACTAAGATCCAAGAGAACCAGAATGGAAACAAGTCCAGAATTAGCCGCCATATGTATCCATTTTTTTCTTCCTTTAACTTGATATTTTTAACATGTTTCTTTAACTAAATTCCCATAAATATAAAAGTATTTAATTGTTGACCAATTTGGTACTGAGAGTGATCATTTTTGCAGGGGGCTTTTTGCAAATCATGTTTTGGGGTCGAGGACCCATAAAGGTCAGGTCCTAGAATCGCCCCTGCCAAAGAGGAAGAACGCAAGACGCTCGTCCTTGTGTGTAGTTTTAGCGCGTTCACGATACCGGTACATTGGCTGCATGATGGCTGAGGGAGGCGGACCCGAGTCGGGTAGCGCGGCAGACTCCGACTCGGAGCCGGTAGCCGCACAAATGCCTACCCCTTCAACCGAAAATCAAAAACAAACTATTGGGTCACTATTGAAAACAACTCTAAAAAGGGGCGACGAATGGTAAGAATCGACAAAGCCCAGCCTTATCTGAGTCTAGTCAGCGTTAGCTAGCGAGATACCGGAAGTGCTAACATGCTAAAACCAGGCTAACATTAAAACGGAACACTGCTGTGCTGCTGAATGGCAAGCTAATGTAACACAGATTAGCATGCTAGTAGCTAATAAATGAAAGTTCACAATTTCTGTAAAATGAAGTGTATGATGTAACGGGCAATTATTTTGTTTGTAAACACACAGACTAATCAAATAAGTATCATTGAGATTAATGACTGAAACGTGGCTTATTTTTTGAAACGTTATCGGAGCTAGCCAATGTGCTAGCTAGTAGGCCCCACAGTCAGATGATGGGTTCCCGTTCTAGACAAACTGGCTTGTTGCTAAATCAGTTTCGCTGACATAAAATTACATTTCGTATACTTCAGTCTTATGAAACACCATTTCATATATTTTAAAGAGTATTCATGTCCTGGGTAAACTAGTGTTTTGGAAAGGGCACACATATCACCAAACAAGTATTACACTGGGGATATAGCATGCGCAAACATCCATAAAGGTAAAAGCTTAGCTTATAATTAAAGAATAAACGATTGACACTAAACTAGACTGCTGGTGTGATCACATAATTAAGATAAGTCCAGCACTTTAAGATAAATACAAACGCAAAAATGGTCATTACCCATTCTTTAACTACACAGCTAATATGTTAACACAGTCAGATCTTTATTGTCATTGTCACTTTTTACAGAGGAACAGCGAAATTAATAAATCATTGAAGATAAAGATTATTTGTTGAGTTGATTCATACTGCTCATTAAAATTGACTGCCAATTCATTGCACTTATTCTGAAATCAATCAATCACAGTGAACGAAGGTAAACTTGTGAAAAGGAACCCCATGACAACAGAATACCTGAGATTTCAACAGTCTTTTACTGAATGAATGTTTGTTACTATGTCAATTCAAGCCTATTAACTAAAAGGGGATCCTTTAGATGAGATTAAGTCAAACTGGCTTGCTGTTACTATATCTGCAAGGGACAAGACAGTTTGGTGTTGCATAATGTTCATGTGTTGGCTTGGCATAAGGCAGTGTGCTGTGTTTTTTATTACTGCCTTATTATTTTGTACCCTGTTCTATATTAATTATCTAAATATAAACATTAAATATTTGGGGAGTGAGACTTGAGGATTTTTTTAGGTTTGGTGTGATTATGGAATAACTGTTAATTTTTCTTAGGTATCTAATAGACAGTCGGTGGTTCAAACAATGGAAAAAGTATGTGGGGTTTGACAGCTGGGATATGTACAATGTTGGAGAACGTAGCCTCTACCCAGGACCAATCGATAACTCTGGGCTTTTCTCAGGTAAAACTAACTAATCAAGAGTCCTGTTGTGACATATGAAATTCTGTAATATTTTTAATTACTCAGAGTGTCTAAGTTTTTAACATGTTTTACAGTTCACTTTTATTTCTGTCCTAATTATGTATTTTTATCTTAAAGACCAGGAAACTCAAGCCCTGAAAGAGCACCTTATAGATGAGCTAGACTATGTCCTTGTACCCACGGAGGCATGGAATAAGCTTGTCAGCTGGTATAGCTGCCTTGAGGGCCAGAAACCAATCGTCAGGAAGGTAATCCTATTGAAGACGTTTTTGTCCTCTTTCCATTTCACAAAGCACTGCAAGTCATTGACCGTGCTTCCCAAATAATTGTCTTTGTACTCTAGGTGGTTGAACATGGCATGTTTGTGAAGCACTGTAAGGTGGAAGTCTATCTGCTTGAGCTCAACTTGTGTGAGAATGACAACATGGACAACGTCATCACACGTCATTTTAGTAAAGCTGATACTATAGGTAAGAACTACATAGGATTTTAAAATGTACCTAAGGCTGTTTAAATTTCTGACTGAACCTGTTTATCAAGCGTGGTTTTTTTAATGTTTCCAGATACTATAGAGAAGGATATGCGGAAGTTGTTTAATATCCCGTCAGAAAAGGAAACTCGACTCTGGAATAAATACATGAGCAACACGTATGAGCAGCTCAACAAGCCAGACAGCACTGTACAGGATGCTGGACTCTTCCAGGGACAGGTAGTTATTCAAATGACCTTTAAAGTACAATTAACCATGTAAACATCACAACCTAGGTAACATTTTGGTTCTCTGTATGAATAATTTATCCCAGACATAAAAATGGAAGCATCATGAAGCCTAAAGCAAAGCTGCACATTAGCCCAGCAATAAGATTATTAAACAATATTCTAACACTTATTTATCCTGTGAAAACAGGTTTTAATGAGGTTAGCTAAGGTAAAGTTGTGTTTAAGCAGTTTATGGGAGTATTTGGGGATTTTTCCTTTTTCTGAAATTCTGTTGCAAATGTTTGTCTCACTGTTACAGGGATAGTTTCACTTTAAACATAAATGGATGCTGGGCTTGGTATAAAGAAGATAACACTCTTATCAGGCTGTATACATAGCTAGTACTTGAATGAGAATGCCATGCCTTTGATTACCATAAAAGTCAATAAATTTTACATTAATCCTTACAGCTGAGCTCTAGAGAATGGTAAAACTTTTAATAGATTACGCTAACAAATGCAACTTGTAAAGTATCCTGTCCCTAATGATGCTTGATAGCAGTTGATTGTGCAATTTAATATTTCTGTTTGTGACAGGATGGCTGTGACATAGAGGACAGAGGTACTAATTTAGCTTTTATTCTGGTTGTTTGCCTACAGGTGCTCGTGATTGAACGCAAGAACGAGGACGGTACATGGCCAAGACAAGCTTCCCATCTCAAGTAAGCAAAATCCCTTTCTATATAAGTCATCAAAAAGGAAAATATTCACATACTACAAAAACTGATTTTCACAGCAATTTGCTAAATATTTGAGATAAAGAAATGTGAATCTATGAATGTGCTTCTGCTCTTCCTTACCAGATCCAGTGCAACCCCATCTCGGAATTTTACTACCTCCCCAAAACTTTCCTCAAACTCATCAGTCAGTACACCACCAACGGTAACAAATGGAGACAGCAGCTGTAGCCCTGGATGCACACTTAACAACAGCACCTCCTCCAGCAACAGGTAAGGGATCTTGACAGATCACCTCCACTGTTGATTTCCTCTTTTATGAACACATTTTGTTTTGCTTAGTGTGTTTTGTCCAGAGCAACATTGTATTCCAACACCAGTTTGACAACAACCTGGTGTCACAGATACCATTCAGTGCTGTGATCAGCATTATTATAGTTACATATTGATTACATTTAATAGTAAAGAGTTCATGTTGCTGGATGGATCTGTATTAGGACCAAAAATAAACAAAGTTTATATGTTGTTAGATAGTTTTGTAAACAAAACCATTGACTATTTGTATCGGTTTGAAATTGAATAGCAAAAGTTTAATGCTCTTATTGGCCGCTCAATATCAAAGTGTGATTGTGAGATTAATATATAAATTTAGTAGGAGTTAAGCAGTGTTCCTCAACATGACAGGAAGTGGAGTACACACAGGAAGAATTGAATGTTCAGTGCATCCAACTACAGCACTTACAATTTTAAAGAAAATTAAAGCACAAGCGCAGAAATATCTAAATCAGGGGTGCCCAAAGTGGGGCCCGCGGGCCAAAGTTGGCCCACCGATTATTTAATTTGGCCCTCCTGGCCCTCTGTGGGGTACCCTGGATGCTGGGTGAACATGGACCAGTAATCCATAAACCCACTGTTTTCCTCAGCCGATTCAACATTATGTGAACAGGCCCAATGACTCTATATTGGGCTGCATATAGCCCTCACTCATGGTGCCAACAAAATCTTAGAAATGTCACAATTTAAAATCAAAATTGAAATACAAGTAACTACAAGGGACATTTAGAGTAGATTTATGCACGCATGTACTTTTGCACACTTTATAAAACCACAAATAGTTATATTTTGTCAATGTATGTACTCTTCCATGAGCCTTTGCTGCTGGACCAGACCAGATCAAACTTGCTCCAAGCTCGCGGGTAACCCTCTGGCCACGAGCCTAAGCAGCTATTATCAACATGGAGCATCGTCGTCAGTGGCACACAGACAAAAGGCATTTTAAAAAACGCTGGGAGGAAGACTATTTTTTACAGATATCAATGGTAAAGCGGTCTGCCTTATTTGTAATCAGTCCATTTCTGTACTCAAGGAGTATAATATTCATTGACACTAAGAGACAAAGTACGCAGGATTTTCACAATGCAAAGGTGATGCCCGAAAGAAAAAGACCAGGGAGCTGCTAGCACTACGTATGATTACAAATAACAAAGTCAGTTGTTTGTTCTAAATGCCTATATGTGACTTACTGCCAGTACATGTCATATTTTGATTAATGTTCTTTAAACAAAAAGGATGGTTAAATAATTGCAAAATTAATAAAAAGTAGTGTTCTATACTTCATCATTAGTATTTGTATTCTATAAATAATACATTCGGCCCGCAGCTCTCTGATAGATTTTCATTTTGGCCCTTTGAGGGAAAAAGTTTGGGCACCCCTGATCTAAATTATAAATAATGAAATATGTTCACTTCTGTCAGAAGGCTACTTTGTTTTTTCTATGTGCCTTGAGGTGGTTTGACATTTAAAGGTGCAGTATTTGCTGTAATCCACATTTTAACTAATGTTTTGGAGGAAAAAGTATAAATAAATGACATGTAGATATTTAAAACTATAGAAAAATGATTAATTTGACTGAATTTGTAGATGCTAGGCATTCCTAATTCAGTTAAATCTTTTATTAACACATTTAAAGTAAGATTGTGTTGTGACCATATACAGAGTTTGAATGCCTAATTTCAACATAAACCAAAAATTTTGTTCTCATCTCAGCCCCATGCTTTAAGGTACTAACATTAACATTAATGTTTTCTCAGCAGATTTGGGGGCTACAATTCATATAGCTCCTACAACTACAGAGAGTCCCAGTCACAGCCTGGCCTGTGTGGTCTCAGTAATTTGGGCAATACATGCTTCATGAACTCTGCTCTCCAGGTAAAAACAAATTAGATTTGCAGAAGCAAATTAGCACAGTTTGGGTTAATATATTTGCATAATCTGCTTTTTGTTTCTCTTCCTTCAGTGCCTGAGCAATGTGTCTCCACTCACCGAGTACTTTCTCAACGATCAGTACGAAGCAGAGATTAACCGAGAGAATCCGTTGGGAATGAGGGGGGAGATAGCAGAGTCCTATGCAGATTTAGTAAAGCAGATGTGGATGAGCCGTAGCAGTTATGTGGCACCACGTACCTTCAAAGTGAGTCAGAAGGAAACGTATTCAGAATGTAAAGCATCGTATCAAAGGCAGATAGGAGTAGTAATATCTACGTACTGTTTTTATTCACAGACCCAGGTTGGACGCTTTGCTCCACAGTTTTCAGGCTACCAGCAGCAGGACTCACAGGAGTTGTTGGCCTTTTTATTGGACGGTCTCCATGAAGATCTGAACCGTGTCAAGAAGAAGCCTTATCTGGCCCTGAGGGATGCGGAGGGCCGTCCAGATGAAGTAAGGTTCATGTGTATGAATGGTGGCAAATTAGTGTCTTGAAATTGGATTTTTATCATAAATTGGGGGAAAAGTAAAATGTGATGTAGTAATGAGAAGCTGATTTAAACATGTTTGTTTTATCAAACTGAAGTGAGATTTTAAAAGTCAAAAATAGTGGAGCTTCAAAAATGCTAGTTTTCATTTGAAGTGCACAATATTTGATGTATTTTGTTTCTATTTTTTTAAGTGCGGTTTAATCTCCTAAGTTCAAAGTTTATAGACATGGCTCTCAAAAATAATGTTCTTTGTTTTGTAGATTGTTGCTAAGGAAGCCTGGACGAACCACCGTTTACGCAATGACTCAGTAATAGTTGATATTTTCCACGGCCTCTTCAAATCAACACTGGTGTGCCCAGAGTGCTCCAAGGTGTCTGTAACCTTTGACCCCTTCTGCTACCTCACGCTGCCTCTTCCAATGAAAAAGGATCGTACCATGGAGGTTTTTTTGGTTCGATCAGACCCTCAGTCTAGACCCACACAGGTGAGTTAAACTTCTGTCTTGCTAATCCAGATTTGGAACTATAATTAAAACAAACTAGAATCTCTTGTTAATTTAAAGTTCTCATATTAAAAAAGGCAGTTAACATTCTGAGGATATCACTTCTTTTTTAATCTGGCAGTATCGAGTGGTGGTCCCCAAACTGGGTACAGTGACAGACCTGTGCAGCGCCTTGTCCAAACTCTGTGGAATTCCGCCAGAAAATGTTAGAACTTTTATTTTCCACATTTAGTTAAATTATAAACTCCTAAATTTGAAGTTAAATTTGTTTTTTGCAACTCTTGTCTTTGCAGATGGTGGTAGCGGATGTTTACAATCATAGGTTTCATAAAATTTATAGGCGAGATGATGGCCTCAACCAAATAATGGAAAAAGATGATATTTTTGTGTGAGTCTTGTTGTTGTTTTGAAAAGGAGCTGAGAGGTTAGATGGTTTGTTTGTGTGCTGATTTTTGTTGCTTCTCTTTGCAGGTATGAAGTACAGGAGGAGGACAGTGAAAGGATGAACCTGCCTGTATATTTCAGGGAGCGCCACTCCAAACATGTGGGAAGCTCCTCGAGCACCTTGCTGTTTGGCCAACCTTTACTCATCAGTGTACCCCGACATAACCTGGTAGCAGATGTTCTTTATGACAAGATCCTGGAAAGGATTGGGTAAGAATTCATAAACTCATGTTTGAATACGTTATAGTTTCAGGGGATCAAGGTTCTTACTTGAAACAAAGACTCACACAGACAAGTAGACTCCTCATACAGCACCTTACCCGATACCCCAAGCCAGTTCTTTGCACCTTTTGACCAACACACCAGTGAGGCCCCCATTTGTCCTGCTCTCCCAGAGAAGGTTGAGTCCCCCATCCAGCTGCTGCAGCATTAAGTCAGGACCACCCTGTGCTGTGAGGAAAGCAGCTGGTCCAGATGGAGTTGCATGAAGGGTAATAAGGCATGTGCAGATCAGTTACTACAGGTCTCTACAACCATCTTCAACCTCTCACTAGCGTGGTCTGTGGTTCCAACC
This sequence comes from Callopanchax toddi, assembly GCA_006937965.1. Classification (NCBI taxonomy): domain Eukaryota; kingdom Metazoa; phylum Chordata; class Actinopteri; order Cyprinodontiformes; family Nothobranchiidae; genus Callopanchax; species Callopanchax toddi. Next base: position 811,717 of record SSNR01000085.1, read on the forward strand.
TACCTAAAGTCTGCTACCATTGTTCCACTGCCCAAGAAGAGCGCAGTGAGCTGCCTAAATGACTACCACCCAGTTGCTTTGACTTCTATCATCACCAAATGCTTTGAAAGAATTATGTCGCACATCAAGGCCACCATCCCAGTTGCCAACAATCCACATCAGTTTGCATATAGGACAAGCAGGTCAACAGAGGATGCCTCAGCGTTCAATACAGCAAGACCCCAAAAAAGGTTCCTGAGCAGCCTGGGCCTGAGCAGCTCACTGTGCATTGGATAATGTACTTTCTCAGCAACAGACCCCAGAACGTCAGGATGGAAC
>SSNR01000085.1:812044-824984 GCA_006937965.1 Callopanchax toddi
CTATCATCCTGAACATTTGCATGCCACAGTGGTGTGTCCTCAGCCCACTTCTCTACTCCCTCTTCATTCATGACTTTTCTCCCTTTCACACAAGCAACACAGTTGTTAAAATTGCTGACAACACCACAATCATAGGACTGGTTAAAAACAATGAGTCGTCCTACAGGGATGAGGTACACAGCTAAGACAAGGTTGTGACAGCAACAACCTGGAACTGAACACATCCAACACTAAGGAGATGGTATTGGGCATCGGGAGATCCAAGTGTACTGAACGCTCTGTCCTCTACATTGATAAAGGGAAGGCAGAGATCTCTATCCCTAGGGGTCCACAACTTCACAGACCTTTCCTGGTCCACTAACATCTCTCACCAGGTGAGGAAGGCACAACAAAGACTTCCTCAGAAAAGTGTATGAGGCCCACCTCCCCCTTCAGCTGCTCATCAATTTTTGTCATTCCACCACTGAAAGCCTCCTGACCTAACAGTGTGGAATGAAAGCTGCAATGAGGAGGACGGGAAGAACCTGCAGCGGGTGATGAAGGTGACGGAGTAGGTGATCCAGGCTGCAAGACACTTAGACTGTCAGACTCTCATCAGAAAGTTAGTGACATCCGGACCAAGACCAACATCTTTACACACACACGACACAAGAGCAAAGAAACACTATATGAATTTAGGTTCATCTCCTGTGCAATATTGTGCTTAGAGCAAGTCTCTATGCTATTCCTTTTTTAAGTATTTGTGTGCAGAACTGTGGTGAAATTTTTACTGCTGCTGATCAGAGAGCTGCTAGAATGTTTCATTGTTCTTTGGAAATGAAGACCATCTTGAATCTTGTGCTTTTACAGATTCTTAAATGATCTAAACAATCTAAAATTGGTGTTTGTTGAGTTTTGTATGTGTCATATAATTGTAATCATGCTTGTTGCTGCTGGTTGTTACATTTTAGGAACTACTGCAGTGTAACTACAGTAGTAACAGTGATGCTCAAATTTAATAAGACATTTTTGAATGCTTCACGTTTGCATCTTATTTGAAACCAGTAAGTCAATAAATACAAGGCTTGCTTTAATTTTTGCAAGCTTTTCCAACTAATTACAATGAGATTTTAAAATGAGAGCAGCTGAAAAATCCCTATTTGGTTTGATGACTCTTCCCTGTTCTGTATTACAGACGTTATGTAAAACACACACACAGCCCTAATAATGAAAGCAGAGCATCAGCATCAGCCACCATATCCAGCTGCAACCAGGCTCCTGAATGTTCCACGTCGTCCAGTCTCAATGCCAGCCTGGGGTGCTGTGGCAGCCCCCAGTCAGAAGGGGCTTCATGCAGCGCCAGCTCCAGTAACGGCAGCAACCACTCAGGAACATGCAGTGAAGCTAACGGGATCTATGATGGTAAGTAGGTGACACGAACACTAAGGAAATGTTGATCATAGGAGAGGCAGGAAAACGGCTTCATAACAAAGTTATTGCTTTTTTGTGTGTGCATTAAGGTGAAGAAGAGGCCATGGACCACCAGGTGAGCCCTGAACCAGAGAACGGCCAGTCTGAAGAAGAGGAGGATGCCTCTGATTTAGAAAATGGATCCAAAGGAGACGCAACAAAGCTCTTCACTTTCAGCATAGTCAACTCTTATGGGACAGTCAACATCAGCCCACTGCCTTGTGATGGAAATGTCCTCAAACTTAATCGTCAGTGCTAATATTTTAGGTTTATAGCTTAAAGCTTGATATTGACCATTTTAAAACCACGTTGTACCAACACAGCTTGTCCCATCTGTTCTCCCTGCAGCACATTCGACTGTGGCAATCGACTGGGACACAGAGTCAAAGAAACTGTGTTATGATGAGCAGGAAGCAGAGGTCAGTGGAATAATACTCCTCAGACACTCTTGTGACAGAATATGCAGTCTATTTATATCTTATGCAAATATTTTGTTTAGGCCTATGAGAAGCATGAGAGCATGCTGCAGCCTCAAAAAAAGAAAACCACTGTGGCCCTGAGGGAATGCATCGAGCTCTTTACGACCATGGAGACTCTGGGAGAACACGACCCCTGGTAAAGCTAGTTCAGGTGATTCACTGATGATATTTTCTGTTTCCTTCTTTATCTAAAATTAATCTTTTTATGTAGGTATTGTCCAACGTGTAAGAAACATCAACAGGCTACAAAAAAGTTTGACTTGTGGTCACTACCAGACATCCTGGTGGTTCACCTAAAGCGTTTCTCCTACAATCGATGTTGGAGGGACAAACTTGACACACTGGTGGACTTTCCCATCAGGTATGATACCCAGAATTCTAAAGAAAACTGAAGCTGAATACAGTTGACATAGGAGATGATGTTGATCAGTGTTAGTTTATTAAAGGGGTATTTCAGTCATTTTGAAGTGGCATTCTATCAGTCATTTATCTACAGTAAGGACCATACCCACTGGTGACATCACCCAAAGTAGGTGAAGTCTCTAGAAACAGAAAGTAGTCCTCTGACCAGAGTGATACTGAACGGTGACAAATTGGCTGCTAATTTTCAGATATTTAAATCAACTCTTGTGCAACAAATTCATTCTGATGTGTTGGGATGCTTTATTAACCGTAAACGTCTACAATTTAGCATGAGACCATTTGTTTATTTTGTTTCAGCTGAACAATGAATTATTCTGCTACTGTACGTCCTGCTGCATCAGCACAAACACACAAACAGTCTGGATTATTTGAGCAAGAGTTATTTATAAACAGAAAGTTAGCTGCTAAATGGTCACCTCTCAGCAGCAGGGTCTCGCCTGTTCTGACTAGTATTGTTGTAGGACTTGTTGTGTCTAGAGATCCCACCCACTTTGACTGATGTCATCAGTGGGTGTGGTCCTTAGTGTAGATGAATAAATAATCGAACACAACTTCAGAATGACAAAATTTTCCTTTAAAGAACTGACTCAGCAATCAGACGAATATATCGACCATTGGCTGAGCCCATTGCTGCCCGTTTTTTCAAGAGCGATTTATTCGTCCATCTATAAATTAATTTCTTAATTATTAAAAATGTTTGGTTGAAGCCAAAAGACGCAGCCCACGTAAAAAATAATAAATATTGCTGTTTTTAAATGTTACACACAAACTCCTCCCAGCTGCAAGAAAAGTTTGCTTCTTCCTGCTGCCTCTGAGAACAGAAGTGATTACCCCGTGACAGACAGAACGGCAGCATTGTGTCTTCAGAAAATACATTTATCTAAATAATAACCATGGTGGTGGGGAGAGAAACAATCAGATGGGCTTTTTTCCAGTTTAACCGTGTTTACAGATTAGTGTTACGCTATTGGTGCTAGGAATATTCAGCGAGTCATAACACCGCTCCAGTGTTTATCTGTCTGACAGATTCAGCTAAGTATGAAACGAACAAATACAAAATGAAACTAAAAATGAAAAGAGTATTTTGAAAAACTCTTCAGTAAACTTGTCACTTTCAAAAAATAAATCTCCGCCACAGTTTGAAGTCTTTTTGAGCATTTTGGTGACGGTGCAGCATCAGCTGCTAGCACTGTGTTAGCTTAGCACACTCAGCAGGAGGGTGAACATGTAGATGTTGGAGCTCTTTGCTGCCACTATTCATCTGTTTAAAGGCAAAGTAACTCCAAATAGGCAACTTTGTGTTTCTTGGCAACTATTTCCTTAATTTTGGGACTTTTGAGTTCTAATTTGGCAAATCCATCAGGACATGTTTACATTGCTCCACCTGCAAATATGTCAACATGTCACCTGCATAAATAAATCGCCCCTTTGTTGATTTTTGGATTGACGATGGACGATTAGGAAAAAGTTGCATATCGTCCAACCCTACTGACTACCATTGGTGTTTGTTTACACCTCCTGCCAACTTAGATTCTAACCAGTAATAATTGAAAATATTTTTTATTACATTTCATCAAACTTTACAGACAATCAACATAAACAACTCTTTTATGTTAAGCCTGAGAAATTGTGTTACCAAAACACACTCAAATGTATTTTTGATACTTTTGTAAATCGGTTCACGTAAATTGTCACTCAATTCAGATACATTTTTATTTTAAATGTGAAACTTGAAAGCAAATGAACTACAGCTAACTGCCATTGACTCATACTTGATTATTCCATTGTTTCTCTATTAACTGTTCTACATGGTACATTGTTACAGTGAGAAATTTGATAACATAAATTATTTTGTGCATCGAACAGTAAAATAGTGTCAAAATATTCCAACCTAGCCTCAGATTTTGTATACAAATAATATAAATGTAGTAAACTTGCAGTAATTTTAATGAGTTTCATTAAATTTACCTGAAATCTAAAAATCACTACAACAATGAACCATAACTGAAAAGTAAATACTGATTGTACTTTTTAAAAGTCAACTGATTTGTTATTTGGACACTTTATTACTCAAAGAACAATAAACCCATAGTTATTTTTCCTCGTATTTCTTTTTTATGGCTTTAGAAAGTAACCTTTTCTCTCAGCGTGAGGCGCTTTTCTTCTGTGGTTAAAATGGAGACGTTGCCTCAGGATTATGTGACCTGATGGCAACAAGTCACATGTTGACTTCTGTGTGGAAACTTGAGTTACCAGGAAACGAGGAAGCAAAGACACATGCTGAAATTCTGGTTTTAAAATGGCTGAGTAATGCTGATCGGGGGGCGGGGGGGGGATTATTCTTCAAATCTACTTTTTATTTGATTTATTTAATTTGGGGGTCAATGTTTTAAACCCTCTGTTTTCATTGCCAGGGATCTAAACATGTCAGAGTTTGTTTGTGACCCTAAGGCGGGCCCTTACATCTACGACCTTATGGCTGTTTCAAACCACTATGGAGGAATGGGAGGTGGTCACTGTAAGTCACTGCTTGTTTTCCCAGTTTCTCTTATCTGATTTTTATAACTTGTTTACCTCAAAACAGTCCACATTTTTTAATGTAAAACAATGGTTACCAGTGACCAAATTCATTGTGATTGTGGACTCAGTTTCAGCGTTTTTCTCCGTTTACAACATATACATTTTGTATCTTTCTGGATAAATAAACTGCCTGTGTAACATTTTGTTGACGTCACATTTTCTGTGTGAGACAGACACGGCTTATGGGAAGAATAAAGTAGATGAAAAGTGGTATTACTTTGATGACAGCAGTGTCTCGTCTGCCTCAGAAGACCAGATTGTGGTGAGTTTTGACCCTTTAATTACTGTTTTTCAGCGTGAGTATTAGTTTAGACTTATCAGTCCTGGACATGTTGGGTTTTCTGTTTCTGGTGTCGGGTGTCCCAGTCATAGTGTAATCTTAACCCTATCATCCTGTTGCAGACTAAAGCCGCCTACGTGCTGTTCTATCAGCGCAGAGACGAGGAGAGCCACACCAAACCTCAACCTTCAGCCTCATTGGGAGGAGCCCCAGAATCAGTCGATGACCACATGGATACAAACTAAGGAGCCCCGACACGAGCAAACACACACTGATCATGGCAAATAGACATTTGGATATGCACACACAGTGCTTCCTTTGTGACAAAGGATTCCACAGACTTATTAGTCCCCTTATTTTATTTGATTTTTGTTGTATTTTTTTGGCTAGAGCCACAGCCTTGTGTGAAGAATGAACTGTGAGCCTTCCTCACTGCAGCGGGTGGCCTACTGATTCCTGCTCATAGGTAACTAGTCTGGAACTAAGAGGAATTAAAATGGATATAGATCCTCTCACTGGATGAACAGAATGTTAGAAGTGCCCTCCAATGTGTAGATACTCAAATGTTTCTGTTGCCCACAAAAACACTTAATTATTTAAAAAAATAAAAAGCCAAATGCTCATTGTTTCAACCAAAGCATTTATAGGTATTTATGAAAAAAATGAAGCAAACGTTGGCAAGATACTGGAGTTGTATCTAAATTAGTTGCTAATATTCTTGCTGTGCTGATGTAAATGCAAACCTAACAGGGAGATGAGCACACAGAACGAAATACGCCACTCCTGTAAGAAATCTTTGACCTTCATGCAACCTGTTTTTAGGTGGATCTGTGGAGGTCGTGCTGCTTCAGCTTAGCTGCTGCAGCTTTACTCCAGGCCTGCTAATTCTATGTTGCAATTAAACCACAGAATAAATGTCCTTCTATTTTTCTTCTTTTTTTTTTAAATCATCTGTCTTGACCAGTTAAAGCTATTCAGCCTTGTTTTTTGTTTTCCTCACAAATCCACAGCCTTGGATGTTCTGTTTATCAGGCCCCTAATGGAGAAGAGTTCTACCCTGCTAACATTTTTATTTTTGTAATCACAGATGGGGGTAAAAAAATAAATAAAATAAATGCGGCCTTTTTATTCCTGCAACCTGACAAAAAGGAGGCACTTTCAAATCTCCATGATCTACGTGCTTCTAGTGTGACTAGACATGACAGACGTGTGTGTGTCACGGCCGTGGCATTAATGGGTACGGTGTTGTCACACACTTTCAGATCATTTTACTGTCTTTAGGGATAAACGGATTGCTGCCTGAATAGACTCCTAGCTCACCTGCAATAGCTTGTCCTCATTAGTTGTGTACATTCATGCAGCTCTGTATTGAAATGGCTGTTATTTGATATTTTCGAAGCACACTGAGTGAAACAAATAAACTAGTATAAAAGTGGTGCTTTATTCATGAAACTTGAACTTGCTCCTGACCATGAGGAAGTGCATGTAAAGAAGCAATATGGCGTCCTCACTGAATGTTGGCAGTTTGAAACACTACTCAGCTGTTGAGTAATATTTTATTTCTGGTGATAAAATAAGGAACTTATGTTTTTTCAATGAATTTAATTTGTTTAGGCATCAAATCTTGTGGAACAAAGATGGAAACAATAATTTTGTTGTGCTAAATATTAGGGATGTTCAATATTATCGGTCTACCGATAATATCGGCCGATATTGGCATTAAAATGCAATATCGGTAAATGTCTCGGTTTTTGTAATGATGACACACATGACCTTTACACACCATGCACATATTATACATCAAACTGTTCGGCTACTTCTCTCTCCCAAAATGTCAAAATATAACAAATCTGATGTATAGTTTTTGAGATGATATTTATTTGGCACACCTTGCATTAAATACTGTTTCTTTTTTTAATGAGGGCTACCCCTCTTATATCGGTATTGGTTTATATCTGTATCAGAAGTTAAGAGTTTGATAGCCAATATTGAGCATCCCTACTAAATACAGTGGTGTGAAAAACTATTTGCCCCCTTCCTGATTTCTTATTCTTTTGCATGTTTGTCACACAAAATGTTTCTGATCATCAAACACATTTAACTATTAGTCAAAGATAACACAAGTAAACACAAAATGCAGTTTTTAAATGATGGTTTTTATTTTTTAGGGAGAAAAAAAATCCAAACCTACATGGCCCTGTGTGAAAAAGTGATTGCCCCCCTTGTTAAAAAATAACTGTGGTTTATCACACCTGAGTTCAATTTCTGTAGCCCCCCCCCCAGGCCTGATTACTGCCACACCTGTTTCAATCAAGGAATCACTTAAATAGGCGCTACCTGACACAGAGAAGTAGACCAAAAGCACCTCAAAAGCTAGACATCATGCCAAGATCCAAAGAAATTCAGGAACAAATGAGAACAAAAGTAATTGAGATCTATCAGTCTGGTAAAGGTTATAAAGCCATTTCTAAAGCTTTGGGACTCCAGCGAACCACAGTGAGAGCCATTATCCACAAATGGCAAAAACATGGAACAGTGGTGAACCTTCCCAGGAGTGGCCGGCCGACCAAAATTACCCCAAGAGCGCAGAGACAACTCATTCGAGAGGCCACAAAAGACCCCAGACAACATCTAAAGAGCTGCAGGCCTCACTTGCCTCAATTAAGGTCAGCGTTCACGACTCCACCATAAGAAAGATACTGGGAAAAAATGGCCTGCATGGCAGGTTTCCAAGGCGCAAAAAGAACATTAAGGCCCGTCTCAATTTTGCTAAAAAACATCTCAATGATTGCCAAGACTTTTGGGAAAATACCTTGTGGACCGACGAGACAAAAGTTGAACTTTTTGGAAGGTGCGTGTCCCGTTACATCTGGTGTAAAAGTAACACAGCATTTCAGAAAAAGAACATCAAACCAACAGTAAAATATGGTGGTGGTAGTGTGATGGTCTGGGGATGTTTTGCTGCTTCAGGACCTGGAAGGCTTGCTGTGATAGATGGAACCATGAATTCTACTGTCTACCAAAAAATCCTGAAGGAGAATGTCCTGAAGGCCATCTGTTCGTCAACTCAAGCTGAAGCCATCTTGGGTGCTGCAGCAGGACAATGACCCAAAACACACCAGCAAATCCACCTCTGAATGGCTGAAGAAAAACAAAATGAAGACTTTGGAGTGGCCTAGTCAAAGTCCTGACCTGAATCCTATTGAGATGTTGTGGCATGACCTTAAAAAGGCGCTTCATGCTAGAAAACCCTCAAATAAAGCTGAATTACAACAATTCTGCAAAGACGAGTGGGCCAAAATTCCTCCAGAGCGCTGTCAAAGACTCGTTACAAGTTATCGCAAACGCTTGACTGCAGTTATTGCTGCTAAGGGTGGCCCAACCAGTTATTAGGTTCAGGGGGCAATCACTTTTTCACACAGGGCCATGTAGGTTTGGATCTTTTTCTCCCTACATAATAAAAATCATCATTTAAAAACTGCATTTTGTGTTTACTTGTGTTATCTTTGACTAATAGTTAAATGTGTTTGATGATCAGAAACATTTTGTGTGACAAACATGCAAAAGAATAAGGAATCAGGAAGGGGGCAAATAGTTTTTCACACCACTGTATGTAAGATTGTTTATTAAAACCAGGTGGCATTTAATATTTAATATGTAATGCATTTACTCTTATAAACCCTCCCTCAGTGGTACATGTTCTGCACTTTGTTGCATCATAATGGCATGTTGGACCTCAGTGTCCCATCTGTTAGTTGCTTCTGACGTGTCCTTTACAGATGACTAGAATCATTTAGACTCTTCAGTCATAGATTCTACGTTGAGAATCTATAACTATGAATTCAAGACTCAAGAAGTGTAAATAATCACATTTTAAATAGGTGTATAAATTTGTGTCCACATTTATCCAGTTTGTTTTAAAATGAGAAATATCTGATTTTATAATACAATAAAGACTGGGAGCCTCAGCATTTTTTATTGTTTAAACTAATTGTATGCATTCAGATCTCCCCAAAATAATCAAATATAAAAATACACTTTAATTTGGTTTTAAAAGTATATGAAGTAGAAGTTTTAAAGTGCTTTGTCTGGATAAACTGCATGCCCCTAACCTCCATATTGAAGCAGTGATTGTGTGCTTCAGTTGTAAAGAAATGTACAGCCACGTTTCCTCTACATAACTTTATCAACCACTCCTGCTGGAGTGAACTCTGATCTGTAACAGGGTGCAGCCTGAGGAGAAGCTGGATGTGGAAACCAGTCTACAGATGTGTGCAACATGTCTGCAATTATAACTTAAGGCTTTGTGTACGACATTTAGGTGTAATAGAACATGTACGAACACAGCTGCCTGAAATTTTAACATCAGCTTAACAAAGCAAGACAAAATTGTATATATAAACTACTTTGCTTTAAAACAATGTTAACGCTGTGGCCAGTGGCTCATTAAGGTCATCATAGACATATCACACTGCAGTTTTTAAGTCATGTAAAGTCCATCATTCTGTGACCCGTTTAAACTGAATGTTTCTAATCGATTTGAGCTGTAGAGCTCCAAGAGGGTGGGATTTTCTCAGTTTAACCAGAATCCCATTGTCTACGGGGAAATTTCTTGCACTTTTTAAAATTTTGTTTATGTTGTATGACTCACCCCAACCAAATGTCACAGCACACTTTTTCAAACTGAACCACACATTTTCATGTAGGGTTTGCATTTTTTCCTCAAAGCTGCAGGGACATTAAAAAAAAAAAGCAAACAGTCTAGTTGTAAGTGCTTCTGTAATTATTGCACTCTTAATTATAGTAAAACATAAGTTTGGGGCGGCATTAGCTCAGTTGGGAGAGTGGCCGGTCTGGTAACCGGAGGGTCACCGGTTCGATCTCCAGCTCTGGCTGGGTTAGATTGTCGTGTCCTTGGGCAAGACACTTCACCCACCTTGCCTGTGTGAATGTGAGTGTGACTGTGTGTGAATGTTGGTGGTGGTCAGAAGGGCCGATGGCGCAGAATGGCAGCCTCGCTTCTGTCAGACTGCCCCAGGGCAGCTGTGGCTACAGACATCTGTCGTAGTTTACCACCACCGGTGAGAATGACTGAATGAATAATGCAACTCTGTAAAACGTCTTTGAGTGACCTAGAAAAGCACTATATAAAACTGATGCATTATTATTATTATTATTATAAGTAAACATGGGGTTTCTGTGAGGTTGACCTGGTGCTGAAGTTGTGTTCAGGTTTGATTTTTTTTAAATGACCTAAACTCTCTGCAGTAATTTACTTGATAGAAGTCAACAGATCAGTTTGGTAAAAATTCCTTTATTGGTCATCACACAACAGTGCTGTACATACATGTGATAGAGTAGAAAAAGTTGCACCTTTTACATCTCATCAGGCATCCTCCTCACAGCTTGGTTTCAGAGGATGCCTTCATTTACTAAAAACCCACAACGCACTCCTCACATACAAAACAGCACTGGATGTGTTGACCACCATAGGAACTGGACCGGGTCATTATGGCTGAACTTCAGAGGATCCCCGTTACTTCGCCTGGTTGAGGAGCTTCTTGATGTCTCCCGCGATGTCGCTGGTGAGGAACTTCCTGCTGTAACGTTTGAACGGCACTCCATCCTGACCAATGAGGAACTTCTCAAAGTTCCAGGACACGTCATTCCTGCACACCGGGCTCCAGATGATGAACTTGGGGTCAGCCATCAGAGATGAAGGGTCATCACTAGGGACTGGAAGCTGCTCCTTCAGGAACACAAACAGGGGATGGGCGTCCTTCCCATTCACATCCACCTTCTCCAGGAGCTGGAACTTGGGCTCAAAGCCATTTCCAGGACGGACGTACTTCAGAGACAGCAGGATTTCTTCATTCTTGCCGTTCTCCTGCAGGGGTGGATCATTAACATTTAATCAAAGGCGGCCGTTGTTATTAGATGTGTCATCTTATCAAAATGAGGAAGTAAGAAAAATATTTCCCCATCTTTACAAGAATCGACCGCATGGCCCCACCTAGAAGTCACATATTAAACACCAGTTACTACTAATATTTACCATCCAACTTATTGCATTTAAAAGACTCAATTTCCCGTTTTAAAACGCCTCCAAATTTCCCTCAACAAAAAAGGCTTTATTAATGTATTTAATCTCCAAATACAAATGTAAAATAATGGGTTATCCCATTTGGAATAGCTGTTTCTGAGTCACTTAAGGTAAATTAGCTCACCTGATGGCCGAACTGGTTGCAGGGAACCCCCAGGATCACGAGCCCGCTGCTGGAGTACTGCTCGTGCAGCTCGTTCATCTGGGTGTAATCCCTGACGGTCGTGCCTCAGAGAGACGCGACATTCTCAATTAGGACAACTTTGCCTTGAAGAGACGAGAAGTTAAACACCTCTCCATTTAACAGCTTGGCTGTAAGGCTGTAAAAGTTCGAAGCCATGCTTTCGTTTGCTCAAATGACAACAGGGTCCGCCGCGAGCCTCTGAGCCGTCTCCGGCGGCTTCTCCAGTTTTAAACTGACAAAGAGCATGTTTACCCTTCAAGATAGTTCCTCTTCCGGTTTCGTGTTGGCCGTAAAACTCTCAAAGATTCCGTTTGGGACGTCAAGATAGATCACCTCATGTCGGAACGAACGAAAGGTCAGTCTTAGAAATGTGCTAGCAAATTAACAAACAAAATAAACTAGTTTTAATATGTACTTTATCTATCTATATGATTGATAAAATGTAAACTTGCGATTTAATTTGACAAAGCACCTGTGTTTTACTAGTTAGGCAGCATTTTGCACTGTGATCTTTTTCCTTTGCTTTTACTACGCAAACTACAAGCTTCTGTTTGAAGATAACATTTTTAAATGGCTCATTTTGCTCCTTTGACTATCTTCAATGTTGAGTACAAACACAGCATTAGCTGAGTAAGCTGTAAGTGGAGCAACGACCATTGACTTCATAGGGGCGTTGAACTCTTAGCTTATCAGAGCATCAATGCCTGCATCCACTCCAGTCCTCAAGGGCCTCAATCCATGTTTTAGAAGTCGCTCGGCTCCATCACACCTGATTTGAATCAGTGGCTGATTAACAACTTGAGGACTTCCTTAAGATGTAATATTTAACTAAAGATTTAGGTGTGTTGAATAAATAATAAAACTTGTTGGACATTGGCTCTCCAGGACTGGAGTTTGACACCCACGTTTCTGAACAGTTCTGTCCACATTCTGAATAAAATAGTTTTGACTAATAACAAAAATGTTTAAACAGGAAAGGAATCACTAACTGGAGTTTGTGCCGTTTGGCATTACAGCACACACTGCAGTGACCTTCCTTCTCATCGTCTGGCATCAACATATTATGAAGGTAGTTTTGGTGCAATAGATGCATTGTCACTGTGAACTTGAAGTCAGAGAGAAAGATCCTATAGGTGTGTAATGGAGTTTTTTTTTTCAGTCTTTCACAAATACAAATCAACATTTACTTACATTCTTTACAAGACAGACTGTATTTGAGTCACTCAAAAAAAAAGAAGAAATCTTACATTTACAGTTTTGCCCCAATAGATCCAAAATGGTGCAAAACACAGCTGTATATAAGTGGAAAAAAATAAGTGCCGGTACTCATATATATATATATACACACACACACACACACACACACATATATATATATATATATATATATATATATATATATATATATATATATATACACACATATATATGTATATATATAT
>SSNR01000085.1:825010-867984 GCA_006937965.1 Callopanchax toddi
GGACCAGCGCCATAGAGAAACAGAGTTCGGACACTTCCATTGGCTCCAATAGAAAGAATGGAATGCGGAAGTAACGTCGGTCATGGAGCTCTCAATAGTTCCAAACAAAGCCCAGACGCCAATAGTTCCACCACAGAGCGCTGTTCATTATCGCTGTTTCGGAGCTATTTTCTAATGTAAGTTGATGAAATGACAACATTTTTGACACTGTGAAGCGTTAGCTGACTACTCTGTACCAAAATAAGTCAGTAGTGATTTTTCTTGTAGCCAGTTTTAGTAAATTAATCGTGTCAACCGGCTAGTAATCTGTTTAGCTGAAGCTAGCTTGTTGTTAGCGGCAGGTCTGTGTGTGTTACACTGGCCCCTTTCTGTCTCATTCAGCTTTGTAAATATCCAGAACTTTTTGAAATATTTATCTTTAGAGTTTGATAAATTGTTTGGTGATTTTCTGGATTTAAATAAGTTCTAATCAGACACAAACATGTACGTGTAAACTTTAGGCTCCAACTCAAAGGAAAGTTTTTAACTTGTTGCTGTCAGGTCTTTACCTCTTTTAAAATCGTTATTAAATTATCTCAACTACATATGTGACTACAACTACAAATGCATTTAGCATCAAGAAATCATTGAAATGGGTATATATTTGTTTTTGTTAAGTTGCCTAATAATTATGCACACCTGATATAGGGTGTTGATGTCATTAGACCACACCCCTTCTCATTACAGAGACGCACATCACCTGATATGCTTCATTGGTAGTAGGCAAAGCCGTATAAAGAGAAAGTTACGACACGCTTTGATCTCGCCGACAGGCGGTCACGTGGTTCATGCAGCCCTCAATAGTTCCAAACAGCTCAGCGCTGTCAATCAGTCTGAACGGTTTCTGGCAGGATATATTGCTAAAACGGTTATTTTCTCATCTTCCGAGCTTTTTTCGGTAATTATTGACCAACAATGTACATTGATCAGCACCGATTATGTATTTTATCAAAGGATTTTGATTTAGGAGCCACAGGAACAACATTTATCACAGTTTTAGAGAGGGAAGTAAGAATTCAAACACAACGTGGAAGACGTTGTTTCGACTACAGATCATATTTATAGATTCAAATATGTTTCTGTAATACACTGATCCATACCAGCAGGTTTACAGTGGTTTATTATGTTTACCACGTAAAGAAAACCAGAATATAAGATCCATTAAGAGCCCTTTCTGTCCGCATGCTATATTTTATCCTATAATGAGCTCTTAAGATGTTAAAGTTTTAAAGAAGTTGTAGAAAAATGGTGCAGTGGATGCTCTGACAACCCAATATTTATTATCTTCTGTAGAAGACATAATTGTCCCATATTTCATGTTTATTTTTCATGTGAAGTGACTCCATGCATCTATAACCCTGTTCATTGAGTTTCTAGCCTAACAATTATTGTAAAAAAGTATTAATTGATTAAAATGTTATTAAAATAAAACTGTTTCTAGATAAAACCATATTGGATGACAAAATAAGTGAATAATTTGTGCAAAAAACCCCAAACATTTTATTATACAACACCAATATGTAAAACACGCTGTAGCCCTTAGGACCCGACATATTAATTATTCAGAAGTCTGATTTTTTTTTCTAATTTTAAACATATGTTTGCTAAGGATAAATATAACAATCATTGACTTTCATATTACATTTATTAAGTAATTCCATAAAAATACAATGAAATAAAAATTTCACATGACACTTAAGTACACAAATAATCCACGAGCAGGCAGAAAACCCTTAACAGATTCAAGACTGCATCTTTTTGAGGAAAATACCAATCTTGTTAAAAAGAAATGAGCTCCTAGAAACGTTTACATTACATCTGCACCAAGACATTTTAGTTCATACAATGTTATTGAGTTCTAATGAGGGTTCATCATTGGCATCACTGACAGCAGCATTTATAGAGAAATATTTCAGACCTCAAAAACAATCACAAAAGCACAAACTAAAAATGTGTTGCTTTGAAGAAATGTAATGAGGAAAACTAAATATTACTAATTAAGATGCTGAGGGTAGAACAAAAATAAACATTTACCGTTTAATTGTAGATATTACTATACTTTTAGTTTTTGTACCAAATGTTATAAAGATAAAAATGTGTGTTTTAACACTTGTTAGGTTAATGGCCTTATCATGGTTGGCTGTGCTGCATTCGGATGCACCAGTCGGTCTGAGAAAGGGATCCGAATGTATGGTTTTCCTAAAGACACTGAAAGAAGAAAAAAATGGTTGGTTCAAGTCAGAAGGAGCAACCTCACCATCACCAGAGCTTATAATAACACAAAACTGTGTGCGGTAAGTTTAATCTGCACACAAAAACATTTTCAAACAAGGCTCAAATTGCTGCTCCCAATAAAATTGTAAATGTGAAAGGAAATAAACTTTTTAACCACTCCACAGACACATTTTGAGGAAAGGCAGTTTACAATGACAAAAACAGGCAAAGTGAAACTCAGGGCTGATGCAGTTCCAACCCTCTTTGTTCATCGCCCAAAACCAAGGAGGAGGAAGGATCCTGCTGTGAGAAGTAGTGCAGAAATTCCACTGCAAGTTGATCCACTGACCAGTGACCACACATACTATACTATTGTAACCTTTGGTACGAATTGTGTTAAATAATAATATTTATTTCTTAATAATTCATCTTCATGCTAACAGTGCAATTATAATTTCAGAGCTGAAGGAAGGGAGCAACAGAAATGAGGCGAGTGAAATAAGGCAAAGTGACGAGGGAAAAAAAGATAAGATTGAAGCCTCAGAGGAGAGGGACATACCAGAAATGAGTGAGGAGCCAGAGTCAACAGGGTCAGCAGCATGTAACAGCAGGCTATGTAATCAGGGAACTGAGGTGAAAATCCTGAGAGAGAAGTTAAAAAGCCAAAAAGATCACATAAGAAGGATAGAAGGAGAACTTAGCAGACAAAAAATAAAGAATGCAGTCCTTCGAAAGAAAGTTTTGACTATGGAAAGGAAATTAGGTCATATCTTCACTAAAGATCAGCTGAAGGCCATTGGCATGAAAAACAAAAGATGCATTACATGGAGCAAGAACACAGTTAAAAAGGCCATACAAATTCGTTTTTCAGCAGGCTCAACAGGCTACAGGCTTCTACAGGACATGCACATCCCTCTCCCTGACATCAGAACCCTGCAAAGAAGAATGCAACACATTAAAATGGAACCGGGAGTGTTAGAAGAAGTTTTTGACATGCTCAAACTAAAGGTTAACAGTCTAACAGAAATGGAAAAAGAATGTGTGTTAACATTGGATGAAATGGCAATCACACCAAGCGTGGAGCTGCACCTAGGAACAGGGAAGCTTTTTGGTGATGTAACATTGCCTGGGCAAACAGGAGCAGCGACACATGCATGTGTTTTTATGTTGGCAGGAAGCACAACAAGATGGAAGCAAGTGGTGGCTTACCATTTCAGTGGCAATTCCACTAATGGGGAAAATTACAAGCCAATCATCCTTGAAATCATCGCGAGAGCAGCTTCCATTGGGCTTTTTGTGGTAAACATCACCACTGACATGGGCAGTCCTAATCGAGCTATGTGGCGGGCCTTTGGAGTGGGCCACACCAAAACATGGGTCCAACACCCAGCACACCCAGACAAAAGGCTGTACTTCATGCCAGATGTCCCACATCTGGTGAAGAATTTGAAGAGTGCCCTTGTTCGGGGACAAACATTTACAATTCCACCTGAGGTTGTAAAGAAAGAGAGACTTCCACACAATGAGGTTTCAATTGGTCCCTTGAAAGATTTGGTGAATTTTCAGGAAGGAACGCCACTGAAAATTGCTCCTAACCTGTCACAAAAGACATTTCAGCCAAGTCATTTTGACAAAATGAAGGTGGGGCCTGCAATGAATGTCTTCAGTCAGTCAGCAAGCGCAGGTCTGAAATACATGGTGGAGCAGGAGCAGCGGCCTGCATCAAACCTGACAACAGCATGGTTTCTGGAGCAGGTGAACCACTGGTTTGATCTCATGTCCTCTCGTCACCCTGTAATGGCACTAAGCAGGCACAAGATGTTAGAGTACAACAAAGCCATTACATTTCTTCAAGACATAATAACACTCTTTTCTGGACTTAAGATTGGTCAAACCGGTAGCTGGAAACCAGTGCAAACAGGAATTGTGATGGCAACATCTACAATTCTATCAATCCAAAAAGACATGCTTGACCAGGGACATATATTTGTGCTAACTAGCAGATTTACCCAAGACTGCCTTGAAAACTTGTTCAGCTGCGTTAGGCAAAGAAATCCTGTCCCAACACCAGTGGAGTTTCACCAGGCACTGAGATCCATTTCAGTTGGGCAGTTTCTGATGAATGTCAAATCAGGAAACTATCAGGAGGATGACAGCTGTCTTCTGGCGGAGTTTCTGGACATTAAGGAGACATTTAACAGTCCTGGCCTGAGTGTGGACCTGTTGAGTGGAAACACAAATACTCTTGATCTCACCAACAGCGAAACTTGTATTCTCTACCATCTTACAGGGTACATAGTAAATAAAGTCATCAAACATAACAAAATCTGTGATGGATGCTCTAGCTCCATTAAGCAAAATGATGACAGTCTGGAACAAGAGCATGGTACCTTGCTGAGACTGAAGGAATTCAAACCAGGAGTGCTGTGTCAGCCATCACATGAGGCTTTCAGTCTGGTCCAGAAAATTGAGGAGCTTTTCCGAAAAAGGTCCAGTGCAGCTTTCATGGAGCTCCCAAATGCCATGGGTATTCTTGAAAAAGAAGCAACTCAATTTGAAGTCATGCTGCCTTCATGTCATGATGTGCAAAGAAAAATAACAAGCAGGTACATCAGGCTGAGACTAAGGATTGCAGCAAAACAGATCTCTGAAGAAAGAAAAAAAGTGCTGTCTAATGCTGGGCATCTTGGAAGCAAAAGCCAAACAAAAAACATTAGGAAAAAACAGCGATGCCAAACACCTTGTACAACAAGCCAGAACCCACCAAACATCTTGCTTGTTGCCATGGAAGAGCTTGGTCTCTCCTTTGAAAACACCCTCCAACCCAGGGCAGCATCAACACCAGTACATATGGATGGTATGTTTGGAGGGTTAGGGTTTTTATCTAGTCTTGTAATCTTCAGGGAATTTTGGAACATTTAGTTAAAATGCTTGCATTAGCTTTAAGGTGATAAATTTAGCTTCTGACCACTTTGATTTGAATTTTATTTTGACAGCTCACCCATCACCCAGCCAGCTGCAGCACTACACCATTTCACCAGCTTTTACATCATCCCATGACCTACTAGACTGGCAGGTTCCACCAACCTGAAGCTTGCTCACCTCTCCACTCATCAGCCCATCTGAAAACATGAGAATGGACATGAATACAATGGCTGCAGCAATGTTACCTCTAACTGTTTAATGATATACGTTTAGTTATTGTTTTTTTTTTCCAATGCTGCTGACATATTAATAGTTGTAACTTTCTTGTTCAGTTCCTATATAAATATTCTAATCCCAACTTGACTGCATGTCTAACAATGCTAATTTAATGATAAACAAATACTAATTAATAGTCCTGCAGTAAATATCAACGTTGTAAAAGTTCTAATGTTCATTGGCGATCGACGGTGTTTCTCAGTGCCTCGCTTCTGCCATATTTATTAATAACATCACATGCATCTTCACATTGCAACATAACAATTGCTTTTCATATATAAATTCATATAATAATTTTCTTTCATTTACAATGGCTGTTAAATCACAAAAATAAATCCTTTGAACTCTTTTTTAACAAGCAATTATCTATTTTTAATACCTTTTACTAATTTCTCAAGTTTTCCTTTAACATTAGACAATGCTTGGTATGAAACCATTTATTTAGCAACTCACAAATTGAGTGAGTTAGCACATGGATGCTAGCAGGCTTAGCTTAAACTTTTAACACAGTTAATACATATTTTTAGAACCAGTAAACACACATTACTCACTGCAAACAGCAAATAAACACTTTTACACAATGTCAGGATATAAAACAAGAGCTTATTTAACCCAAAAACTACTTAAAATAAGCATGAAACAAATTCAAAATGGCGGCCGCTGCCTCGCCCTAACTTTTCTATTCTTCAGCTTGACAAAACACGACAAATTACAGGTTTTACCAACAGAATTACATGTCCGTTTTTAGCTGTGTTTCTTATAAGTATTTACAACCCTTTTAATTTGAGTTTTACCCAGTTACCAACCTGTAAAACACAGGGAAATGATGAGACAGCGATCGACGGTGTTTCTCAGTGCCTCGCTTCTGCCATATTGATGACAGACCTGCTACCTCGCTATTCTGTCTCACGGAATGCGCCCCCTGCTGGCATTCCCCAAAGTCACTTTAACAAATATATATTTTAATGTGATTACACATTAGTGTGTTACACTAACAACAAGCTAGCTTCAGCTAAACATATTACTAGCCGGCTGACACGATTAATTTACTAAAACTGGCTACATGAAAAATCACTACGGACTTCTGTAAAATATGCTGAAGTCAATAAAGTTATTATTTAAAAAAAAAAAGTACGGAGCAGTCAGCTAACGCTTCACAGTGTCAAAAATGTTGTAATTTGATCAACTTACATTAGAAAATAGCTCCGAAACAGCGATAATGAACAGCGCTCTATGGTGGAACTATTGGCGTCTGGGCTTTGTTTGGAACTATTGAGAGCTCCATGACCGACGTTACTTCCGCATTCCATTCTTTCTATTGGAGCCAATGGAGGTGTCCGAACTCTGTTTCTCTATGGCGCTGGTGCAGGTTATCTATCCCATAATGCTTCTAAACAACGTGCCTCCGTTACCATAACAACCCTACCAAAACTAGAGGGTACACTCCCGACCAGCAGGTAGCAACAGGTAGCAGCTAGCCTCGTATGGATTCAGACCAAGAGATGGAGTGGTTGGAGGCACAACCACAGCTGAATCAACCTACCAGCAGTGGAGGAATAAATGCATTCACATCCTGGAAACTCAAGCTAATTTTCATTCTAAAAAAGGAACGGGGCGAGCGAAATATGACGGTGCAGTGTGATCTTTGTCTGCTAGCTAACAACCTACTAGCTGCGTCCAAAGACTCTAATCTAATCTGAAGAAACACCTTAAAGTTAGTTTTATCTTTCTAGTTTTGCTTCCTTAGTGCTTTATTTAACAGCCTGTATCGTGTTAGTTCTGTCATTTCTCACATTTACAGTGTCGGTGTTGTATCTGAAATGACGTTAGCTTGATGATGTTGTTGTGGTTTCATGTTAAGAGCTTTCCATCTGGGGTGCAATGAACATCAAGAACATCACTTTGCAATA
Source organism: Callopanchax toddi (assembly GCA_006937965.1). NCBI lineage: Eukaryota > Metazoa > Chordata > Actinopteri > Cyprinodontiformes > Nothobranchiidae > Callopanchax > Callopanchax toddi. The sequence continues at coordinate 832,375 of SSNR01000085.1, forward strand.
GACTTAAATCGTGTTTTATAGGGGAAGTATTCTAAGTATTCCAAGTATTTAGAATACAGTACCAGGATTAAGCAAAGTAACAGAATACAGTACAAAATACATTTTAAAACAGGTATTCAGTATTCTGTAACTGAATACATTTACAAAGTATTCTCCCCAACACCGAAAGTATTTTAAACTAGACAGATGGAGTGATTTTAGGTGTGGGACTCCACAATTTTAGCTCTGTCTTGTCTAGTTTTAAACCTCTCCATAGATTTTAATCCAGACTTTTAGTCTATTTATATAGTTTAGCATTTATTGTTGAGGAGTGATTTTATGTTATTTATTCCCGTCGGTCAGGGTAATTTGTTTGAACAGTCCTCCTCCTGTGTTTTGATTTTGTAATAATAAATATCATTTTGCTTTGAACCATCACCGTTTTGTGTTGGCCTCCTTACTCACTCCTAGATTGAAAGGAGGTCGTAACATGGGTCAAACTGCTCCTGAGTCTGTTTTTATGAATTTCACAGCAACACCCTGATGATATTTTAACTTAGCACATTAATTATGATTGATTAATTAATGACAGCCCTAAATGACGTGTTATGTTTTTTAATCGCCTGACAGCATTCATTTTAACCCTCTCCTTGTCGTCAGTCAGGACTTATGTAGTATCCACTGAGTCAGGCTGCTGTCATCACTATATCTAATCATCTGAATGCAACAGACCTCTAAACTAATGTTAAAACCAACTGATCATTTTAACAGGTTAACCCTGGACCAATAAAACAGAAGAGCTGGAAATTCCAGCTTTAGGTAATAATGACTGATGGATAAGAGTCTGAGTATTATGACCAACTGTTGATGTGTCTGATTTAGTAACTTATAAAAACTTTGATTTAGAAAAAGATCCATCATATAATTATTACCATTAACTAGAAAATCCTCTGAGGGAGGAAAAAAGGTCTGACAGCCTTTTACATTCACAGAGATAAAGTCTAAATTAGTAAAAAAATTACTGGTTTCCATATCAGGACTTGAACTGAGTCCTCCAGGGTGACCTGGTGACAGGTCCTCACCACTAGACTGGTTGGGCCCACTGTGTGGCAGGGTGAGGTCAACCCACTCCATTCACTGACATATTTGGCCTGATGGGGAAACAAAAAGTCTAATCAAGGGGGGCCCAGAAGAAAAAGTTTGGGAACCACTGCTCTGGATGAACCAGGTCTTAGACCCACTGGGCTCTTCTGTCTCAGTCAGGTCTAAAGCTAATGAACGGGTCTGCAAGTTCCTCAAGTCTTTTTCTACACAAACTGTGATTTATAGAAAAAATGTGACGTTTAAACGTGAAAACTTTAATCAAACTGTGACCCTGATGGTAACATGCTTTTTTTCACTGTTGATATGTCGTGGTAGTGTAGTGGTTTGGGTGTTAGTCACATCCAGCCCCTGTTAAATTGTACTTATTGATTTTTGAGGCTTCATGTAACAAATCTCTTAAATATTTTGATATTTTTTTCACACACACACACACACACACACACACACATGCACACAGACACATTCAAAATAACATCAGTATTAAATATATGTGTGCCTTACCTGGGGGCAAGAACTTGCATCCTGCTGGATTTACAGCATAAACATAAACATATAGAGGGTTTACACGGCGTGTCATCGCTGCCTCATCTAACCAGAAGCCGCCATATTGGAGATATGGAGGTAAACAGAGTGCACGCATTTAATGAGTATTCTACTGCAAAGCAAAAAGAAATGGTGAATTATTGCCGTGTTTATTGCTGTACCAACAGGTCAGACCGTGAGAAACTTTTGCAGTTTTATAGACTGCAAAAAAATTATTACGAATCAGGGAGAACAATGCTAGAAGTTATCAGAGGAAAGGAGGCGGCGAAGTTAAACTACCACCTCGCTCTGCTGGGCTGCATGTACGGTGGGGATGCAGCACTTTTCTGCATCCTTGGATCAAATTATCGGTGGGGACATTTTAGTGATTTCTGAATATTGGTGGGGACACGTCACCTCCGTCCAAGCCAAATCTACGCCCTTGCCCCCAAGGGTGAGAGATTAATGAGGGAAGACAGCAAAAGCTGAGGCAGGGTAAATCCCTCCCACCCCCCACCCCAACACAAATCACACCCTATCATTCAACTTAAAAAAAAAAAAAAAAAAATCACACACACACCCCACACGGGGCGCACCCCCCAGTTGGGGAACCACTGAGAACTTTGAAACTTCATGATTGTTGATCTGCTGTAGATTTCTTCCTGCGTTTGTGACCCAATGTTGGTTATTTAGCAGAATAATGAATGACTTGACTAAAAAGATGGTCCAAACTCACACGACACATTAAAAGTGGTTTATATTCTACAAAACTCTGAGTGAGTTTCAGTTACAGGAAGTGACCTCATACCTGCTGTGATGGATCTGTGTTCATGACAAAAGAAGACAAAGACAAACAATTAGATCATGTTTATTGGGTTTTTCCAGAGCTGCTGAGACATAAACAAACATTTTCGGTTGATGTATGAAGTAAATAAAACAGTGACCGTTATGTGTGTCTGCAGCTCCTCAGCAGTCAGACAGGAAGCAGCAGAGCAGGATGAGAAAGTTACAGAACATCAATGAAGTTACAGGACCATTTAAAGCAAGCTTCACACACAGTTAGAGCAGAGAACAGACACGTTATCTCAACAGGAGTCCAGTCAGCGTGGTTCAGGCAGGAAGCAGTTTCTAACTCACACAGGACACGATGAAACACAACAACATGCTGAGGAGACCACAGGTCTATCTGGGACCAGGTGCTCCTCTATTATATTATCTCTATTACATTCCACTAACACCAAAAACACGTCTCAATCAAGAATGATTCAGAATAAATATTAATATAAATGTTGAGTAAATATGAGAAATGTGTTCCTTTCAAACCCAGCAGCCACATCCAGTCCCTTCTCATGGAAAACAGGGCACTGAGGTTCTGCCGGATGCTTGTGGATGGTCCACATTTGGTTCACTATACTTAGGAGAGACTAAATCTTTATCATTTTCATGAAATCAAATTGATCCACAAAGTTTTAAACCTCTAAGGTCAACTAACACTTTATCATCTCATTTAATTCAATAAGAACTCTTTTTCTTCAAAGATTAAAACTACTGAAAGAACTGATTTCACTTAAAATGCATTTTTAGTGCAGAGAAAAAAACTCAAACCTACCGACGCCCAATCTAATAAGTGCATGATGAAGGAGAAGAGCTACAGAGCAAAGTGAGGTGCTACAGGGCTGCTCTCTGCAGGCTGCATCACAGGGCGACTTACAGCAGTGGAATAAAGTGAGCTAATGCTTTAGCGAGGATCATCTGGGGCGGCTATCTTCTCCAGACTGGGTTCTATCCCCCAGATCTCTCTGGCATACTGGGAAATGGTGCGGTCACTGGAGAACTTCCCACAGCCAGCGATGTTACGAATCACCTTCTTGGTCCACTCTTTGGGGTTCTGTTAACAAAGCAGAACCAGAGGTTTGGTGTGAAAATGAGACGATTGAACGTTTGGGTCCTTCTGGAGTGGCGTTCCATCGGGTATCACCTACAGGAAGGTCCACACCCACTAGTGACATGACTCAAAGCAAGCAGAGGCTCTAGAAACAGGAAGTAGTTGTCTGACAAGATCAATAGCATGATCAGGAGAGACACTGCCGCTGATTGGTGACAAAGTAGCTGCTACGTTTGGAGTATTTGAAACAAATATTGCTAAGACAATCATCTTGATGTGTTAGAAAGTTGTATTACCAGTTAGCTAACCTCTACAGTTAGAACACTGTATTAGCTGTTAGCTAACCTCTACAGTTAGAACACTGTATTAGCTGTTAGCTAACCTCTACAGTTAGAACTCTATATTAGCTGTTAGCTAACCTCTACAGTTAGAACACTGTATTAGCTGTTAGCTAACCTCTACAGTTAGAACACTGTATTAGCTGTTAGCTAACCTCTACAGTTAGAACACTATATTAGCTGTTAGCTAACCTCTACAGTTAGAACCATAGATATCATATATAAAGGCTAGATGAATCATCCGTGGTTCAACAGCATAGCTACACGGCGGCCCTCTTGGGGCAGCCATCTTGGGGCAGCGAGCTGACGTTCTGCTCTCTATGGCAGCAGATGGAAGGTGAGCATCAATTTAACTAAAAACACTCATAACTTGATGAAAAATGAACAGATTTGCAAACAGTTTACTTTCTTACAAATCTTATTATGTATAGACTTGAGATATGATACTTTTACAATTTATGAATTTCCCAACTATTATCATTATATTTTGATACATATTCACAGCCACGTCTCTGACGTTTATAAAAATGCAAACCATTTGAAAATCGGTTAAAAATTGAGCAAGTTAGAGGTATTTAATAGTACATGCTCCATTGACACCAATGTTATGAAAGGGGGCAGCTGGCTGCCCCAAGATGGCCGCTGGCATAGCTACGTCAGGGTCCATTGACAAACAGCACGGGTAAGGTATCTAGTGATATATACGATATCTATGGTTAGAACACTATATTAGCTGTTAGCTAACCTCTACAGTTAGAACACTACAGTATATTACAGTTGTTCTCAGTAGCTTTGGTTCATTTCTCACAACAGAATTAAAGTTTGCACCACAGTTAGTTCAACCTTCACAACATGTAGTCATTTGGGCTCAGCCTAGTGTCAGTCTCCTGTTCATTTCATCCAGTGGTCTCTGTTTTAGGACAGTGACTGAGTTAGTACAAATATCTGCTAAATCATCACTTTTTCATTTGCTTTTATCACGTCTGTCAAAATGAACTCTACTTGTAGCGGCTGAATAGTCACTGTTCATACAACTAATAATCTTCATTTCACTGATTGTGTCATTGCACACTATTGTGTTGATCATGTTGTCAAACATTTTGTACATCCAGTTTCTAAACTTACACTGAGTTAGAGGCTGTGTGAACATTTATTCTACCAGTGAGACCAGTCTGCTGTGGTCAGCCAGTGGTCTGCAGCACATGACAGGATGCTGGTGGAGTATCTTCCTCCCTACTCTCCATTCCTAAATCCCATTGAGGAGTTTTTCTCTTCCTGGAGGTGGAAGGTAAATGACCGGCGTCCACAGACCCAGATGACCCTGTTGATGGATGCAGCTGGTGATGACATCACAGCAGAGTCCTGCAGAGGGTGGATTCAGCACTCAAGAAGAAACTTTCCTCTGTGCATTGACAGAGCTGACATTCACTGTGATGTAGATGGAAATCTGTGTCCAGACAGACGGAGCGTCTAGATGTCCATGACTGATCTGCAGCAGCGTCTGGTTTACAGGATCTTCGGTTTCTAAACCACTACAGTCTGGATCACTGAGACAAAGGGAGTTTAGTCTTTGTTGATCTTGGACAGATCATTAGTAGATGTCACAATGTCTCCTACCACCTTTATGCAGATGACATTCAGCTGTACTGCTCCTTCAAGGACTCAGAGTTCTACAAACTGTCTGAACTACTGGAGTGTCTGTCAGCTACTAACTGGTTAGAAAAGAACTTCCTTCAGTTAAACCCTGAAAAGACTGAATGTCTGATTGTTGCCCCTGATAGGATGGTCCCTCTGATCAGTCAACATATTGGACATTTAAGTTCTGCTGTAAAGTCAAACCTGAGGAATCTGGGTGTTATTTTTGACCAATCAATGTCTCTTGAAGGTCACTCAAAACAGCTGGTCAGAAACTGTTTTTATCATCTGAGAAATATTTCCAAACTGAGAAAGTTGGTGTCAAAACCTGAACTGGAAATGGTTCTTCATGCTTTGATCTCCTCCCGTCTAGATGACTGTAACACACTTTTCACATGTTTGAACCAAAAAGCCCTTTATGGCCTTCAGCTGGTCCAGAACTCTGCAGCGAGGCTCCTCACTGGAGCAAACAGAAAAGATCACATCACTCCTATTCTGAGGTCTCTGCACTGGTTACCTGTTAAATGTAGAGTTCATTTTAAAATCCTGACTCTAACTTTCAGGGCCCTACATGGTCAAGCTCCTCTTTATGTTACTGAACTGATAAAGCCGTACGCTCCAACCCGAGCTCTCAGGTCCACAGACCAGAATCTCCTAACAGTTCCAAGGACCAGATTTAAAAGTCGAGGTGATCTCTCCTTCCAGTCTGTTGCACCGCAACTTTGGAATGACCTTCCTTTAGTTTTACGCTGTATAGACAGTCTGGACTCCTTTAAAAAGCAGCTGAAGACCCAATTATTCAAAACTGCTTTTAAATAACTCTTTTATGTTCTCTTGTTGTTGTTTAATGATTTTGATTTGTAATAATATTTTTTGTTTTATTGATTTTATTTGTTTTATCATGTTTGATTCTGTTTTCTGTGAAGCACTTTGTGATTTTTTTCTGTGAAAGGTGCTATAGAAATAAACTTTACTTACTTACTTGTTAATGCTTTTCTTCCAGTTGAACAATGCTGTGAAAAGTTGTAAATTTACAGTATAAAGTAAAGTGTATTCAGTGTCTTGACCTTTCTTTTACTTCTAGTTTTCTAAATGCCTGGTCTGTAACGCTGTCTGGACTTTACACTGGGCAGCACTTCCAGAGTCATCTGTCTCAATGAAAACAGGACTAAACCATGTGACTGTTGTTTATACCATGCTGCTGTCAGAACTTGTCATTTTGACAACACTGACACTTTCACTGACATAAAGACTTGATTTTGAAGAACAAATAATCTATTTTGATTAAGAAACTTGTTTTTTGAAAAGGTGACTTGCTTTTGCAGGTTATCTATCATGTTTTGCATTTTGCGCTAATTGTTTTGAGAAACGTCTTAGCAGTGGTGAAAACTTTAATTCTGTTGTGAGACATGCTGTAAGTCAGTTCACACAGCAGGATTTTTAACCCGATTTTTGCCCCGATTCTCCTCCTCCGACAATCTTATAGACGCGCCTGATCTCTAAAGATAATCTTATCAGATAATCCTCTCGTGTGTGGTGGGTTAAGAGTGCTCTGGTCCGCTCGGAACGCCATCAGAACCGCAGGTGATCTGACAGACTTAAATGGTTTTTAATCAAAATAATGGCACGGGCGTGAAGTGGCGCAGCGCTGAGGTCTCCAGTGTAGCCTTTGTTATAGGAAATTTGGTAAACAATGTTAAACTTTTTTTCATGCCTCCTAACAACGTTCTAACATAGTATAGTATATTATAAATATATTGTGGCGATAAAAAAAAACGAAGGAAAACAAAAGGTGGTGGTTCCCTTGTAAATCTCTAAAAACCTCAGCCAATCATACGCTTCAACCCTAAAGCTATTGAACAATCCGGCTGTCTGTCTCGCTGAAGCGCCTCACTTCTTCACTGCTTGGAACCTCCATTAATGCTGCTGGAGCTTTTTAAAGGAGAACATTCTGGAAGTGAGAGGACAGAATTAGCCGGCTGTTAGCGCTTCAATTTTAGGAAAAAAATACCAGAGTTCCAAAAAGAAAAACAGCTTTTCAGCTAGCAGGAAACTAAAAACGTTTGGACGTAGAAAGAGGAAAAACCTGGGGGAACGTTAGCATAGCGTTTCAACGGCTGGTGTTTTGCTCTCTATTGTTACTGTGACAATGTGCGGCCCCAATTCCGGGGGAGGCGCGGCGTAAGGATTATGCCTGATGGGAGGGGTGAGAGCTCTGATACATGTTTGAGTAAAATAGCTAGCTATACCTAGTTTGTTTGAAAATTACATAGTGCAGCTTTAATGCTTTCACGCCAATTGTACCTAGCTGAATCCTTTTTTTGCATACGGTGTAAAAAGTCTCCAAAACATTGTTCTCCACTGGTTTTAACCAATGATGAAAATACTTTTTATGCTGCCACACTTTGTTAAATTTACATTTTCCCATAGGCTATGAAATCGGTAACTAGTTAGCATAAATAAAATGTTTAAAAAAACTAACAGGTGGAAGTCAACCTTTCTTGTGGTGTGCTGATATTTTCGTGCTTCTCCTCGGCTTGTTGCTTGTGGTCCGTCTCTTGGTTAGGTTAACCTCTACAGCTTAGCACAAACTCACTAACCTTATAGAGAGCGCTGACTTTCTCTTGACATGTGATATAGTCTTCATAGTCTGCAAACACTTTGAACCTGCATCACAAAGTGGGACAATAGATTATTAAACACAGTAGCACTTAGTCACCTGCCTCCAGTCACTGAGACCTCCAGTCACTGGGACCTCCAGTCACTGGGACCTCCAGTCACTGAGACCTCCAGTCACTGGGACCTCCAGTCACTGGGACCTCCAGTCACTGGGACCTCCAGTCACTGGGACCTCCAGTCACTGAGACCTCCAGTCACTGGGACCTCCAGTCACCGGGACCCCCAGTCACCGGGACCTCCAGTCACCGGGACCTCCAGTCACCGGGACCTCCAGTCACCGGGACCCCCAGTCACTGGGACCTCCAGCCACTGGGACCTCCAGCCACTGGGACTGAGGATCAGCTGAGGAGCTGCTTCATACCACTGACCTGTCATGGTGCATCAGCATGTTCACCAGGTCCTTGAACAAGCCCGGCTGGGTGGGGCTGAAGAAACCTCCTGATATCTGATCAAGGGCCTGCCTCAGCTCTGGGATTCGGTTGTAATATGACGCAGCATCATAGCTGAGGACAGAGAAAGGTTAGGGTCTGGATGCTAAACAATTCAAACTCAACATTCAGTCAACAAAACAGACCGTTCCTGTCCATCTCTGTAGCTACTCATCAGAAGGTGGAGATTATTTTACTTTGAGAAAAAAGATGTGACTCTGATTTTAGTCGGTGTAAAACTCTGCCTCTCTGACGCTCACCCTTTCTTATCCAGAGCCTCCACATCATCCACCCTCATGCCAAATATGAAAAGATTTTCCTCTCCAGCCTCTTCTGCCATCTCCACATTGGCTCCATCCATGGTGCCAATGGTGAGGGCCCCGTTCAGCATGAACTTCATGTTCCCAGTTCCAGAAGCCTCTGTGCCTGCTGTGGAGATCTGCTCCGACAAGTCGGAAGCAGGAATAACTGCACAGAGAAAAATCCTTAGCTTTGGATTCTATAGAGACCTGAAGTGTCTGACAGCTTCAGCAGCACTGATTATTACTTTTCTCAGCCAGAGTGACTCTGTAGTTCTCCAGGAAGATGACCTTCAGGCGATCTCCCACCACTGGGTCATTATTGACAATATCACCAATGGATGTGATCAGTTTGATGATCATTTTGGCTGTGTGGTAACCTGGAGCGGCCTGGAGACAGAGACAAATAGAACTCCAGTCATTCTCAACATCAGAGGATCTTAGTTGAAACTCTGCCATGAAAGCAGCTGCCCAGGAGATACCTTCTAGGAATTATGGGATTTCATTATTTTAAGGAAAGAGTCAACATTTTTGACTAGCAGAATCAGTGACTTTGTTTTTGTAGGGCAGTCAGTTTAGCTTAGCCTAAAGGCTACAAGAGAAAAGAGTCTGAACATAACTGGTGTGAAACAGAAAAGAAGAAAAGTTTAAACATGATCTGAAGAGGTTTGGGTCATTTTGTCCATTATTTGTCTACAGTAAGGACCACACCCACTGGTGACATCACTCAAAGCACGCAGAGTCTCTAGAAACAGGAAGTAATACTCTGACTGGAGCAACAGTCATAGATCTGTTAGTGGCTAATATTCTGCTATTTAAAACAACTTGTGAAAACACTATGTTCCCTGTTAGCAGTGGTGCCCAAACTTTTTCTTCTGGGCCCCCTTTGATTGTACACATTTATTTTCGTGCCCACACCCACACTCCAAACCTACAAATCTCATTTTTGAACTCCATTTCAGTTTATTTCACATCTCAAACCTTCTGAAAAATTTGAACAAGTAAAAGTAACAACATACATACAGATTGCAATAAGATAAACGTCAACCTTTTCTTAAAATCAAACACTTTTACAACTCAGTATAAACCAGAAAAAATGTCTCTCTTCACTAAAATGTACACAGACGACTCCCACTTTGTCCGTGAGCTTGTGTTTCCCCCTTATACGGACATTTCTTACTAGAACCCTGTCTCCAACATCCAACTGTGTAGCTGTTACGTTCCGATCAAAGCGGGCCTTGTTCCGTTTCATCACCTTGTCTGCATTGGATGTGGCCAATTTGTAACTTTCCTCCAAGTGGGACTTTAACTTTTTCACATATTAGTCCCGTTTCCACTTTCGGAACTTCAGGGTAATTTTACCGGAACTTTGAAATGGCCCGCAAACAGAAAAAGAAGGGAACAAGAAGGATCCACTTCTAGACCTGCAAATAAATCACAAACAATCAAGCAAACAAAACAGGGAGAGGAGATACAACAGCAACAAACAGCATATGAATATACAGGGAGTGCAGAATTATTAGGCAAATGAGTATTTTGACCACATCATCCTCTTTATGCATGTTGTCTTACTCCAAGCTGTACAGGCTCAAAGCCTACTACCAATGAAGCATATCAGGTGATGTGCATCTCTGTAATGAGAAGGGGTGTGGTCTAATGACATCAACACCCTATATCAGGTGTGCATAATTATTAGGCAACTTCCTTTCCTTTGGCAAAATGGGTCAAAAGAAGGACTTGACAGGCTCAGAAAAGTCAAAAATTGTGAGATATCTTGCAGAGGGATGCAGTACACTTAAAATTGCAAAGCTTCTGAAGCGTGATCATCGAACAATCAAGCGTTTCATTCAAAATAGTCAACAGGGTCGCAAGAAGCGTGTGGAAAAACCAAGGCGCAAAATAACCGCCCATGAACTGAGAAGAGTCAAGCGTGCAGCTGCCAAGATGCCACTTGCCACCAGTTTGGCCATATTTCAGAGCTGCAACATCACTGGAGTGCCCAAAAGCACAAGGTGTGCAATACTCAGAGACATGGCCAAGGTAAGAAAGGCTGAAAGACGACCACCACTGAACAAGACACACAAGCTGAAACGTCAGGACTGGGCCAAGAAATATCTCCAGACTGAGTTTTCTAAGGTTTTATGGACTGATGAAATGAGAGTGAGTCTTGATGGGCCAGATGGATGGGCCCGTGGCTGATTGGTAAAGGGCAGAGAGCTCCAGTCCCACTCAGACGCCAGCAAGGTGGAGGTGGAGTACTCGTTTGGGCTGGTATCATCAAAGATGAGCTTGTGGGGCCTTTTCGGGTTGAGGATGGAGTCAAGCTCAACTCCCAGTCCTACTGCCAGTTTCTGGAAGACGCCTTCTTCAAGCAGTGGTACAGGAAGAAGTCTGCATCCTTCAAGAAAAACATGATTTTCATGCAGGACAATGCTCCATCACACGCGTCCAAGTACTCCACAGCGTGGCTGGAGAGAAAGGGTATAAAAGAAAGAAAACTAATGACACGGCCTCCTTGTTCACCTGATCTGAACCCCATTGAGAACCTGTGGTCCATCATCAAATGTGAGATTTACAAAGAGGGAAACCAGTACACCTCTCTGAACAGTGTCTGGGAGGCTGTGGTTGCTGCTGCACGCAATGTTGATGGTGAACAGATCAAAACACTGACAGAATCCATGGATGGCAGGCTTTTGAGTGTCCTTGCAAAGAAAGGTGGCTATATTGGTCACTGATTTGTTTTTGTTTTGTTTTTGAATGTCAGAAATGTATATTTCTGAATGTGGAGATGTTACATTGGTTTCACTGGTAAAAATAAATCATTGAAATGGGTAGATATTTGTTTTTGTTAAGTTGCCTAATAATTATGCACACCTGATATAGGGTGTTGATGTCATTAGACCACACCCCTTCTCATTACAGAGATGCACATCACCTGATATGCTTCATTGGTAGTAGGCTTTGAGCCTATAGAGCTTGGAGTAAGACAACATGCATATAGAGGATGATGTGGTCAAAATACTCATTTGCCTAATAATTCTGCACTCACTGTACAACAGACTTAGCTTTTGGACAGGGACATTTCAGGGACCAACGGAGTCCCTGACCACTCGGATCGGCCCAATAGACTCGCGGAGTGGGAAATGTGGTTAACTCGTGCTGATTGGTTGTGGGATGAAGGAAAATGATGAAAGCAGACGGCGCCGAGATAAATGACCTGTGTGTTGTTGTCGGAGCTTGCAAAATGACCGTGTCTTCAAGGTTGGATTAGTTCATCATGAAGTATACTCATCCTTCTGTTCAGCACTCCCATCACTATGGATAAAAACAGAGAAATACGCCGCAACCATCGCTTCTTTGTCCATCGTTGATCTATTTGTTATTCTCCACTTCCTTGTCTGTTCGCGCTTTTACGCTTGTCAGTGACGTCGATGCTGACGTCTTACAAAAGTTCCGGAAAGGTGGGGGCTGGAATGGAGACACAACAGCTGAGAGGACCGAGTCACAGGAAAGTCCCGGTCACTTTCCCCCTCACAGAAATTACCCTGAAGTTCCGATAGTGGAAACGAGGCTAGGGTGTGTTGGGAAGTCGATCCCTCTGATGTGAGAGGTAGTCCAAAAGTTAAGTCTGTTGTATATTCATATGCTGTTTGTTGCTGTTGTATCTCCTCTCCCTGTTTTGTTTGTTTGTGCTTTATTTGCAGGTCTAGAAGTGGATCCTTCTTGTTCTCTTCATTTTCTGTTTACTTTCTCCCCCACTCTTCTTTCTGTACCCTTCCCCTTCCTCTCAGGACTCAAATCAAACCAAATAACTTTTCTAATAAAGAATTTTATTTTTATTTTTTTTTATATAAGTCAGGTGGAGCATTATAGCAGTGGTAGTAACATCTCACCTGAAACAGCAACACTGTTGGGCTTGTTCCTGACACTCAGACATTATTCTGTTTGCTCTACAGCCGGACAGGACACGGGGTTAAAGCCATACTCAGTAGCCAGGTAAACAATGTAGTTTTTAACATTTTTTAAAGCCTCTTAACAACGTTCTAATATAGTATAGCCATAAATATATTGTGGAGATAGATTTAAAAAAAACTAAAGAAATCAATAAAGTGGTTGTCCCGCAGTTCTCTAAAAACTTCAGCCAATCCTATCATTCAGACCGAACGATACGATTGGACAATTCAGCTGTCTGTCTGCCGCATTTCCTCACTGCTTGGATTGGCATTAATCTGCCCGGACACATTTTGGGGCAGAACATCCCGGAAGTGAAAGTGAAAGTAGAAGTAGGACAGAGAGCCGGCATTAGTGCTTCCATTTTAAGATAAAAACACCAGAGTTCCCCCAAAAAAACACCTTTTCAGCTAGCAGAAAACTAAAAACGTTTGGAGGTGAAAAGAGGAAAAGCCGGGGAAACGTTTCTACGGCTGGAGTTTTGGTCTCTGTTGTAACCGCAGCAACGCATGGTCCGATGTCCGCGGGAGGCTGGCTTATGGATTTTACCCGACGGGAGGGGTGAGTTCACCGAGACGTGTTTCTGTAAAATAGCTAGCGAGACCTCGTTTGTTTACCTGGCTACTGAGTATGGCTTTAAAAAAAGCAATATAACCAGGGGCAGTTGGCTGAAAAGACTGGTGGGGATGAGTGTCAGAATGTTTACTACAGTATAAGTGACATCCAAAGTGTTGGTGCCAACAAGGATTATTGGGTAAGAAGGCAGAACATCGGGTACAACAAGAGCAAGTGTGTTAACCAAGAATGTCAGAAGGAAAAGTCATACTATGCTCTATGTATCCCAGGTAGGGTACAGTTTGCCCATTTGCTCCCTCTATCTCCAACAGATTTCTTATTGACTTAATTTCACGATCAGAATGATACATGTTGTAAAAGGAGTGAGGGACTGTGGTGACCTGAGATCCTGAATCAAGAATTAAAATGATCTCCATTGACTCGGACTTGACCTTTTGGTTCCCACATGGCCTTTTGGAAGTTCGTCATGATTTCTGGGACTTTTGGTGAATGCAGCTTCTGTGTGTCCCACCGCAGAAACTGTCTCTAGTTTAAAGATGGGTTTTTGGTGTCCCACGTCTGCTGTGTTTTCAGTAGCTGCTTTTTTTCCCTGTTCAAAAGGACTGGGATTTGCTTTATTGGTGCAAACAGAGGAGACTTGGCCATCTTCTCCACAGTTAAAACAATGCCATGGTTTGGGCTTGGTGCGTAACTGAGGAAAGGGATGGCTAGGATTTTTCTGTCTTGGAGTGTATTTTGTGTCAGTTGGATTTTTCCTGGACAGAAGTTGAGACATTTGCTGCTGGAAGGTTTGGAGTTGTTTTTTCATTTCTTTAAGCTCTTCGTTGGCTGTAGAGTGCCCACATGAACAAGCACTTTAACTTTCTGTTTTGGTATTCTGTCCTCAACGAAAGCAATACTTTGGAGAAAGGTGGGGGATTGTTCTTTTGTCGTTCCAGTTGTAGTTTGGTTATTCTGGTGTTGTCCCAGCACCCACGACAAAATTGCTTCAGAAGATGTTTATCAAAGTCTTTGGCTGCAAGTCCTCCTTGCTTCACAACAACACTGAAACTAAGCTGTAGTCGTTGGAGAGAAGCGGAGGGTCGCTCTCCAGTGGATTCTGTAGGATGTTCAAATATTGAGCGTACAGTTCTTCACCATCCTGATCTGTTCCAAAGGCTGAGTCAATGACACTTAGGATGACTGGGGGCAACATGTTGGGGCTCAGACCTTTCACCAATTCAGCAGTGGGCGACAAAAGACTCTATAATACGTCTGGTTATGTGTAGGGCTGACAGACTGGGGTCAGCATGCAATAAATCGATTTGTGAACGCCAAGAGTCATAGTCCGCTTCATTACTAGGCTTTGGAGTCCTCCCTGAAAAAGCACGGAGACCTAACAAAGTTGTAGCGTTCACTTCACTGTTTCGGACCACGTGTTCAAAAACAACCCTTTGTACTTGAGGGAGATTTAAATCAGTTGTTGACAATGTGAGTCTCAGAACTTGACTTTGACAGCCCGACAGGGGTTGTCGATGTAGCATTGATGATGCTGTGTGCATCCGATCCACTTCTTTTTTTTCTCATTCCTTTTTTTTCTCTTGTTCCTCTTTCTCCTCTTCTCCATCCTCCTCCTCAGTATCATCATCACTATCATCTGCTCCTGCTGCATGCAGTGTTGACCTATCTGGGCCATTACAGTCTTCAAGACAGCTTCAAAATGGCGTCTGCTTTGGTCTGCCAGCTGCTTAAGCTCCATGAGATAGATAGTTGGGGGATGGCTGCTCATGAGTGTAGTGATCACAAGGTCATGCAGATGTCAAAGGTCAACAAACTGACCTGGTCATTGAACAGACCAAGCATCCAAGTCTTGCTCCAATAACAAAGTGCACTTTGTAATTGTTTTAACGATGTCAAACAGTGGCTCAGTGACAACTATCACTAATTTTTGCTCCAGAGAACCAAATGAATCAAATGAAGCAGCACCTTGGTTTTTGGCTGCTTCCGTCAAACCAAACCTCAGAAACCTTGGTATTATTCTAGATTCTGCCATGTCATTAGAGGGACATTCACCAGCTTTAATCCGTAACTGCTTTTTTCTACTGAGAAATATCTCTAAGATCAGAACTCTAGTGTCAAAAGCAGAACTAGAGATGCTTTTATTTCATCCCGCCTTGATTATGGAAACAGCCTTTTTACATGTCTGAACATAAAGGATCTGTCTCGCTTCCAGTCAGTTCAGAATGCTGCTGCAAGGCTTTTAACCAACACACCAAAGAGTCAGCACATTACTCCAGTTTGAAGATCCCTGCACTGGTTACCAGTGCATTTTAGAATTCATTTAAAAAATGTAGTTTTTACTTTCAACGCCCTGTGTGGTCAGGTCCGTGACTAGATCAGACCTTTCAGAACCCTACACTACAGTCCTCCTCGTAGTCTGGTCTACTAGTCAGAGGCTGTTGATGGTTCCTAGATCACATTTTAAGTCCAGGGGAGATAAATCTTTTAAAGTAGTGGTTTCAAGATTATGGAACGCTTTACCTCCTCCTCTGTGTTGCGGTGATTGGACAGCCCCCCAATCCTTTCTTGACCCAGGCCTCTGATCAAGGAAAAAAGAAAAGGAAACCAAAAAAACCTGACCACCGAGTTGATCAAGCTATTATACGTTATTATAGAGCTTGGCAGAGTTGTCACAGCAGTGGTTGTCACTGATAATTCGTTTACTGGTTGAGTTCGCCGACCACAGAAACAGCAACAGCCACGTAGCAGGGAGGAGCTGACAGCTAACCTGGAACTAATGCTGTTTTCTCATTAGTATTCGCTCTACTCTACTCGGCCCGGTTCAAACCTTTCACATACGGCCCACATGTCCGATTTTGGAGCTGAGTCCATACTTTTTCTCAACCCTGCTCCTCGATGGTCCGAGCGGGGCCACTCCACCGGGCTACACGCCCACTGCGGACTGATTGGTCGGCTGAAGTCTCACGCTTACCTACAGGCTTGCGTCTTCAGTCCCGCTGCAGCAGCTGAACGTCTTCCTGCATCATGTGATGCATTATTTCATGCTGTTCACGGAGCTGGTTCCCCATGAGCTCCGGCCACAACTGGAGTATAATAATTACAATCATTATAATTTCCACGAGGTTATCCAGTGTTTTCGCCGTCTGTGTGATCTGGTAGTCAGTTCACAAATGCTTTTTGTTTATCAAGGACTGGCGCTCATGTGTGATGTCACGGATTTCTCTCCCCCCCCCCCCCCCCCCCCCCCCCCCCCCCCCCCCCCCCCCCCCCCCCGCCACTTTTTCGCGGCACTTTTAAGGTGCCGCCCATCTGCTCGCTCGCTTCTGCATTCCTGAGATGACAATTGTAGTGGAATAAACCGTTGTGTTTATTATACCCACCTTCTGTGAATTATTTCAGTCTATTTTAGGATTTATTGAGCTCTCTCTCTGAGCCTGTAACCTTTGATATAGCTGAGATTAATTATCCCGGAATCATCCCGGACCAAGCGGGGGCGGGCTGATACTATCTTATCGAGTAGAGCAAGTACTAATGAGTAAGCGGCATTATATAGAGGGTTCAGTCCCGCCAAAATATTTACCAAAATATGAGCTGGCTGGAAGTGGAGGTTGGGTTCATGGGAGTTACAATAACATCAAACTAGGTAAAAATGGAGTGTATATCAATTGTAGAAAAAGCCAAGTGAATAATTAAGCCTCAACAAAAGTAGGAGAAGACAAGTGTGGCTTTTGTTTACCAACAGCTGTTTATACACGCAGTTGTTATTGTGTGAATTTGCATGAACTACAGAGATTAGGTACTCTCCCTGGGGCAAAGTACCGGAGACGTTCTGCACACAAACCGCAGACTGTGTGAACTGCAGTCCGTAAGGAAGCCGTACGGAAACCGGACCGCATCCGTTCCAGACCCGGTGTGAACTAGGAGAAATTCAGACATCACTTGGTTGAAACAGTCTCTTTCTAAATGGTAGAGGTTAAGAAACAGGTTCAAATAAGTAAGTCAAAGTTTATTTATTAGCACCTTTTACAGATATACTTCACAAAGTGCTGTACAACACCACATCCAAATGCATTTTTTTGAGCAAGTGTTGTTTTAAATACCTGAAAATGATCTGCTAGTTTGTCACAGATCTGCAGCAGTGTCTCTCCTGACCTAACTAACCATGAGTAAAGGTTTCTGGAGACTCTGCCTGCTTTGAGTGATGTCAGCAGTGGGTGTGGTCCTTCCTATAGTAAAATACCTGGTGGAACACCAGCTCAGAACAACCCTGATGACTCCTTAAAGGAGGCTTTAAAAACAAAAGAGGAACTAACATCTGTGTAACTCCTCATAACCAGATGACAGAGTGTGCCCACTACTACTGTAGTGAATCAACAGTAGATTTAGGAGTTTCATCAAAACGACAGCTAATAAATCAACCTTTGTCCATCGTGGCTACTTTAGGACTCAGAGATGAATAATTCCTGTCTGCCTCGTAACGATGGTGGTTATAATCTGAGGTGTGTAGAACTCACCTTTCCTCCAATCATGATGGTCCGAGGTGTCCACAGCTTGTTAGGCTCTTTCTTGATGCCTAAAGAAAAAAGAAAAACAAACTTTTACCATTGTGGAAACAGATCTCTAACTGTTGGATCTTCCGCTACACTCACGGTTATACAGTGTGATGATGTGTAGGCAGTTCAGCAGCTGCCTTTTATACTCATGGATCCTCTTCACCTGGACATCAAACATAGAGTTGGGGTTGATCTTCACCTTGTAGTGTTCTTCAAGGTGGACAGCAAACTTCATCTTGTTCTCCTTGAAGGTGGAGCAGAGGGATGCAGTCAGATACCAAAAAGAACGCGTTTCTAATAGGTTGTACTTTATTGCTCATAAGCACTCACTTGCTTGATCTTTGCAATGTCTCTGACGAAGGCATCATCATCTACAAAGTCCAAAAGCTTCTTCAACTGGTCCAGGTCACGGATGTAGTCCTCTCCAATCCTCTGGAAGGGAAAGCAGTTGATGAAGGAGGCTGACTTCATCCTCGTTTTTTTACCTGCAAGTGTTCTGATAGACTAATCACGTCATCCCAAGTTAGCGACTCAATATGTGACAAGATACAGGTGAAGCTTGAAAAATTTAGAATAATGTGCAAATTAAGTTCATTTAAAGCAGGGGTGCCCACACTTTTTCACCCTGTGAACTATTTTTACAATGAGCAGCGCCGAAAGATCTACCATATATTATGTGTGTGTGTACACACACACACACACACACACACACACACACACACATACATATATACCCGTATATACACAGTATATTAGTGGTGGGACTCGATATAAAAAATTAATCGAATTAATTACAGTTTTTGTAACTAATTAATCGCAATTAATTGCACTTTATACTAACAATACAATTTACTGTAAAAAGCCTTTTTTTTTTTTCATTTAAAATAATTTTATTGGGGGGACAGAATCAAATAATAGACCTGAACTTTAATATTATAAACTCAAGCTTTTTTAATTTATGAAAAAAAAAAAAGCATTTCAATTGAAAACTGTTGAAAAAAAAATACCCCTGACTAAAACTGGACAGACCCTAAAATACAGTTCTTTGTTATTTTTATTTGTTTTTATGTACAATTTCAAAAGGGTATCGTCTTAAAATATTAATAATAAAAGATTTCCAACATGTGGAAACACCCTGGATGAGAGAATCATTTTTTGCAGTGTGCTAACTGACCCACGGTCTGGAGGCTTCTGCCTCGTTTTGAGGGATCCGAGCTCGGTTCCGGTTCGATACTGGTTTTTCTTTTCAGATAGGAGTAGGGATGGGTAGGTACCGACTGAGAACCGACTCACGTGATGTGAAACGGTGCCTTGTTTCGGTACCTGTCCGTCATTAGTGAGAACTTGTGAGACAGCAATAAGCTGCCGCTGATGCTGCGCGCCAGCACTTCAGGCATGGTGTGTGCGTGTTTCGGACGTGGTGTGTGTGTCAGAGCCTCCAAATCGGGCGGAGCTGCGCGACCGCAACTCACCTGTACTGCAGCTGATTGTCTCTGTTGCTGTGTTGCTCTGCGCCTGAGGAGCAGCTGTGTGTGTGTGTGTGTGGTGAAAGGACGGAGCGGGGGACTGAGTTTTACCGCGACCGGGTGAAGCGACAGATTTTGCTACAGGTTAGCGGTTGCTGGCGATCTACTAGTACTGCCTTCAAGATCGACTAGTCGATCGCGATCGACATATTGGGCACCCCTGATTTAAAGGGACATGGGTCAAGATTCTAAACAAAAATAATCATGCATGTTCAGTTTTGAGTGATGAAGTGTTTTAAACTAAAAAGAATGAGGCCACCCATGTATCATTCCATAATCTTGAACAGGCTGTGAGTTGTAAAATGCTCAGCAATTCGGGACCAAATTTCCCTCGCTGTCCTACGGATGTGACGTCAACTGACGCTGCCTGCGCATTCTCAAAAGTTTCAAAAATAATAAGAAATGTATATGCAGCTGCGATGGACTGGCGACCCGTCCAGGGTGTCCCCCGCCTCTCCACCACTGGAGATAGGCACCAGCTCCCCCCTCTGTGGAGGATGAAGCGGTTACAGAAGATGGATGGATGGATGTATATGCGGTAGGTGGCAGTATTGCACCGTTGTGTTGCGTGCTAATGGCCGACATAATTTGTCTGGACCTGTTGCGTTATTTGAAAACGCACGGCGCTCTATGGGAGTTTTGTATGAGTGGCCTAAAATTGTAATTTAACTTATTTTGATGGACATATCAGTGGATTTGACTTTATTTTGTTGTTAATTCACTTCATTAGTTGAGCTTCATACTGTTTGCAAAGGCCCAGTGATTTGGAATGAAATTAACAGTAAAACACAAAATTTGACAGCCCTACACACATTTAAGAGCCATTTGAAAAGGGATCTATTACAACGTTATACTCATACATAACCTTAAATGGATGTAGAAAACATGTGTGTGTATGTGTATGTATATATATGTGCAAGTATCTGTGCGTGTATGTATATATATGCAAAAACGGATATGTAACATAAATCGTAATTGATAATTCAGGTGAAAAACCTTGTGCAAACGATGATTGTTCAATAACGATGAAGTGTAAGAATGAATCTTGTCACCTTAATAAGTTGATGTGTCGATAAAGTTTATTCTGAATAAGTTCAAAGCTAGTTAATGTGGATGAGTGCAGTATCGTGTAATAATTGTAATAATAACAATATGTAAATGCATAGGGGATATGTGTAGATGTGAGTGTGTGGGTTTTAAGATTGTATTGGGGTATGGTCATGGTATTGTATTGTATAGATTGTGTTTTTTCTGTTGTTGTTTTTTTAAATTTTATTATTATTATTTTAATGTCTGGGGTCCCTATATAAGCTAACGCTGCTTCTTGGGAGTTCCCTTTATAAATAAATGAAATAAAGAAAGCTGATTGTCATGACTTGCTTGGTTAGTGTTTGTTGTCTGAATTGTAACATTAATTATCTGTTAGTTATACGTGTATTTAAGTTTTTGTGGCGTCAGTAGAAAGCTGATTGTGAATATGTAGTTGTGTTTCTGACCTTGTGTAGGTCAGGTTGTCTTTTCCCTGAAACTCTTACTTCTGTTGTGACCACATTGTGGTTGTTTTTTATTTGTATCTGATTCCTTATGAAGACTTTATGATTTATTTACTGCTTGATGTGTAGAATTAGACCTAACTGCACCACATTGTTAGAGAACTGGTGGTAGGGATTTTTACCAGCAAAACATTTTTCTTCATTCACTACCCTAGTGGTGAGATGTGATTTTTTGCGCATCTGAAAACTGACTTGCAAAAATGCATCCCACCCAAAAAAATGTCACCAGTCACCGCTGTAATTAGAAACGCACACTTAGGTGTCACAACAAAGAGAGTCCTCAAACCTAGTTCTGCATTACAGCACTGGTCCAGGTCAAAGGTGCATTCAGGCAGAGGAATCATGATGTCTGGGATGCGCATGAGTACTGGCGTATCAGTTATGTGCACACCTGTTTCTGAATCTAGCAGTGCAGTCAGGTGATTAAAGAGAAAAAGACTTGAGTACACAACGTTGGGCTACTTAACGTAATCCCTGGTTCTTTGATAACAGAAAGAGGTGTTTCACTATGGGAATCGCCTTGGCGTGACCAACTACGGAAGCTCCAATGACATCACGTCTGTTCGTGACAGACAGGTTGAGCCGTGCTCGGGCTCCACCCACCCGACCTTACCACGGCCAACCGACCCCTCCTACCCATTCTGGGCAGATTTCTTACCGTGCCCATGCAAGGAGGGAATTGTTGGTGAAACACCTCACTCTGTTATCAAAGAACCAGGGATTACGTTAAGTAACCCAACGTTCTTTTTCTAACTTCGTTCGGTGTTTCACTATGGGAGATATGGCCCAAGCGAGAGGTCCCACAAAGGCACCAGCGGTCTAGAAACCGGCAGTTTTCGGCACGCGCCCCTCATAAAGCGACACACCAAAAGGTGCTGACCCACAGGTTTGTCACCAAACCCCACATGGCAGGCTGAAATAGCCACCAGATAAACCTTGATAGTGGAGAAAGACCTGCCCTTCTCCATCAAGCTCTGTAAAAAACAGAGAATATCCACAACAGAACACTGAAAAGAGACAATCTGTCTCTCCTCACACCACTTCTCAAAAACTCACCATTTACCACTGTAAAGAGAGCGAGTAGAGGGGGCCCTTGCATTCTGAATTGTATCAATGACCTCCGGAGGCAGTCCGGCTGCATTTAGATTCCACCTCTCACGGGCCAGGCCCAGAGCGCCATGTGGTCTGGGTGGGGATGATAAATCTCCCCCCTTGCCTGTGACAGAAGGTCCCTGCGAATAGGTAGGGGCCAGGGTTTGTCCTACACCATCTGCATGAGGTCTGCCACCCAGGGCTTGGATGGCCACCATGGGGCCACCAGTATCAAGGTCAGGCCCTGCTCCCTCACTCGTGATAGAATTGAGGGAATCAAACTGAGAGGAGGAAATGCATACAGCAGCACGTTCGGCCACGGGTGAGCCAGCGCATCTACCCCTAGAGGCGCGTCTGCATCTGACAGGGAGAAAAACAGGGGGCAATGGGAGTTTTCCCATGAGGCGAAGAGATCTACGGCGGCCTGACCGAATCTCTGCCATATCTGACGAACCACCTGGGGGTGGAGCTTCCACTCCCCATACAATGGATTCCCTCTGGATAACAGATCTGCTCCTCTGTTCATACACCCCGCTACGTGAGTTGCTCGAACTGAGAGGAGTCTGGTGCTGCACCACCAGATCAGTCTCGAGGCCAGCCTGTGTAGCTGAAGGGATCGAGTCCCACCCTGCCGGTTGATGTATGCCACAACCGTGGTGTTGTCCGTCTTCACTAAGACATGGCGGTCCCTTACAAAAGGCAGAAAGTGTTTTAAAGCGAGGAATACTGCCAGCAGTTCCAGCACATTTATGTGAATTTGCTTCAAACTGCGTGACCAAACACCGTTCACGACTCTGCCCATCAACGTCGCACCCCAGCCCGCGAGGGATGCGTCTGTTGTCATGGTGACCCTGTTCGTCACTGCTCCCAGCGGAACCCCGGTCGTAAAGATCGCGGGGTCCATGCACGGCTGTAGAGCCGCTACACAGCTGGGAGTTACTCTCACCCTTCGGCTGAGATGACGGCGGGAGCAAAGTCGCAACGCCTTCACCCACCGCTGAAAATCCCTCATCATCAGCAGTCCCAGCTGTACTACAGCAATAACCGAAGCCATGAGGCCGAGAAGGCGCAGGCAAAATCTGAACGAGACGAGATTTCCTCGCCGAAAACGTCCGAGACACTGTGTGAAGGACGTGATCCTCCCCTGTGACAACATGACACGATACGAGAGGGAGTCCAGCTTGAGACCCAAATACTCGGTGCACTGCATGGGGATCAAGCGGCTCTTGGTCCAGTTTATCTGGAAACCCAGGTTGGTCAAGTGACGTAACACCGCCTGGGAGTCGCTGATAGCCTGCTCTCGAGAGTGAGAACATATCAGATAATCGTCTATATACGAGAAAATCCTGATGACCCGAGCCCTGAGTGGGGACAGCGCTGCTTCCACACATTTGCTGAACACCCTCGGTGCTAACGACAGACCGAACGGGATGGTTTGAAACTCGTAGGTTGTGCTCTGATAAGCAAACCTGAGAAACCTCCTGTGTGGTGGATAAACAGCGATGTGAAAATACGCGTCCGCGAGGTCGATTGTTACGAACCAATCCCCGGGACGGATGGAGCGACAGAGTGTTTTGTGAGTCAGCATTCTGAACGTGTACTTGCGTAAGTGTTTGTTCAACACACGCAGGTCGAGTATAGGGCGGAGCGTTTTCCCGTCTTTCTTCGGAATGAGGAAGTAACGAGAGTAAAACCCCTGGTGGGCCTCGACGCCCGGTACCTTTCTGATGGCTTGTTTGTCCAACAGTGAAGCGATTTCGTCCTCCAGGACGTGCGCTGAATCCACTCCGGTTCCGGAGGTTATAATCCCATTCAAACGGGGCGGCTTCGTGGCAAACTGGAGCCTGTAACCCCGAGAAATGGTCCCTAGAACCCACGAGGGGACTGCGCATGCGCGCCACTGTTCGACCCGAGCCAACAGGGCCTCGTGTTTGGGTGACGTCACCTTCGTGACCCCCGACGACTCGGCCGATCCGGACGAAAGAGCCCGAGCTCCCCCTGTCGAACAGAAAGGTGGTTTGACCCAAGTTTCTATTTTCACCTTTTTTGCTGGTGGAGAGCAGTTTGCCCTTGGCTGTGTGCCTGGCTGCAGAACTGAACTCTTTATTTCGAGATTTTTTCCCTTGAAATAAAACGGGACACATTTGGACTCAAACAAGAGTTTATTTCCAAAGTGTTTTGGAGTGTGCAACAAGACAGAGGTGCCTGGGAACACAATATTCTCTGCACTACACTCCTCCCTCCTCTCTGAACCTGGGAAAGAGGGGTGAATCGAACTCCTGCTGAACTGGGAACTGCAGGAGAGACCAAATCCCGAACACAAAGACTTGTTTCCCCGTCCGACAGCTTCCTCTTTCTTGAAGGAGGGGAAAGCAGAGGAGGAGCGGCTAGGATGTTCGCTTCTTCTTGCCCTCGCTGGGGTGAGACGAGCGGTTCCTGGCAGCTACTGCTGCGAAGGAGTGCTTGCCCCATGGACGGGGGTTCTCCGCCTTTTTTGGTTGTCCTCCTGTTTGTCTCTGTGACCTGGCACCACCTTGCCGGCCCTGTATAGCCGTGGCAGGTGCTGTAAAACCAGGTCTGGGTCCCTGGGTGGGATGAGGGTTTTGCTTCCGAGGTAAGCAGAGATTAAAGGCCTCGCCTTCCTGCGAGTGCTCGTCTCCCTCATCCTCTCCAAAGCTGGGCCAAAGAGACCTTTGGAGGGGTCATATGGGCCGTCCATGACCTCCGCCTTCTGGGTATCACCCAGACCCGAGAGGTTTAGCCATAAAGCTCTCTCACCAGAGACAGCCAGCCCCATCACACGACCACAGCCCTGAACTGCTCCCCTGGAGGAGCGCAGGATGAGATCGTTAACCACACAGATTTCATCCCACAGAGTAGGGTTTGGAGCGCCAGAGTCCAGCTGGCGGCCCATCTCCTCCAAGATTTCTCCTTGGTATGCAGACAACAGTGTAACTGCATTAAGAGAACACACAGACTGACCAGCATACTTGTACATTCTCTGCTAAATAGACGCTGTGAGGCGGTCTAATTTGGATGGAAGAGAGATGCTTGATGATGCTGACACAGACCTGCGGTTGGGGTGAAGGTGGTAAGCCACTGAAGGCTCCACAGCTGGGGGTTCGGTCAGCCCCAGCTCACCCATTCCCTGAACCTCAAGTTTAGAGCATCCTTTGGTGGGGAGTTTGCTCTTAAACGGGCTCGACCAGTGACGGCTCATCTCCCTCATGCAAGCTGGAACAGCTGGCAGGAGTTGTTTGGCTGGTGCAGAGGCTGGTGGAAGCCTCTTACCATCGTACAGGTCACGTTCCACTCCTTCTGCCCCTTGGGCTGCAGACCACTGGATACCCAGTTTTGTGGCTGCGCGCCGACAGACCTCATACAGGTCAGTGTCCCCCTGGGGAGCCGTGTCAGCTCCACTGGGTGGCCTGGAGTGTTGAGCCAGAAAGGTGGAGTCCTCCTCCTCTTCCTCCATGTCCTCCAGATCAAGGAGGTCGGAGTTCGCGTCCCCCTCGGCCTCGACGCCGCCAGTTTCGAGCTCCTCGCTGTCGAGAAGCCCCTCAAACAGCGGCGGGAGCGGGGACTCCTGCTCCATCATGTCCGCCCAGCTCGTGGTGGCCCGCGGCTGACGGCTGTCGCCTGCAGCCACAGGCACGGCTGTGGGGAGACCCGGGTCCCGGCTACTCGCCACTGCCACTCTCAGCCTCCTTTCCAGGATCTTTTCCGGCATCGAGGAGCAGTGCGGGCACGCCTGCGGGTCAGCCAGCGAAGCTTGGGCGTGTTTAGAGCCCATGCACGCTATGCACATAGGATGGGGGTCCCTGCCCGCAAACGAAGCCCCGCATGACGCTGGGCACGGGCGGGATACAACCTCCTTAGCCTTCGGTTCCGACCCCTCTACGGGAGCGGACTTCAAAGCCATAGCGCTAATGGCAGAAAAGCGCGTCTTGACACGGTCGCCTTACTATCGTTAGCCTGGAAGCCACGTACAGGTCAGCTCGTCTTGACACGTTAGCTGCACCTAACACAGCTCGCTAGCAAACTAATGCTAACCAAACAACAAGATAAGCTCGCCTTAACGCGTTAGCTTGTGCTACACTCACGACCACCGCTCTGACAACAACGACAGAGAAGCAGATGGAACAGTTCGCCTTGACACGGTCACTGCTTCAGCAATAAACTGTAGCAAATATACTCTGCACGAGTACTCACTCAGCACTATCCAGACCAGCGTCGGTAAGCCGTGTTCGGCGGCGCTGTCCTTAACGGTGCACCTGAGAACGGTTGAGCAGCTAAACCAGCTAGCCTGAAGGCACTGAGGGAGCTCCGGTGTAGTCTTCTCACGGGAAGAAAGCAAGAATGAGTAGGAGGGGTCGGTTGGCCGTGGTAAGGTCGGGTGGGTGGAGCCCGAGCACGGCTCAACCTGTCTGTCACGGACAGACGTGATGTCATTGGAGCTTCCATGGTTGGTCACGCCAAGGCGATTCCCATAGTGAAACACCGAACAAAGTTAGAAAAAGAACCCTGAGGAGCCCCTGGGTTCATTACTCCATTAAAAGAAACAAACATTTAATTGAAGGTTTAACTCAGAACTATCGTAGGATTTCAGCAGATAGCCCCTAGACACACCTCAGCGATGACCTCTGCTAGGCCTGGGTTGCACATGACCAGCCACCGCCTGGGTGTAATGCCATTGGTTTTGTTTTGAAACTTCTGAGGGTCGATGTCATAGAAATCTTTGAACCTGAAGAGAAATGGATGTTAGTCAGAATACAGGCTCTGAAGCACAACATCACATAAATGAACTCAAGCTGTATAAGAATTAGAAGTGTTTTTATCTTTTACACAGTGTTTTTGATGATTTCCGAGTGGATGCGGGCCACTCCGTTGACAGCATGGGAGCCCACAATGCACAGGTGAGCCATATTGATTTTCTTGATGTCTCCTTCTTCAATCAGAGACATTCTTCGCATGCGGTCAAAATCTCCAGGATAGAGTTTACCAATGCGCTGTAGGGGCACAGAACACATGTAGACATTACCACAAAATACAGTGACAACTAATCAATGTCCTTTTGCATGCAGATTGGCGAGTGCGGCTCCCGTTGCCTTCCGCTAAATTGGGGGGTGCCGCAGGGGTCTGTCCTGGGGCCCCTCCTATTTTTCATCGATCTCCTCCCTTTGGGAAAGATTTTTGAGCGGTTTGACATCGGTTATCACATCCACGCCGACGATTGCCAGATCTACCTGGAAATGAAGGGCCCAGGCCCGTCGCAACAGGACAGGCAAACCAGGCAATTGCCTAGGGCCCCGAGCTGGTTAGGGGCCCCCAGACAATGACTGTTTAAGAAATTAACGCAGTAACAAACTGTGTGAACTCAGCGCGCTGTCCCTTTAACACCGCCCCCCACCCCCACCTCGTCCCCGCCCAACAGCTGCAGGCACGCACGCGTCACGATTCCCCAGACCTCCTCCTTCAGCTGACTTCTAGCCAAGACGCGAGAAAGGCGGGGCATAAAAGTTCGCTCCCTGGCCATCCTATGTTTTGAAAATCCGCGGCAGCCGGCAACATTTGAAAACGGCGATTCAGCGAACAGCGTGAAGCGATCACGAACTTATAGTCTGGAAGCCAGAAAAAAAGTGTAAGGAGAGAAGGAAGAAAAGAAACAACATGACCGTGGTAAGTGATCATGGATAAATTTGGCCTACATGTTACAACAGAGAAGTAAACAAGATGAAGCCTGGATGACAGAATATTCATGTTTCCCTAACACTCCTTCACATTCCAATGGCCCATCATCATCTGTGCTCTGTGCAGACGGTGATAACTTTACAAATGAAAGGCAGCAAATTGTCAGTGATTGAGTTGTTGATTTCAAACCAAGCAGCCATTTGGCTTAACTTTAGCTGAGGGGGTCTAAAAATCCTGGGAGTTCTGCTGGGTCAGACACCACAGTTACAACTTTTCAAAGAGAGCTTCAGATTTTACTAAAATTTTTAAAATAAATTTAGTTGTGTTAAATAAATACTAGTTTCATTATTGATTTCATAATTGCAAATGTTGCCAGTTGCCATGGCTAACTGCAGCCTGCAGGTAGCAGGTAATGGCACTTTCAAGTTTAGGAATGAAATTAGCTTTTCCTGTTTTGTATTGGAATAATACTTCTTGTAATTCTAAGGAAACTGGTATTTTAAAACAACAATATTTATTTTAAAAATGTTTGTGAAATCTGAAGCTCTCTTTAAAAAGTAGAACTCCCAGGATTTTTAGACCCCCTCAGCTAAAGTTAAGCCAAATGGCTGCTTGGTTTGAAATCAACAACTCAATCACTGACAATTTGCTGCCTTTCATTTGTAAAAGTTATCACCGTCTGCACAGAGCACAGATGATGATGGGCCATTGGAATGTGCAGGAGTGTTAGGGGGCCATGAATATTCTGTCATCCAGGTTCATCTTGTTTGCTTCTCTGTTGTAACTTTTGTGAAGACTTCAAATCAGCACACAAGTTGTGTATGTAACAGTTTTTAAATTACATTTTGTTGTGTTAAAATTGCAGTTTCTACGTGAAGTCTTATTCCAATACAAAACAGTAAAAGAAATTTTTGAAAGTGGGTCAAATGTGACCCACTTTCAAGTTTAGGAATGTAAAAAGTAGCTTTTAGTGTTTTGTATTGGAAGAAGAGTTCATGTAATCCCCATGAAACTGGTACTCTGGTAAAAGAAACTGGTTAAAGTTTTGCAATCATAAACAGTGTGTTCATGCTGTAGCTCTCTTAGGGGCGGGGTGGGGGGTGGAGTCAAAGTACATTTTGATGGGGGGAGTGAGGGAGGGCCCCACAGTCCATCTTACCTAGGGCCCCCAAATACCTTGAAACAGCCCTGGAAGGGCCCAAACACTGAGTTGGTACTTGAGGAGTGTCTCACAGACGTTAGGAGGTGGCTAGCTGCAAAGTTTTTCAGGCTAAATGAATCAAAAACTGAATCAATTCTTTTTGCCCCGAAAAACCTCTCTCGCTCATCGTTCGTCCCTGATCTTTGCTGTGAAATTAAGCTGATATGAATTGAATAAAATTAAACTTGATCACAACAGTGTGAATTTAGTCATACAAAGGGATATCACATTGTTTTTTTAAATTAAAAGCTACTCATACCTCCATGTGCCTCCTGTTGATCTCATAGATGATCTCTAAGTGTCGAGGTAGCAGGTTTTGGAACAGGTCAACAGGCCAGCGTTCCAAAGCTTCCGGCAGGACAGTGTGGTTGGTGTAGGCACAGGTACGAACCACAATGTCCCAGGCCTGGACACAGAACAACAGATCTCACTCTGACAGTAAGACAGTCCTAGATATGTAACAGACTCAGTACAAGAGAATCAACACACAAATACTTCAGCAGAGTCAGGAAATCAAACACATTCTTTACACCAGTTACTAAAAAAGTGAAATCAGAAAATGAATATCAACAAAATGACGTATGACAGTGTTGGTTAACTAAAACTAGTCCAAAGGGTCATTTGACTGAGATTAATCCACAGAATTAGTTACAAAAACTAGTCCACAGGGTTAGTTAACAAAGACTAGTCCACAGGAATTTTAACTATGAATAATCCACAATGTTATTTAACTAAACCTAGTCCACAGGTTTAGTTAACTAAGACAAATCCACAAGATTAATTAACTAATATTGGTCCATGGGGGTATTTAACTGAGACTAACCCACATGATTAATGAACTAAAACTAGTCTACAAGTTTAGTTAACTAGGACTGATCCACTCCTCCTTGAACCGTCACCTTATCGTGGTGGAGGAGTTTGAGTGCGCTAACGATCCTAGGAGCTACAGTCAGGTCCATTGGGACATCGACACAATTCTAACATTTTTGGCTCTATACACCACCACAATGTGCTCTAACTGCAGACTGACAGCTTTAATTTGAGGGTATTTACATCTAAATCAGGTGAACGGTGTAGGAATGACAACAGTTTTCATACAGTATGTGCCTCCCACTTCTTAAGGGACCAAAAGTAATGGGACAGAATAATAATCATAAATCAAACTTTCACTTTTTAATACTTGGTTGCCAATCCTTTGCAGTCAATTCCAGCCTGAAGTCTGGAACACATAGACATAATCAGACGCTGGGTTTAATCCCTGGTGATGCTCTGCCAGGACTCTACTGTCTTCAGTTCCTGCTGGTTCTTGGGACATTTTCCCTTCAGTTTTGTCTCCAGCAAGTGAAATGCATGCTCAATGGGATTCAGGTCAGGTGATTGACTTGGCCATTGCATAATGTTCCACTTCTTTGCCTTGAAAAACTCTTTGGTTGCTTTTGCAGTATGCTTTGGGAGTCATTGTCCATCTGCACTGTAAAGCGCCATCCAATGAGTTTTAAAGCATTTGGCTGAATCTGAGCAGATCATATTGCCTGAAACACTTCAGAATTCATCCTGCTGCTTTTGTATCAATAAATACAAGAGAACCAGTTCCATTGGCAGCCATATTGCCCACGCCATGACACTACCACCACCATGTTTCACTGATGAGGTGGTATGCTTAGGATGCAGTTCCTTTCCTTCTCCAGACTCTTCTCCTCCCATCACTCTGGTACCAGTTGGTCTTGGTCTCATCTGTCCACAGGATGTTGTTCCAGAACTGTGAAGGCCGTTTTAGATGACGTGTGACAAAATCTAATCTGGCCTTCCTGTTTTTGAGGCTCATTAATGGTTTACATCTTGTGGTGAACCCTCTGTATTCACTCTGGTGAAGTCTTCTCTTGATTGTTGACTTTGACACACACACACACACACACACACACACACACACACACACACACACACACACACACACACACACACACACACACACACACACACACACACACACACCTCCTGGAGAGTGTGCTTGATCTGGCCAACTGTTGTGAAGGATGTTTTCTTCACCAGGGAAAGAATTCTTTGGTCATCCACCACTGTTGTTTTCCGTGGTCTTCTGGGTCTTTTGGTGTTGCTGAGCTCACTGGTGCATTCCTTCTTTTTAAGAATGCTCTGGAGGAATATCCCTTTAAGAAGTGGGAGGCACATATGCAAAATGCAAAATGTTGTAATTCCTACACTGTTCACCTGATTTGTATGTAAATACCCTCAAATTAAAGCTGACAGTCTGCAGTTATGGCTCATTGTGTTTGTTTCATTTCAAATCCATTGTGGTGATGTATAGTGCCAAAACGGTTAGAATTGTGTCAATGTCCCAATATTTATGGACCTGACTGTATGTTGTCTGGTAGAGTCACCCATGGCAAATTGGTCCTAGGTGAAGGCTGAGACAAAGAACGGTTCAGAAGACCTTTCATGGATACAACATCAAAGAGTTCGAGTACCCGGCCTGGAGGGTTACCGGGGTCCCAACCTGGAGCCAGGCCTGGGGTTGGGGCCCTTGGATGAGTGCCTGGTGGCCGGGCTTTTGCCCATGGGGTCGTATGTATTGGACACTTGGTCAAGAGAGGAGCAGGGCTGTGAACTGATCACCACCTGGTGGTGAGCAAGATCAGATGGCAGGGTGAGATGCCGCACAGACCTGGTAGACCCAAACGCATAGTGAGGGTGTG
The DNA here is from genome assembly GCA_006937965.1 of Callopanchax toddi. Classification (NCBI taxonomy): domain Eukaryota; kingdom Metazoa; phylum Chordata; class Actinopteri; order Cyprinodontiformes; family Nothobranchiidae; genus Callopanchax; species Callopanchax toddi. The sequence goes on from SSNR01000085.1 coordinate 864,098, forward strand.
CTGGGAACGCCTAGCAGAAGAACCTGCCAAGAAGGTCTTCAAGTCCCACCTCTGGCAGAGCTCTGACTGCATCCCGAGAGCAGTGGGGGACACTGAGTCCGAATGGGCCTTGTTCCACTCTGCAATTGTTGAGGTCGATGTTGCTAGCTGTGGTTGCAAGGTGGCCAGTGCCAGTCGTGGCGGTAACCCCCGTACCCACTGGTGGACACCAGAGGTGAGGGGAGCCGTCAGGCTGAAGAAGGCTGGGGCAGAAGTCGCTGAGGTAGTCAAACAACTACACAGTCGCAGAGCACCAGGGGTGGTGAGATCCGTCCTGGGTATCTCAAGGCTTTGGATATAATAGGACTGTCATGGTTGACACATCTCTGCAACATTGCGTGGTCATCAGGGGCAGTTCCTGTTGTAGCACCATCAAATTTGCTATAACCTCTGAACTTTGACCCTGTTGACCATCACAAATAATAATCCATCTTTTTCCCAATAATTTGGATTAATAATGACTTTTTATTATGTTTTAACCTGAATCAACATTCTTCCAAGGGTTCGGTCATGTTGGAAGACTCCACTGGACTCTCCTTTAGTTAATAAACTCAAAGACTGCCAGACGTCTCCTTCTAAAGGACACTACTTTAATTAAACTGTTCAGAAATGTCTTTAATGTGATTAATGCATTTTCTTCCACAGTATTTTGAATGTTTGATCCAGCTTCAGTATTATTTCACATACATACTATGCTAAAAGGTTAAGTCATATACAGTGGAGGAAATAATGATTTGACCCCTTGCTGATTTTGTAAGTTTGTCCAATGACAAAGAAATGAAAAGTCTCAGAACAGTATCATTTTAATGGTAGGTTTATTTTAACAGTGGCAGATAGCACATCAAAAGGAAAATCGAAAAAATAACTTTAAATAAAAGATAGAAACTCATTTGCATTTCATTGAGTGAAATAAGTATTTGAACCCCTACCAACCATGAACAGTTCTGGCTCCCACAGAGTGGTTAGACACTTCTACTCAATTAGTCACCCTCATTAAAGACACCTGTCTTAACTAGTCACCTGTATAAAGAACACCTGTCCACAGAATCAATCAATCAAGCAGACTCCAAACTCTCCAACATGGGAAAGACCAAAGAGCTGTCCAAGGATGTCAGAGACAAAACTGTAGACCTGCACAAGGCTGGAATGGGCTACAAAACCATTAGCAAGAAGCTGGGAGAGAAGGTGACAACTGTTGCTGCAATTGTTCGAAAACGGAAGAAGCACAAAATGACCATCAATCGACCTCGGTCTGGGGCTCCACGCAAGATCTCACCTCGTGGGGTGTCAATGATTCTGAGAAAGGTGAGAAATCATCCTAGAACTACACGGGAGGAGTTAGTTAATGACCTCAAATTAGCTGGGACCACAGTCACCAAGAAAACTATTGGAAACACATTACACCGCAATGGATTAAAATCCTGCAGAGCTCCAAGGTCCCCCTGCTTAAGAAGGCACATGTGCAGGCCCGTCTGAGGTTTGCCACTGAACACCTGAATGATTCAGAGAGTGACTGGGAGAAGGTGCTGTGGTCTGATGAGACCAAAATTGAGCTCTTTGGCATTAACTCAACTCGCTGTGTTTGGAGGAAGAAAAATGCTGCCTATGACCCCCAAAACACCGTCCCCACTGTCAAGCATGGAGGTGGAAACATTTTGCTTTGGGGGTGTTTTTCTGCTAAGGGCACAGGACAACTTCACCGCATTAACGGGAAAATGGACGGAGCCATGTATCGTCAAATCCTGAGCGACAACCTCCTTCCCTCTGCCAGGAAACTGAAAATGGGTCGTGGATGGGTGTTCCAGCACGACAATGACCCAAAACATACAGCAAAGGCAACAAAGGCGTGGCTCAAGAAGAAGCACATTAAGGTCATGGAGTGGCCTAGTCAGTCTCCGGACCTTAATCCTATAGAAAAGCTATGGAGGGAGCTGAAGGTCAGAGTTGCACAGAGACAGCCTCGAAACCTTAAGGATTTGGAGATGATCTGCAAAGAGGAGTGGACCAAAATTCCTCCTAACATGTGCGCAAACTTGGTCATCAATTACAAGAAACGTTTGACCTCTGTGCTTGCAAACAAGGGTTTTTCCACTAAGTATTAAGTATTTTTTGTTAGAGGGTTCAAATACTTATTTCACTCAATGAAATGCAAATGAGTTTCTATCTTTTATTTAAAGTTATTTTTTCGATTTTCCTTTTGATGTGCTATCTGCCACTGTTAAAATAAACCTACCATTAAAATGATACTGTTCTGAGACTTTTCATTTCTTTGTCATTGGACAAACTTACAAAATCAGCAAGGGGTCAAATCATTATTTCCTCCACTGTATATGACTTAACCTTTTAGCATAGTATGTATGTGAAATAATACTGAAGCTGGATCAAACATTCAAAATACTGTGGAAGAAAATGCATTAATCACATTAAAGACATTTCTGAACAGTTTAATTAAAGTAGTGTCCTTTAGAAGGAGACGTCTGGCAGTCTTTGAGTTTATTAACTAAAGGAGAGTCCAGTGGAGTCTTCCAACATGACCGAACCCTTGGAAGAATGTTGATTCAGGTTAAAACATAATAAAAAGTCATTATTAATCCAAATTATTGGGAAAAAGATGGATTATTATTTGTGATGGTCAACAGGGTCAAAGTTCAGAGGTTATAGCAAATTTGATGGTGCTACAACAGGAACTGCCCCTGATGACCACGCAATGTTGCAGAGATGTGTCAACCATGACAGTCCTATTATATCCAAAGCCTTGAGATACCCAGGACGGATCTCACCACCCCTGGTGCTCTGCGACTGTGTAGTTGTTTGACTACCTCAGCGACTTCTGCCCCAGCCTTCTTCAGCCTGACGGCTCCCCTCACCTCTGGTGTCCACCAGTGGGTACGGGGGTTACCGCCACGACTGGCACTGGCCACCTTGCAACCACAGCTAGCAACATCGACCTCAACAATTGCAGAGTGGAACAAGGCCCATTCGGACTCAGTGTCCCCCACTGCTCTCGGGATGCAGTCAGAGCTCTGCCAGAGGTGGGACTTGAAGACCTTCTTGGCAGGTTCTTCTGCTAGGCGTTCCCAGCACACCCTCACTATGCGTTTGGGTCTACCAGGTCTGTGCGGCATCTCACCCTGCCATCTGATCTTGCTCACCACCAGGTGGTGATCAGTTCACAGCCCTGCTCCTCTCTTGACCAAGTGTCCAATACATACGACCCCATGGGCAAAAGCCCGGCCACCAGGCACTCATCCAAGGGCCCCAACCCCAGGCCTGGCTCCAGGTTGGGACCCCGGTAACCCTCCAGGCCGGGTACTCGAACTCTTTGATGTTGTATCCATGAAAGGTCTTCTGAACCGTTCTTTGTCTCAGCCTTCACCTAGGACCAATTTGCCATGGGTGACTCTACCAGACAACATACAGTCAGGTCCATAAATATTGGGACATTGACACAATTCTAACCGTTTTGGCACTATACATCACCACAATGGATTTGAAATGAAACAAACACAATGAGCCATAACTGCAGACTGTCAGCTTTAATTTGAGGGTATTTACATACAAATCAGGTGAACAGTGTAGGAATTACAACATTTTGCATTTTGCATATGTGCCTCCCACTTCTTAAAGGGATATTCCTCCAGAGCATTCTTAAAAAGAAGGAATGCACCAGTGAGCTCAGCAACACCAAAAGACCCAGAAGACCACGGAAAACAACAGTGGTGGATGACCAAAGAATTCTTTCCCTGGTGAAGAAAACATCCTTCACAACAGTTGGCCAGATCAAGCACACTCTCCAGGAGGTGTGTGTGTGTGTGTGTGTGTGTGTGTGTGTGTGTGTGTGTGTGTGT
>SSNR01000085.1:867994-878941 GCA_006937965.1 Callopanchax toddi
ACACACACACACACACACACACACACACACACACACACACACACACACCTCCTGGAGAGTGTGCTTGATCTGGCCAACTGTTGTGAAGGATGTTTTCTTCACCAGGGAAAGAATTCTTTGGTCATCCACCACTGTTGTTTTCCGTGGTCTTCTGGGTCTTTTGGTGTTGCTGAGCTCACTGGTGCATTCCTTCTTTTTAAGAATGCTCTGGAGGAATATCCCTTTAAGAAGTGGGAGGCACATATGCAAAATGCAAAATGTTGTAATTCCTACACTGTTCACCTGATTTGTATGTAAATACCCTCAAATTAAAGCTGACAGTCTGCAGTTATGGCTCATTGTGTTTGTTTCATTTCAAATCCATTGTGGTGATGTATAGTGCCAAAACGGTTAGAATTGTGTCAATGTCCCAATATTTATGGACCTGACTGTATGTTGTCTGGTAGAGTCACCCATGGCAAATTGGTCCTAGGTGAAGGCTGAGACAAAGAACGGTTCAGAAGACCTTTCATGGATACAACATCAAAGAGTTCGAGTACCCGGCCTGGAGGGTTACCGGGGTCCCAACCTGGAGCCAGGCCTGGGGTTGGGGCCCTTGGATGAGTGCCTGGTGGCCGGGCTTTTGCCCATGGGGTCGTATGTATTGGACACTTGGTCAAGAGAGGAGCAGGGCTGTGAACTGATCACCACCTGGTGGTGAGCAAGATCAGATGGCAGGGTGAGATGCCGCACAGACCTGGTAGACCCAAACGCATAGTGAGGGTGTGCTGGGAACGCCTAGCAGAAGAACCTGCCAAGAAGGTCTTCAAGTCCCACCTCTGGCAGAGCTCTGACTGCATCCCGAGAGCAGTGGGGGACACTGAGTCCGAATGGGCCTTGTTCCACTCTGCAATTGTTGAGGTCGATGTTGCTAGCTGTGGTTGCAAGGTGGCCAGTGCCAGTCGTGGCGGTAACCCCCGTACCCACTGGTGGACACCAGAGGTGAGGGGAGCCGTCAGGCTGAAGAAGGCTGGGGCAGAAGTCGCTGAGGTAGTCAAACAACTACACAGTCGCAGAGCACCAGGGGTGGTGAGATCCGTCCTGGGTATCTCAAGGCTTTGGATATAATAGGACTGTCATGGTTGACACATCTCTGCAACATTGCGTGGTCATCAGGGGCAGTTCCTGTTGTAGCACCATCAAATTTGCTATAACCTCTGAACTTTGACCCTGTTGACCATCACAAATAATAATCCATCTTTTTCCCAATAATTTGGATTAATAATGACTTTTTATTATGTTTTAACCTGAATCAACATTCTTCCAAGGGTTCGGTCATGTTGGAAGACTCCACTGGACTCTCCTTTAGTTAATAAACTCAAAGACTGCCAGACGTCTCCTTCTAAAGGACACTACTTTAATTAAACTGTTCAGAAATGTCTTTAATGTGATTAATGCATTTTCTTCCACAGTATTTTGAATGTTTGATCCAGCTTCAGTATTATTTCACATACATACTATGCTAAAAGGTTAAGTCATATACAGTGGAGGAAATAATGATTTGACCCCTTGCTGATTTTGTAAGTTTGTCCAATGACAAAGAAATGAAAAGTCTCAGAACAGTATCATTTTAATGGTAGGTTTATTTTAACAGTGGCAGATAGCACATCAAAAGGAAAATCGAAAAAATAACTTTAAATAAAAGATAGAAACTCATTTGCATTTCATTGAGTGAAATAAGTATTTGAACCCCTACCAACCATGAACAGTTCTGGCTCCCACAGAGTGGTTAGACACTTCTACTCAATTAGTCACCCTCATTAAAGACACCTGTCTTAACTAGTCACCTGTATAAAGAACACCTGTCCACAGAATCAATCAATCAAGCAGACTCCAAACTCTCCAACATGGGAAAGACCAAAGAGCTGTCCAAGGATGTCAGAGACAAAACTGTAGACCTGCACAAGGCTGGAATGGGCTACAAAACCATTAGCAAGAAGCTGGGAGAGAAGGTGACAACTGTTGCTGCAATTGTTCGAAAACGGAAGAAGCACAAAATGACCATCAATCGACCTCGGTCTGGGGCTCCACGCAAGATCTCACCTCGTGGGGTGTCAATGATTCTGAGAAAGGTGAGAAATCATCCTAGAACTACACGGGAGGAGTTAGTTAATGACCTCAAATTAGCTGGGACCACAGTCACCAAGAAAACTATTGGAAACACATTACACCGCAATGGATTAAAATCCTGCAGAGCTCCAAGGTCCCCCTGCTTAAGAAGGCACATGTGCAGGCCCGTCTGAGGTTTGCCACTGAACACCTGAATGATTCAGAGAGTGACTGGGAGAAGGTGCTGTGGTCTGATGAGACCAAAATTGAGCTCTTTGGCATTAACTCAACTCGCTGTGTTTGGAGGAAGAAAAATGCTGCCTATGACCCCCAAAACACCGTCCCCACTGTCAAGCATGGAGGTGGAAACATTTTGCTTTGGGGGTGTTTTTCTGCTAAGGGCACAGGACAACTTCACCGCATTAACGGGAAAATGGACGGAGCCATGTATCGTCAAATCCTGAGCGACAACCTCCTTCCCTCTGCCAGGAAACTGAAAATGGGTCGTGGATGGGTGTTCCAGCACGACAATGACCCAAAACATACAGCAAAGGCAACAAAGGCGTGGCTCAAGAAGAAGCACATTAAGGTCATGGAGTGGCCTAGTCAGTCTCCGGACCTTAATCCTATAGAAAAGCTATGGAGGGAGCTGAAGGTCAGAGTTGCACAGAGACAGCCTCGAAACCTTAAGGATTTGGAGATGATCTGCAAAGAGGAGTGGACCAAAATTCCTCCTAACATGTGCGCAAACTTGGTCATCAATTACAAGAAACGTTTGACCTCTGTGCTTGCAAACAAGGGTTTTTCCACTAAGTATTAAGTATTTTTTGTTAGAGGGTTCAAATACTTATTTCACTCAATGAAATGCAAATGAGTTTCTATCTTTTATTTAAAGTTATTTTTTCGATTTTCCTTTTGATGTGCTATCTGCCACTGTTAAAATAAACCTACCATTAAAATGATACTGTTCTGAGACTTTTCATTTCTTTGTCATTGGACAAACTTACAAAATCAGCAAGGGGTCAAATCATTATTTCCTCCACTGTATTACTTCACATTCCATGAAAGTAAACTGTCTCTTTAACGATCTGAATCACGTGACTTTGTTAAGCCCCATGATAGGTCCACGACTCACCAGGAGTCCATCTTAGATTTCCACTGACAACACAAGTCAGTTCTCCGTCATCCCTACACGGAGACAGACCAGCTGAGCTGTCAACCTTTACACAGTTAAAGCTATCTCCCTAAGCTGCCGGCTCTTCTCTGGACGGGTCAACAGCCCGTGAGCCGATGATCATCTTCCTTTCCCCCTGAGGTCCAACAAACACCTGTCCGCCTCTATCCGACATGGGAAAGGAAGCCACAGCTCTGTTAGCTCAACCTGCTAACCACCAGCTAGTCCAGACATGGCTCCACTGATCACCGCGTCCGCGGACGATCCCGTGGCCCACGGCGGTCTCAGATCTCCACAGCCGTCCGATCCAGACCGAGGGGGATTCTTCACCTCCCCGCCGTCCCATCCGACACCAGCGGCGTCGATCCAGGAGCGGCGTTGCAGTGAGTCATACCACAGTCTGGTGAACCGAGGCTACTTTGATAAAGCTAACCACTTTAGCTCATCCAAACTACTAACTGATACACCAGTCAGTAACTCCTCCTCTCCAAACCAAAGTAATCTAAATGAACAAACCCTAGTCTGAACCACCATGAGACTCAGATCGTTAAAACTTTAGTATTTAAAGATTCAATTTAGAACACAATGACACCGTGTTGATCAAAGCTAAACAACCTGCAACCTGCCTCTGCTAACTGCTTATAACTGTACTGTTTGTCTGTGTCTTTTGTAATAAAATTTAAAGATTTTATGCCGACTCCTACTTCTATTCATCAACCAAGGTACGTTAATCTACTCACTGCTAATAAGAAGAACCTAGAGTACCTGTGAAACCATTATTTTAGTCAAGGTAGCTGATGCCAAATCAGGTCAGTGTAAAACCAACAAAAACTGATTTAATAATCTCACAGAAGGTGTGTACATAAACTCAAACTGTTTATTCCACTACACTGTGGAGTGGCAGACCGGGGTGGTGGTTCCCATTTTTAAGAAAGGGGACCAGAGGGTGTGTTCCAACTATAGGGGGATCACACTCCTCAGCCTCCCTGGAAAGGTCTACTCCAGGGTACTGGAGAGGAGGGTCCGGTCGATGGTTGAACCTCAGATAGAAGAGGAGCAATGTGGTTTTCGTCCTGGTCGTGGAACTGTGGACCAGCTCTTTACCCTCGCTAGGGTGATGGAGGGGTCATGGGAGTTTGCCCAACCAATCCACATGTGTTTTGTGGATTTGGAGAAGGCTTATAACCGTGTCCCCAGGGGCACCCTGTGGGGGGCGCTCCAGGAGTACGGGGTGGATGGTCTTTTGTTAAGGGCCATTCAGTCCCTGTACCAGAGGAGTGTGAGTCTGGTCCTCATAGCCGGCAGCAAGTCGGACCTGTTCCCAGTGAGGGTTGGACTCCGCCAGGGCTGCCCTTTGTCACCGGTCCTGTTCATAACCTTTATGGACAGGATTTCTAGGAGCAGCCGTGGTGTGGAGGGTGTTGAGTTTGGTGACAGGAGAATCTCGTCTCTGCTTTTTGCAGATGATGTGGTCCTCCTAGCTTCATCAGGCTCTGACCTTCAGCTCTTGCTGGGGAGGTTCGCAGCCGAGTGTGAAGCGGTTGAGATGAGGATCAGCACCCAGGCCCGAATTAATGCACAGGCTAGGTATGGCTGAAGCCTAGGGGCCCTGTGTGTCTGGGGGCCCCCATTGGTCAGCAGGGTTTTTCAAATTTGCATAGCGGCCACCTCCAGCTGATTTCACTCTGCCCGCAGCTGTGTGGATGTTACGCAGTTGCAGCAAACAGGTAAATATTGTTTTGGGTTTTTTGTATCCAGTAGTGTTGTCAAAAAAACCCAGATCTTCTGTACCAAGTCGGCACTAAAACAAATACGGTTCCAGGATTTATGAGGAACCGGTGGTACCGACGTAGCGGGTCCACCTGGTTTTTGCGACGCTAGCTGATCGTTTTTCGTCAATTTCGGTCATTTGACAGATTAAAATCACACACCTGTGTGTGTGTGTGTGTGTGTGTGTGTGTGTGTGTGTGTGTGTGTGTGTGTGTGTGTGTGTGTGTGTGTGTGTGCGCCATATGTAGCGTTTTGAAATAACTATTAGTTATTTTAACTACACCCTCTTCAGAAAACATTAGCTTATTTTTGGTTTATAATGAAAAGTGATAAACTGTCATTTAACCCTGATAATAGCTAATATTTATTGAAGGTATCTAGGTTCTTTGAAAGAGTACAGTGAATTGAAATACCTTATTAATAACGTGAACTGAGAGCAGATAAAGATTGAACAATCGTTTAATTTGAAAAACCTAAGAACACAGACAGATAAGACAGTTTGAAAGTTTGATGTAAACACAATTAATATTCTTAAACATGTTGAGGATGTTAAAGATGGTTAATTGTGAGTTTTAACGGACCGTAGCATATGTTTTAATGACTAGGGAAGTTAGTTAATTTAGTTAACCTAGTTGTGACTTTAAGAGTCAATTTAGGACTAATTTGAGTTTGGAAGAATGAAGCTTTATCAAAGCAAACCTCTCGATCAGAAAGTGGTGTTTCGCTCACTGAAAGGTGGACGCTCCTGGATCTGACAGGCGTTGGTTTCTCCACGAGCTGAGGCTGGAGTCCCCAGACTCAGAGTGGTGGTCCTGGAAGGCGTGGCCGCCGAGGACCTCGCTGGACAGTCCGTGGATACGTCCCGGTCAGCAAGGGAGGCATTTCAGCAGGTATGCTGAAGTCATTTCTGATCAGTCCCCTTGGTGAGGGAGAGACTGAGAGGCCTTGTTCAAAGCTGATAAGGGTTCAGCTAAGACTCAAAGCTGTGTCAGCTTCGAGCTGCAGGCTCAGGCTGCAGCCTGAGCTGCAGCCTGAGCCTGCAGCCTGTGCATTCAGCATTCAGCATAGAGCATTCAGGCTCTAGCTCAGACCAATACTGAGACTGTATGAGGACTGGACAAGACTAGACAAGACTGCAAGACCGTGCTGTACTGGCGAGTGGCTGCAGCCTGTCAGAGGGACTCCTCCTGCGTAAATGCGCAGCGCTCCGGATTCTGGACGTGGCGCTCCACGTCCAGAATCCGGGAGCTCAGCGGTTCAGAGAACGAGAACTCCCAGAGCGTTGAACAGAGTTGGCTTATTTTCTAGATCAGTCTGGATTTATGAACTGAACAGACATATAAATGCTGCAGTCAGAGGATGCGCTCATGCGCTGCGCCCCTCAGTCGGGGAGAGTTATTAGAGTTCTCCAGATGAAGACTTTGTGATCAGCTGGTTTATTCTCTAGATCAGTCTGGATTTATGAACTGAACTGGACCTGGTGTGCAGATCAACTGAGCTGAACCATCAGAACCACGATCTTCTGTTCTGCAGCTTCATTAAACATCAGGTTCTCCAAACTGCAGTGGAGGAGGAATGGTCAAGGAATGATTGCAATATTTTTTTTTAAAGAAATTAAATAATGCTGCCGAAAATGTCATTATTATAATTTCTAAATTAATAAGTGACAGGTAAAAATAGATTATGACCGAATTTTTTTTTTTACCATCAGTCAAAATGGTCAGTATAGTACCACCTCTGCCTCTATTTGAGCAGGAAAACCCTGAAATATATGTTTTTATTTAAATTTACATGCAAAAATATTCTTAAACTGTATTGATCCACAAAATCATAAGCAACACTGATTGAGTAACCAAATAAATAAATAATAATCATATATATACACACACACACACACACAAGCGATTGGAACAATCGGTAGTGGTCAAAGTTTTGGGTCACAGACTAGGGGGGCCCCTGAACAAGTGTAGCCTAGGGGCCCCAGTGCACCTTAATCCTCCCCTGTCAGCACCTCCAAGTCTGAGGCCATGGTTCTCGACCGGAAAAAGGTAGATTGCCAACTCCAGGTCGGGAGAGAGGTCCTGCCTCAAGTGGAGGAGTTCAAGTATCTTGGGGTCTTGTTCACGAGTGAGGGAAGGAGGGAGCGGGAGATCGACAGGCGGATTGGGGCAGCGTCTGCAGTGATGCGGACGCTGAACCGGTCTGTTGTGGTGAAGAGGGAGCTGAGCCAGAAAGCAAGGCTCTCGATTTACCGGTCGATCTACGTCCCAATCCTCACCTATCATTAGATTTGGGTAATGACCGAAAGAATGAGATCACAGATACAAGCGGCCGAAATGCATTTCCTGCACAGGGTGGCCGGGCTCAGCCTTAGAGATAGGGTAAGAATCTCGGACGTCCAGGAGGGACTTGGAGTAGAGCCGCTGCTCGTCCACATCGAAAGGAGCCAGTTGAGGTGGTTCGGGCATGTGGTTAGGTTGCCTCCTGGACGCCTCCCTCGGGAGGTGTTTTAAGTATTTCCTGATAGCAGGAGACCCCCAGGTCGACCCAGGACACGCTGGAGGAAATACATCTTCGGCATCCCAGTTGAAGAGCTGGTGGACTTGGCCGGGGAGAGGATGGCCTTGGTTGCCCAACTTGGGATGTTACCCCCGCGACCCGGACCCGGATAAGCGGAGGAAGGCGAGGCGAGGACTGATCTACATGACTAATTAACTTAAATTAGTCCACAGGGTTAGTTAACTAAGATTAATCCACATGATTAATTAACTAAGACTAGTCCACGTGGTTCTTTAAGGTTCTTTAATTAAGAATAATTTATATGAGTAATTAACTAAAACTCATCTACAGGTTTAGTAGGACTGACCCACAGGATTATTAACTAAAACTAGTCTACAAGTTTAGTTAACCAAGACTAATTCACAGGATTAATTAATTAAAACTAGTCCACAGAATTATATATTTAAGACTAATTCACAGGATTAATTAACTGAAACTAGCCCAAAGGGTTAGTTAACTAAAACTAATCCACAGGATTAAATAACTAAAATTAGTCCACAGGGGTATTATCTAAGACTAACTCACAGGATTTATTAGCTTAAACTAGTCCACAGTTATTTATTTAAGACTTATCCACAGGATTAATTACTTAATACTAGTCCACATGGTTAGTTAAAGTGCCGGCTGTGACTCCATATTTAAATCACTTTATATTAAACAGGTGTAATCTTTGATGCCTCTAGATTAGCGTTGCACCATTATAACTCAAAATACGCTGTAATTATTTCCTAACGAGCAACTCAGAGATCAGAAGAAAGCGCCGCCTTCCGGTTCTGCTGGGTTTCTCCTTATTTGGCAGCCTGACACTTCTGCTGCAGCAGGGGGCAGTGCCCAGTAGGGGGCAGTGCCGTCGCGTGAAAGAGAAACGAAACTGAAACTAAACACTACACGGTCTATGGGCAATGGCGGCGGCACTGCCTCGCTCCAGGTGTCGTGAACGTGCATGTGGGAGGAGAATTTACCATATAAGCAAGTCCGGATCACTATGACCTCATAGCGGGCTGGAGTGAAAAAAACGGTTTGAAACCTGGGTCTGAAATCTGGAAGAGCTTCTCACTGGCTGTACTAGGACACAGATGGACGCCGTTTTTTGCTCTTTCTGGCAGGTTTAAGGTGAGAACTCAACGTTGCAACATGATAGATAAGTCAGAAAACATGGAAACCGATGTCATGGGCACTTTAACTAAAATGTATCCACAGGATTAATTTCTGTATTGCAACATTGTACATGGAGTACTCTATGTTGTTATTTACCATTAGCTAGTCCACGTTGTTGGTTAATATAAACTAGTCCACAGGGCAATGACATAACCTAGCTCTATCCATCCAGCCCCAGGAATCAAGGTGAGGTGTGATTGATCATCACCTCCACAACCAGCAGAAGTCTGAACCTGGAACATCATCTACCTTCTCCCAGGAGATTCTCTCTACATCCACCAGGAGCCTCATCAGTTCTGGGATGGCGAGAGCAGGATGAGTGTCGTTGAGCTGGATGGCGACCTGTGGCAACCAATGATACATCAACATGTCTAAAGGTTTAGTAAGAGTTCACATTCACTCATAACCCAGGTAGAGCATTCTCAAGAGCTTCAACTCCCATCAGCTGATGTTGGCCAGACTTTATATGTAGTCATGTATAGTCTGGCTTGACAAGCTAGAAAAATGATCGTTTTACAGTTGCTTTGGTCAGAAATAGAAGCTAGCATTATCTGTTAGCACTTAGAATGTGTTCTGTTCTAACATCACCATCTAAACTGACTGATGTTCTCATCTTTTCTTTATTTAATGTTGATGAACATTTGGTGATTTAAGACTTTTATTATATCCAATGATAACTAATGAAGGAGGATGTGGATTCACCTTGTCTGGCATCGTAGAAAGGTCCAAACGCACAAACTCTGTGGAGCCAAATTTGGAGGCTTTGAATCTTCGGATGATGTCCTGAAGAGTTGCTGCTACAACAAAGTACTCCTGCTTCAGACGCAGCTCCTTCCCTTCAAAGAACTGGAGAAGAAAGTTGTTTCAGGTTTGTAAATGATACTGGGCTGGAAACCCCACTTTTGACACGACGCGTTGTAAAAGAAGAGATCTCTGGTCAGTGTTCTAATCCAGAGTCACTGCTTTCCTTTTACATGAGTGGTGCAGAAGTGCAGGATCAGTATGGCATTTTAATGATTGAGCAGTATTTATGATGCTGTTATTATTGTTTACGCTCTAAATGACTTTACAGTCAGGTAGTTATTCTGATTGTTTACTTATATTTTTATCCTTGTGTGAATCTGTCTGTTTTGATTTGCTGCTGGTGAACCAGAATGTCCACACTGAGGGACAATAAAGGATTTCTATTCTATTCTGTTCTGTTCTGTTCCTCTCCTTCATCCCACTGTTTTCTTCAGAGGCTGTAACCATAGCAGGAGGAGAATCTGTGGAGTTCACAGATTATCCTCCTGTTCTCACTCCTTCATTCTTAAAGGCATCATTTGCAACTTTTTCATATTTTTAAATCTTTTCGTTGAGCCAGTCTGTGCTAATCTGACCCTTTACAGAGTTAATGAGAAGTCACTTAGCCCCATCTGGTGATTAGATCCAGAATACCACGATTGCAAGATCTCTGTCGCCGTCACGGTACCCAGGAAGTCACGTGTCTCACGAGGGTTAGGCTAACCCAAAGTGGCTAGCTGTTATGCTAGCACTGGAGTGTTTTTAGCTCATGATTCCTGATTTTTTTCCATCTCTCCCTGCTTGAACACAGCTGATTTCTTTGAAGGAGTAAATAACCGCTCCTGTAGAAAGCTATGAAGGCTGAGGAGACATTTCAACAGGTAGATTTAGGCGTTTAGAAGCTGAAACGATCTGGTAACTTTTTAATGCAGTGATTTAAAATGGACACCAGAGGGCGCCAAAAACAAGCAAAACTGCATATTATCACTTTAAAGCAGCACTCCGGAGGATTTCAGCAAGAGAGCAGTTTTTGAATCTAGCGTCCAAAGGCTCCTCCTCAAAACATCTCGACACGCGCGTCCGGTCGCGTGTGCGCGCGTGCACACGGCGCATATACTTCGGACATGAACTGTACCGCTCAATGTGTAGGGTTTAATCACTCACAGTTCACAATCTTATTCCAACAATACTACGAGGGTCTGAGGAGCCCTCTCTGTCCCTGCTGCTTCTGATATTAGCTCTGTTAGCAGAGAGCTGCTGCTGGACTCTGAAGCTGAACTTGACTCGGCCCTGGATGAACTTTCTGACCAAAATAAATGCATAATCCTGTCAAGCCTTGCCATTCTGTGAGGTGAAAGGTTTAAAAATAAAAATAAATCCATCTTTAGCTGGAGAATGGGTAGGTTTTTAGTAGA
>SSNR01000085.1:881132-945274 GCA_006937965.1 Callopanchax toddi
GCGTGCATGTTGAGAGAATGCAGACATTTGAATTTCATTGGCTGAAAAATGTCGGCGGCAAGAAATAATGGAAAGGGGTCTCTAGGAGGAAGGAGGGTCTTCATCAGAATGACAGATGTTGTGGAACTCAACCCATAGATCATAGTTTAGACCTGAAATATCATTTAAAACATTTAGAAAACTTTGATACAGAGAAAAATAATCCAGAGAGCCGCTTTAAGGCTGTGGAAAAGAGAAATGATTTGATTACAGAGGATAAAGTCTCTTCACAGGACGTCTGTAGCTTCAGAGTGGTAGAAATGTTCAGTCTAGGACAAAGTGATGAGCAGTGGCTCTGCTAGGATGAAGGAAAACAAAGCTTTGTTTTGGAATCACAAGGACACATCGTTCTGGAGCAGAGCATGGATGTCTGGTCTGGTATTAGAGTGACTAGTGACAGACTCCGTGACTTGGTGGGATCTCTGGAACAGTTTTAGACTGGTTCCGATCGTACCTCTCAAACAGAAGTTTCAGTGTCCATATAAACCACATCATGTCAGATACTACAGATCTGTTCTGTGGGGTACCCCAAGGCTCTGTTCTGGGTCCTCTCCTGTTTTTACTATATCTCCATCCTCTTGGACAGATCATTAGTAGATGTCACAATGTCTCCTACCACCTTTATGCAGATGACATTCAGCTGTACTGCTCCTTCAAGGACTCAGAGTTCTACAAACTGTCTGAACTACTGGAGTGTCTGTCAGCTATTACTAACTGGTTAGAAAATAACTTCCTTCAGTTAAACCCTGAAAAGACTGAATGTCTGATTGTTGCCCCTGATTGGATGGTCCCTCTGATCAGTCAACATATTGGACATTTAAGTTCTGCTGTAAAGTCAAACCTGAGGAATCTGGGTGTTATTTTCGACCAATCAATGTCTCTTGAAGCTCACTCAAAACAGCTGGTCAGAAACTGTTTTTATAATCTGAGAAATATTTCTAAACTGAGAAAGTTGGTGTCAAAACCTGAACTGGAAATGGTTCTTCATGCTTTGATCTCCTCCCGTCTAGATTACTGTAACACACTTTTCACATGTTTGAACCAAAAAGCCCTTTATGGCCTTCAGCTGGTCCAGAACTCTGCAGCGAGGCTCCTCACTGGAGCAAACAGAAAAGATGACATCACTCCTATTCTGAAGTCTCTGCACTGGTTACCTGTTAAATGTAGAGTTCATTTTAAAATCCTGACTCTAACTTTCAGGGCCCTACATGGTCAAGCTCCTCTTTATGTTACTGAACTGATAAAGCTGTACGCTCCAACCCGAGCTCTCAGGTCCACAGACCAGAATCTCCTAACAGTTCCAAGGACCAGATTTAAAAGTCGAGGTGATCGCTCCTTCCAGTCTGTTGCACCGCGACTTTGGAATGACCTTCCTTTAGTTTTACGCTGTATAGACAGTCTGGACTCCTTTAAAAAGCAGTTGAAGACCCAATTATTCAAAACTGCTTTTAAATAACTATTTTGTGTTCTCTTGTTGTTGTTTAATGATTTTGATTTGTAATGATATTTTGTTTGTTTTATTAATTTTATTTGTTTTTTATCATGTTTGATTCTGTTTTCTGTGAAGCACTTTGTGATTTTTTTCTGTGAAAGGTGCTATAGAAATAAACTTTACTTACCTACTTTACTAGTGGTTTCAGTTGACCTTTGATAGTTGCATGACCTTGTGATCACTACACTGGAATCCCAAAAAACTGTCAGTCTCTAATAGTTAAAACTGCTACTGGGTGTGACTAATGCTGTTGTTCTAGTTTTCTAGTTTGTTAGAGATGGTTTGCTTAGCTGAGGTTGAAAAAACAAGACCTGTGTTGCCCACTGCAGAAACCTGCTCTTCTACACCTTCTGCTCTAGATACGTGAGTAATCACACAACAGATTCTGACCTGATGAACGTCAAGAACAAGCTGCTATGGATTGTAAATTAAATGAAGGAAGTTGGAGTCTGAAAAACTCACGTTGTCGTTGGGGTAGAGAACTCTGGAGATGTTCTCAGCCAGGTTCCGATCCAGCACAGCCTGGATGTAGCCACCGACGTTAACTGAAGGAGAGAGAAGAGCTGCTCACACTCAGAACCACAAAGCTCACAGGTGTTCACAAGTCCTACTCACAGTCCTTCAGGTTAAATTCACAGGGGGCCTTAGCAGACCACAGTCTCATGGTGTTCACAATGTTGTTTCTGTAACCAGGAACCGGGGTGTCGTAGGGAAGAGCCAGAACCATCTGGTTAAAACAACACATCAATCATAGCAGCATTATTTTAGCTTCAAATACATAAAGTTAGTCATTTACACAAGACCATCTGGAACACTGGGGTGGAAAAAGCCAGATGTAGTGATGTCAGATAAAATCTCATGGTGCTGAGAAGTGAGCTCATCCTCGATCCGAGGTTCTGAAGGAACGGTTACCACCAGAGTACGGTCGATCCGTCAGTGGAGCAGAGTGCCGATCCTCTGGTGAGACCTGAGTCAGTCAGCTCACTTCAAGTCTGAAGCCTGAGGGGGGGCGGCGGCTGGCGAGATGCTGTTTGGGTGGGGCTACATCAATATAATTAAATGACTGCCATTAAAACATTTGTAAAGATGAGTTCATTTTAAAAAGTATTTTAAAAAACTGTTTTACTTTCAGTTAAACATTTAACAGTTATTTTATTCCATCACGAAATAGAACAAAAAATAAACAGCAGAACAAATTAATCTAGTTGGCAAAGGAGACCAATTTTGTATATTAATAACATTAAGTATTTTAATTAATATTTCACTAAATAAACATTAAAGCCATACTCAGTAGCCAGGTAAACAAGCTAGGTCTCGCTAGCTAGTTTACAGAAACACGACTCGGTGCACTCACCCCTCCCGTCAGGTATAATCTGTAACGCCAGCCTTCCCGCGGACATGGGACCCCGTTTTGCGACGATAACAAAGCAGAGTCTAACTTCAGCCGTAGAAACGTTCCCCCAGCTTTTCCTCTTTTCACCTCCAAACAACTTTAGTTTTCTGCTAGCTGAAAAGGTGTTTTTTGGGGGGGACTCTGGTACTTTTATCTTAAAATGAAAGCACTGACCACCGGCTAATTCTGTCCTCCTTTCACTTCCGGGATGTTCTGCCCCAAAATGTGTCCGGGCGGATCAATGCCAGTCCAAGCAGTGAGGAAATGCGGCAGACAGACAGCTGGATTGTGACATTTTTAGAGAAATGCGGGACAACCACTTTATTGATTTCTTTCTGATTTTTTTAAATCTCCACAATATATTTATGGCTATACTATGTTGGAGCGTTGTTAAGAGACTTTAAAAAAACATTAAAAGCTACATTGTTTACCTGGCTACTGAGTATGCCTTTAATTAGTTTGGTTATTTTAATTAGGTCTTAATACTTTTTTTCCAAATAAATTTTGCTTAACAATTAGGTCAAGAGTTATATCAAAGTGTCTTTTAGCATTGAGTCCCACGGCAAGTTTAGAAGTTAAAGCAAAAATAAACTTATTTCAAATAAAACTCTTTGCATTAATATAAAAAAGTGTCATGTGAATATTTGTTGTTTGTTTTAAACACAAAATACATGGAATATTGAGAAAAAAAAGATGTTTTATTTGTTTTGACTAGGGCTGTCAATCAATTATTATTTTTAATCGCGATTAATTGAATGAGTGTCCATAGTTAAGGAAGGAAGGAAGGAAGGAAGGGAAGGAGGAAGGAAGGAAGGAAGGAAGGGAGGAGGAATGAAGGAATGAAGGAAGGAATGAAGGGAGGGAGGAAGGAAGGAAGGAAGGAAGGAAGGAGGAAGGAAGGAAGGAAGGAGGAAGGAAGGAAGGAAGGAAGGAGGACGGAAGGAAGGAAGGAAGGGAGGAGGAATGAATGAATGAAGGAAGGGAGGGAGGGGGGGGGGGAGGAAGGAAGGGAGGAAGGGAGGAAGGAGGGAGGGAGGAAGGAAGGATGGAAGGAAGGAGGAAAGGAAGAAGGAGAGGGAGGGAGGAAGGAAGGAAGGGAGGAGGAAAGGAAGAAGGAGAGGGAGGGAGGAAGGAAGGAAGGGAGGAGGAAAGGAAGAAGGAGAGGGAGGAAGGAAGGAAGGAATAGATGATGGAAGGAAGAAAGGAATGGGCTGGTTCAATGGATAGATGGATGATGGGTGGATGGATGATAATGGATGGATGATGGTGGATGGATGATGGATGGATGGATGGATGGATGGATGGATGGATGATGAATGATGGATGATGGATGGATGGATGATGGATGGATGGATTTGGATGGATGGATGGATGGATGGATGGTGGATGGATGATGGATGGATGATGGTGGATGGATGGATGAAGGATGGATGATGAATGATGGATGATGGATGGATGGATGATGGATGGATGGATTGATGGATGGATGGATGGATGGATGGATGGAGGGATTGATGGATGGATGGATTGATGGATGGATGGAGGATGGATGGATGGATGATGGATGGATGATGGATGGATGATGGTGGATGGATGGATGATGGATGGATGATGAATGCATGATGGATGGATGATGGATGATGGACGATGGATGGATGGATGGATGATGGATGATGGACGATGGATGGATGGATGGATGATGGATGATGGTGGATGGATGATGGATGGATGATGAATGGATGATGGATGGATGATGGACGATGGATGGATGGATGGATGGATGATGGATGGATGATGGTGGATGGATGATAATGGATGGATGATGGTGGATGGATGATGGATGGATGGATGGATGGATGATGGATGGATGATGGACGATGGATGGATGGATGGATGATGGATGGATGGATGATGGATGGATGATGGTGGATGGATGATNAAGGAAGGAAGGAAGGAAGGAGGACGGAAGGAAGGAAGGAAGGGAGGAGGAATGAATGAATGAAGGAAGGAATGAAGGGAGGGAGGAAGGAAGGAAGGAAGGAAGGAAGGAAGGAGGGAGGGAGGAAGGAAGGATGGAAGGAAGGAGGAAAGGAAGAAGGAGAGGGAGGGAGGAAGGAAGGAAGGGAGGAGGAAAGGAAGAAGGAGAGGGAGGGAGGAAGGAAGGAAGGAAGGAGGGAGGAAGGAAAGAAGGAAGGAAAGAAAGAAAAGGAAGGGAGGGAGGAGGAAGGATGGAAGGAAAAGAAGGAAGAAAGGGAAGGAGGGAGGAAGGAAGGATAGAAGGAAAGGAAGGGAGGGAGGGAGAAAGGAAGGAAGGATAGAAGGAAGGAAAGAGGAAAGGAAGGAAGGAAGGAAGGGAGGGAGGAAGGAAGGATGGAAGGAAGGAGGAAAGGAAGAAGGAGAGGGAGGGAGGAAGGAAGGAAGGGAGGAGGAAAGGAAGAAGGAGAGGGAGGGAGGAAGGAAGGAAGGGAGGAGGAAAGGAAGAAGGAGAGGGAGGAAGGAAGGAAGGAATAGATGATGGAAGGAAGAAAGGAATGGGCTGGTTCAATGGATAGATGGATGATGGATGGATGGATGGATGATGGATGGATGATGGTGGATGGATGATGGATGGATGGATGGATGGATGGATGGATGGATGGATGGATGATGGATGGATGGATGGATGATGGATGGATGGATGATGGATGGATGATGGTGGATGGATGATGATGGATGGATGATGGTGGATGGATGATGGATGGATGGATGGATGGATGGATGGATGGATGGATGGATGGATGGATGGATGGATGGATGGATGGATGGATGGATGGATAAAGTGATCATACAGTTTTTCTCACTGCTCCAGTGAATTCTTGTCTTTGTTCATAAGTCGTCAAACTGAGACTCATGGACCCTTTGACCCCTGACCTTCCACAGGTACCACAGCTGACCTGTGTGTCGACCCATTGTACTCCTTCTGGCGTGTGCTCCACTCTGCCGTAGAAATGGACCGGGCGCATGTACTCAGGCCGGGCCTTCTCCCAGGGGTTCCCGTACCGCAGCCAGTCATCGGCCTCTTCCACCTGTTAGGAAACAAACAGCACGAGAGGCCCATCAGCCTCGGGGTCTGTAGGTAAAGAAGCTGAGAATGTTCTGCTCTAATGGCCCGTTTCTGACTTTGAACCATGTGGTCTGTCTCATGTTGTTCTGACTCTCTCAGGGTTTTAAGGCTTCAGAACCAAGACTTGGATGGACTCGAAGGTTTGGAACAGCCTGAATTATCTGTTTGGATCCAGACTGAAGAGCTGGAATACTGACAGAGTGAGACTTTGTGACCCCATTTCTGACATCTTTCCCTCATCCAGAGGACATTCAGTTGTTTGGTTGGGTTTGACAGAGTTTGAAATGTAAATATGGGAAATGGGCTGCATGGTGGCGCAGTTGGTTAGCACTGTTGCCTCGCAGCAAAAAGGTCACGGTTCAAATCTGGGCTGCAGTCTTTCTGCGTGGAGTTAGCATGTTCTCTCCATGCATGTGTGAGTTTTCTCCACAAACTCCGGTTTCCCCCACAGATCACAACATGCCCTACAGGTGTATGTAACACTGTAAGTCGCTTTGGATAAAAGCGTCTGCCAAATTAATAAACTTAAATATATATTTAAAGCCCTACCAATAGCATGTAGAGTATTTTTGTGTTTTATGAAGTGATGAAGACAATCTGACAGATGTCCAGTGAAGACATCAGTGTATCTGAAATTAGAAGTAATCAGCTGCAGCTGTGTGTTTAGGTGAGAAGAACCTGTCACTTTCTAGAGAAAGCTGACTCAGCGTTTTGTTGGGAGAGTTTGTTGAGGAGATTTGAGCCGTCTAGCTCTGGTAAAATGAGATGAGGAAAAAAGCAAGTTTTTAGATCCTGATGGATTCGTGTGAAAATAAAACCTTAAGCATAGCCAGCAGCTCTGATGATGTGATGAGTAAAACACCCACAGACTCTCTGGGTTTAACAAAACAGAACAATATGGATTTAAAATGTCCCAGATTCCTCCAGGTCAGCATTTCTAGAGACATGAGGGTTTTAGTCACAGAGGACAACCATTGTTTGGTGTCACATACCTGCCAGCCGTTAATGATCTTCTGATTAAAGATGCCAAATTCATAGCGGATGCCATAGCCATAAGCAGCCATCCCCAGAGAAGCCATGGAGTCCAGGAAACAGGCTGAGGAAACAACAGAAGCAGAGCAGTGAGGAGGAGGAGGAGGAGGAACACCTAACAGGTATGGAACTCACCAGCAAGACGACCCAGTCCACCGTTTCCCAAACCTGCATCCTCCTCGATGTCCTGCAGCTCCTCCATGTCCAGACCCAACTAAACAACACATCAATTCAAAGACATCACTCAGTTTGGCTCAGGCTGACCTGGAACCAGTTTGTTTCTTCACCTTTTAAACCAGTGGTTCTCAATTGGTCTGACTGTGGGACTAGGGGTGGGCCATATCATATTGCTGGACTGGTAATACCGGTACATTTTTCTTGCCTGGGGAAAAAAATTACAATATGCTAATCTCATGACGTAACTACATCACCCCACTACGGCGCAAAGTACGCTCATATCTGTCCTCCTGCAGCGAGGATTTATTAACATGGAGTGCAAGGAGCCTAAAGAGAGAAACACTTAATAATAAAATAATAATGCATCAGTTTTATATAGCGCTTTTCAGGTCACTCAAAGACGCTTTACAGAGTTGCATTATTCATTCACACAGTCATTCTCACCGGTGGTGGTAAACTACGACAGACGTCTGTAGCCACAGCTGCCCTGGGGCAGTCTGACAGAGGCGAGGCTGCCATTCTGCGCCATCGGCCCTTCTGACCACCACCAACATTCACACACAGTCACACTCACATTCACACAGGCAAGTTGGGTGAAGTGTCTTGCCCAAGGACATAACGACAATCTAACCCAGCTGGAGCTGGGGATCGAACCGGTGACCCTCCGGTTACCAGACCGGCCACTCTCCCAACTGAGCTAGTGCCGCCCCTAACTTCTAACCATCTCAAGCCTCAGAACCTGAGTCTGTAGCAGGATTGTCTCAAAGCCCAAGAAGAAAGGTCAGAGGGACTGGTGGAGGTCAGAGGGTCTGGAGGAGTCAGAGGGTCTGGTGGAGGTCAGAGGGTCTGGAGGAGTCAGAGGGTCTGGTGGAGGTCAGAGGGTCTGGTGGAGGTCAGAGGGTCTGGAGGAGTCAGAGGGTCTGGAGGAGTCAGAGGGTCTGGTGGAGTCAGAGGGTCTGGTGGAGGTCGGGGGGCTGGTGGAGGTCAGAGGGTCTGGAGGAGTCAGAGGGTCTGGAGGAGTCAGAGGGTCTGGTGGAGGTCAGAGGGTCTGGTGGAGGTCAGAGGGTCTGATGGAGGTCAGAGGGTCTGGAGGAGTCAGAGGGTCTGGAGGAGTCAGAGGGTCTGATGGAGGTCAGAGGGTCTGGTGGAGGTCAGAGGGTCTGGTGGAGGTCAGAGGGTCTGATGGAGGTCAGAGGGTCTGGTGGAGGTCAGAGGGTCTGGAGGAGTCAGAGGGTCTGGTGGAGGTCAGAGGGTCTGATGGAGGTCAGAGGGTCTGGAGGAGTCAGAGGGTCTGGAGGAGTCAGAGGGTCTGGTGGAGGTCAGAGGGTCTGGTGGAGGTCAGAGGGTCTGGTGGAGGTCAGAGGGTCTGGTGGAGGTCAGAGGGTCTGGTGGAGGTCAGAGGGTCTGGTGGAGGTCAGAGGGTCTGGTGGAGGTCAGAGGGTCTGATGGAGGTCAGAGGGTCTGGAGGAGTCAGAGGGTCTGGAGGAGTCAGAGGGTCTGGTGGAGGTCAGAGGGTCTGGTGGAGGTCAGAGGGTCTGATGGAGGTCAGAGGGTCTGATGGAGGTCAGAGGATCTGATGGAGGTCAGAGGGTCTGGTGGAGGTCAGAGGGTCTGATGGAGGTCAGAGGGTCTGGAGGAGTCAGAGGGTCTGGTGGAGGTCAGAGGGTCTGGTGGAGGTCAGAGGGTCTGATGGAGGTCAGAGGGTCTGGAGGAGTCAGAGGGTCTGGAGGAGTCAGAGGGTCTGATGGAGGTCAGAGGGTCTGATGGAGGTCAGAGGGTCTGATGGAGATCACATGTGCTCTTACACCTGTGTACGTGTTAATTGTACCCGATCAGGAGTTCATAAAAGGAAGTAGTGTCGTGTGCCTCTCTGCTGAAACTGAGACCAGGACCACGGTGTTTGTGGTTTGTTCCTCCGTCACGAGCAGCCATGCCATCAGGTATCCTGTTTGTACGATGCAAGCCTCAACATCTAGAGCCCTGGAATCATTGTTTTAAATTGAGTCATGCTGATTTAACTTCAACCAGTAAAACACTGACACTGGTCAGGAGTTTTATGCTCCAAGTTTCTGACAGAAGTTCTGACAAAAACCCTTCAGGACACAGGATCACCTGGCAGGGAACCATCAGCGCTCTTCACCTGATAGGTGGCTTCATCACAGGCGTTTTCCAGGCCCAGGTTCACCATGGTGTTCTGCAGAGTCCGGCCCATGTAGAACTCCAGGGAGAGGTAGTAGACACGCTGCATGAGATCAGAGCAGACTACTGTGAGAAGGCTGGGCTCCATTCAGATGGTGCATCCTACATTTAACACCATAAAAACAAAGTTATGCAAAACCCAGCAGCAGCATAGCTGAAGGAGAGGTGTCTGAAATCACAGTCCGCCTACATGGTGGTGCAGTTTTTAGCACTGTTGCGTCGCAGCAAAAAGGTTGCAAGTTTGAATCCCAGTTGCAGCCTTTTTGCATGGAGTTAGCATGTTCTTCCCATACATGCGTGCGTTTCTTCCAAGTACTCTGGTTTCCCCCACAGATCACAACATGCCATAGTTATAGGACTTCCTAGAAAAAGAGATTCTGAATCTCAACAAGACTATTTCTGGTAAAATAAATGTTACTGAATAAATAAAATCCCAACACCACACATCTCTGTGTGACAACACACCTCCAAAATACATATCAGATGGAAAATTCCATGAAACATTCACAACTATGTGCAAGCCTCCATGCTCTCCTGTGACCTTCTGTTCCTGCTGCTGGCGCGGGTTAAAAAAACGAGAACAGGAACAATATAAAAACAACTGAGAGCTAATCTTCATCCCAGCTTCAGCTCTGTAGTAACTCAACCTTTATTTATCAAGAACATTTACACAACTTACACTGACCAAAGCACTGTACAGAAACAGCAGAGGAAATAAAAACAAAGCAGTAAAACAAAAAAATGATAAAAACAATTAGAATAAAATGACAGAAGACAAAAATGTCAAGAAAACATTCACACCGTACTAAAAACAAAGGAGTAAATGTGAGATTTAAAGGGATTAAAATGAACTACAGAGGAGATCCGTCTGATGTGGAGGATGCTGGTTCCAGTTGAGGTTCAATGACAGCAAAGGAACATCACCTCTGAGCACCAGCCTTGTTCTTGGAACCATAGATATCACAAAAAAACTCTAGATGCCTTATCTGGGAGTTGACAGCGTTCCTACACGGCGGCCATCTTACTGCAGACAGTTGACGTTCTGCTCTCTATAGTAGCAGATGGAAGGTGAGTGATCAACATAATTAAAAATAATCTTAACTCGATGAAAAATGAACGGATTTACAAACGGGTCACTGAACCTTATTATGTTTAGACTTGAGATAGGATACTTTTTCAGTTTATGAGTTTCCCGACCATTACCGATATATTTCACAGCCATGTCTCTGATGTTTATAACAAAGTACACCATTTGAAAATTTGATAAAAAAATGAGCAAATTAGAGGTATTTAATAGTGCATGCACCATTGACACCAATGTTATGAAAGGAGGCAGCTGTCTGTAGTAAGATGGCCGCCATGTAGCATTTGAAACACTTTGTTCCATTGGTGAACAGCGAGGGTAAGATATCTAGTCTTTATATATGATATCTATGCTTGGAACCACCAGAAGGTGATCATTGGCAGACCTTAATGTCCTGGATGGAGCAGAGGGCTGCAGTAGATCCAGACTAAACCAAACCTTCCTCTAGTAGTGGAAGGTATTCACCTCCCTCCTGAACAGATCCACTGGGACAAGTACCCAGAAGCATCTGGACTCAGAGCATCACTGACCCTCAGCAACTGGACTTTAAACCATTTCTCCTGTCTGTCACACAAAGGAGCTGTTAAAGTTTAACAAGTCCCGCCCAGCGAGTCTACCCAGCTCAGGTACTCAGGTGGTACCTGAAATGGCCCTTTGGGGACAGCCTGGTGGAGACATGCACTGCAAAGGTCCAAAAAAATTACCTCAAGGTGGCCTGGAGACACTGGTGGGATTTAGAGGTGATATAGGTCATTTTCAAACAAGCTAGGTATTGACCCTTTGCACGTGACTTCACACCGCTCACGGTATGACCCCATCAGCTATTGTGGATGGAAGACGACCGTTTACACACGTTGAAACTCACGGGAAGCTATCCTGTTAGTTAGCAGTCCTGTTAGTACTGGTTGTTTAGAATGATGAGACTGACTGAAGCACCTTCCACTGAAGAGACAGGAAAAGTTTTAGTTTGGTCTGGTTGCTAAACTACTGAAGCAAGAAACTGGTACTAATACTACAAAAAGTACCACTACTGAAGAACTAATTCAACAGTATATCTAACAACTTCTAATCACATGTTGTGTTTATTCTTGTTGATAATGAGAATACCAGCAGGTGGCGCTGGGCTGAATCTGAATTTAATGAACCTTTTTAACATTTAATTAAAAATCTCACCTCTTTGTTATTCCTGTTTTATATAATAATAATAATAATGTAATTGATCCTAGTCCAAATAGTATTATTACTAGTCAAATAGAAAAGAGGGTATTTAGTTACTAGTAGAAATTCTGTTTAAGGAAATCCAACAACTGAACTGATTTGAACTGAAACCAAATCCTTAAAAAACTAAAGTTAAACATTTATTAGTCAGACTGGATATGTATTCAGATATCTCAAATCAGCTGTTCTAAGTAAAACATAGTCTCTTTTTCGTTGTGTCTTTGGACAAGACACCCCCCCTGCCAGTGTGTGGATGGAGGTCAGAGGGGCTGATGGTGTAAAACTCTGTTAGACTGCTTGAGGGCAGCTGGAGTTACAAATATAGTTCATCACCACCAGAGTGTGTGTGAGTGCATCCTCTTTGAAACACATTGATCTAATCTATTACTACTATTATTACTAATATTATCATTATTATTATTACAAACACTGAGGTCTACACTCCCGTGTTGTACAGCAGCTGAATACTAACTTTACTTTTTGTTGCTCCTTTAAGAACAAGACTGATGCTTGTGAGGCAAGAAGCAGTTTGGAGACAGGTTGTCACTGGATTCAGTGGCAGCCGGTGACTTTTTTTTTTTGGGTGGGGCGCATTTTTGCAAGTCAGTTTTCAGATGCACAAAAAAACACTTCTCACCACTAGAGCAAGGCAGGTAATGAAGCAGAATAATTTCATCTGACTGAATATTTTGCTTTTAAAAATCCCTACCAACAGTTCTCTAACAATGTGGCGCTGTTAGGTCTAAATCTACACATCAAACAGTAAAGAAATCATAAAGTCTTCATGAGGAGACCTTAGAATAATATCAATATAATCAGATACAAATAAAAATAAAAAACAACCACAATGTGGTCACAACAGAAGTTGTAAGGAAAGGAAAGGAGAATTTGTGGCCACTTGCATAAATACATCAGTAGAACGTAGTGGAATTTGTTCTCTGCATTTGACCCATCTCTGAGGGAGCAGAGGGCAGCCACTTTTAGTGGGAGGCAGTTAGAGGTTCAGTATCTTGCCCAAAGATACTTTGACACATGGCCGGGCCGGGGTTTGAACCCACACTCTCTGACATGGGAGGAGATCTCTCCTGCCACTGAGCCACGATCACCTCAAAACATTGCTGTCCCTGGGAGTCAGGGAAAAATCAACCTGACCTACACAAGGTCAAAAACATAGATTCACAACGAAGTTTGTACAGCTTTCTACTGACATGGACTATGTATAAATACATCTATAATGAACACAGTCAGATAATTAATGTTACAACCCAGACAACAAACACTAAGCAGGCAAGTCAGCTCAACTAATGAAGTGAGTTAACAACTAAATAAAGTCAAATCCACTGATGAGTCCCATCAAAATAACTATCAGACCACTCAAAATACCTTTCATCTTTAAATCACAATCAACTACAATACCACCATGACTACCACCTGTAGTACTTCTACCATCAGTAGAACTTGTACCACCTGTAGTGTAGTACTTGAACATCAATAGTTATTATACCACTTTTGGTGTAGTACTTGTAATATGAGTAGTATTTGTACCACCTGTAGAGTAGGACTTGTACCATCAATAGTACTTGTACCATCAGTAATACTTGTACCACCTGTAGGTTAGTACTTGTACTATTTACCACCTATTGTACTTGTGCCACCTGTAGTAACTGTACCTTCTGTACTAGTTGTACCACTTGTACCATCTGTAGTACTATTACCATTTCTACTACTTGTACAATCTGTAGTACTTGTACCACCTGTACTATTTGTACCATAAGTAGTACTTGAGAGCAGCAGAGCGCGCTCTGATTGTTTGATTGATTGGTCAGCTGATGGTCCCTCCCCTCTGACCTGTTTACAGGCTGAGGTGTCGCGCGTTCTATTGATGAGATGAACCAATGGAATCATGCTTTGAACTCAAACAGCGCGAGGCCATTTTGCGAGGCGGCCTTTGGCGGAGGGGATGGAATGGATGGAGGACGTTACGCCATCACGTTTCAACCGGAGACCGGAGTCTGCGTCGCGTTCCACGGCACCGGAACTGGTGTGCGCTTCTATGCAGCGCGGAGGTCAGGTGAAGGTCACACCTGAAGCCGGAGACCGTGAGGTTCTGGTTCCGGCAGCCCCCTGCTGAGCCGCATTATGCGTCAAAGCAGGAAGCAGGAGCGAGCGTGACTATAAATGGCAATGAAGCGAAACGCGGAGGCGCACTCACACCTAGACGTGCACGCGCAGTAATAAGGCGCTGTGGCAGTGCAGCCTCCCCTCTCCTCTCCTCCCTGCCCTCAGAGCGGCGGTCTACTGCGGCATTCCCGATGCTTACTTTGGGATCCTTCTCGTAGTAATGCTGCTGGGTCCGGATCCAGCGGCCCACCAGGTGGTCCCGGACCGTGTTGGCCAGAGCGAAGTAATAGTCCCGTTTAGTCGCGACATTCCGGTCCTTAACGAGGGTGAAGTGAAGATGCCTGTTGAAATTAGTTTTGAGGTCGGAGACATTTTCCACCCCGGCCAGTCCGCGGACAGAGATCTGCTTCCTCTTGTCCTGGTCCGTTAGCGGCTTGGCCATGATGTCCAGCAGGCTGACGTCCTGTCCTTCCTCCAGTACAAGCTAATGGACCGATGGTTTTACCGTGAAGTCAGATATCACTACAATAGTATTTCCGGTAACGTTTCAAAATAAAACTCTGGTTTAAAAAGGCATTTCCGGTGTTATAACCAAATCTGTGACCGCAAGGGGCGCTAGTGTGAATTCCCAAAGTTGTAAGCTTTACTGCTACGTCACTAGTGGCTAGTTGTTTTACAGCTGCCTTTAATAAGTAGAAGCAGCAGCCTCAGACTACTGACATCAGCAGCACTTAAGTATGACATGACTGGGCCCCAAACTAACAAAACTCAACTATTTGAACTGAAACCAAATCCTTAAAATAAGGTTCAACATTTATTAGTCAGACTGGATATGTATTCAGATATCTAAAATCAGCTGTTCTAAGTACAATGTAATATTCCAGATACCCATAACACCATTCTACTATCCACAATGAATACTTCAGATAACGTCAGTTTAATTCTTAGGACTAATTTAGGCACATTTCCAATTCATGTGTATTGGGTTTGCAGAACAACCTCCACTAATCTATTCCTCCTAATAAACATGGTGGAGCTGGAAATGAATTCTGACCAGAAAAAACTCATTTTAACTAGTTCTAATGCAACTGTTACTAGTCATGTCATTTTAACTAGTTCTAATGCAACTGTTACTAGTAATGTCATTTTAACTAGTTCTAATGCAACTGTTACTAGTAATGTCATTTTAACTAGTTCTAATGCAACTGTTACTAGTAATGGCATTTTAACTAGTTCTAATTCAACTGTTACTAGTCATGATGTCATTTTAACTAGTTCTAATGCAACAGTTACTAGTAATGTCATTTTAACTAGTTCTAATGCAACTGTTACTAGTAATGGCATTTTAACTAGTTCTAATTCAACTGTTACTAGTCATGATGTCATTTTAACTAGTTCTAATGCAACTGTTACTAGTAATGTAATTTTAACTAGTTCTAATGCAACTGTTACTAGTAATGTCATTTTAACTAGTTCTAATGCAACTGTTACTAGTCATGATGTCATTTTAAATAGTTCTAATTCAATGTTACTAGTAATGTCATTTTAACTAGTTCTAATGCAACTGTGATTAGGCATGATGTCATTTTAACTAGTTCTAATTCAACTGTTACTAGTCATGATGTCATTTTAACTAGTTCTAATGCAACTGTTACTAGTAATGTCATTTTAACTAGTTCTAATGCAACTGTTACTAGTCATGTCATTTTAAATAGTTCTAATGCAACTGTTACTAGTAATGTCATTTTAACTAGTTCTAATTCAACTGTTACTAGTCATGATGTCATTTTAACTAGTTCTAATGCAACTGTTACTAGTAATGTAATTTTAACTAGTTCTAATGCAACTGTTACTAGTCATGTCATTTTAACTAGTTCTAATTCAACTGTTACTAGGCATGTCATTTTAACTAGTTCTAATTCAACTGTTACTAGTCATATCATTTTAACTAGTTCTAATTCAACTTTTACTAGTCATGATGTCATTTTAAATAGTTCTAATTCAATGTTACTAGTAATGTCATTTTAACTAGTTCTAATGCAACTGTGACTAGGCATGATGTCATTTTAACTAGTTCTAATTCAACAGTTACTAGTCATGTCATTTTAACTAGTTCTAATGCAACTGTTACTAGTAATGTCATTTTAACTAGTTCTAATGCAACTGTTACTAGTCATGATGTCATTTTAAATAGTTCTAATTCAACTGTTACTAGTTATGTCATTTTAACTAGTTCTAATTCAACTGTCACTAGTCATGTCATTTTAAATAGTTCTAATTCGACTGTTACTAGTCATGTCATTTTAAATAGTTCTAATTCAATGTTACTAGTAATGTCATTTTAACTAGTTCTAATTCAACTGTTACTAGTCATATCATTTTAACTAGTTCTAATTCAACTGCTACTAGTCATGATGTCATTTTAACTAGTTCTAATTCAACTGTTACTAGTCATGATGTCATTTTAAATAGTTCTAATTCAATGTTACTAGTAATGTCATTTTAACTAGTTCTAATTCAACTGTTACTAGTCATGATGTCATTTTAACTAGTTCTAATTCAACTGCTACTAGTCATGTCATTTTAACTAGTTCTAATTCAACTGTTACTATTCATGTCATTTTAACTAGTTCTAATTCAACTGTTACTAGTCATGATGTCATTTTAACTAGTTCTAATTCAACTGTCACTAGTCATGTCATTTTAACTAGTTCTAATTCAACTGTTACTAGTCATGATGTCATTTTAACTAGTTCTAATTCAACTGTTACTAGTCATGTCATTTTAACTAGTTCTAATGCAACTGTGACTAGTTGTGATGTCATTTTAACTAGTTCTAATGCAACTGTTACTAGTCATGTCATTTTAACTAGTTCTAATTCAGCTGTTACTAGTCATGTCATTTTAAATAGTTCTAATTCAACTGTTACTAGTAATGTCATTTTAACTAGTTCTAATGCAACTGTGACTAGTCATGTCATTTTAACTAGTTCTAATTCAACTGTTACTAGTCATGTCATTTTAACTAGTTCTAATGCAACTGTTACTAGTAATGGCATTTTAACTAGTTCTAATGCAACTGTTACTAGTCATGTCATTTTAACTAGTTCTAATGCAACTGTTACTAGTCACGTCATTTAAACTAGTTCTAATGCAACTTACTAGTCATGATGTCATTTTAAATAGTTCTAATTCAACTGTTACTAGTCATGTCATTTTAAATGGACTATTTCAGGCTAAACAGCTTTATGATAGAAGCAATTAAATAAGCGACATCAACTATTTGAAAACAAATATGAAGAACCCAATTGTTCTTATGAAGACTGAAGTTCTACCTATCTGAAATGAAAATAGTACTACTAGGTTAATGTATGTTCAGATATTTAAATAAGATTACTGGAGGAATAGTGTTTTCATTTGATCCATTTAAAATAAACCACCAGTAAACAAGGTGGGTGAAGTGTCTCCAAGGACAACGACAAAGTAACCCAGCTGGAGCTGGGATTGAACCTCCAGAGACCCTGTGGTTGTACATGCCACCCCGTGATGTATTCAAATGTTTATATTCTTGATCTCCCTGCATAGTTGTTGCATGTTATCCATGTATTTTACTTCAGCGAATAATTTTGTTCTTAAAACTTCCCTACTGTTCATTGCAATCCCAGACTGCAGAGCACTTAAGATAAAATATTTTAGTGTGCCACCCTTCTATTCTTTGCCCCTCAGCCTGCTTCACATACCAGTACATTGCCTGTTGATGGTTGTCAGAGCATCTGTGTCCAAAACGCAGACAACAAAACCTGACATCTATGAACACTTTGAAAGACAAAAAATTTATTTTTGTAGAAGCAACACAGTGTCTTAGAACATACAAGAGCAGAAAACAAGAATATTCTTAGAAGCACTGTAGGTGACCAGAAATTAGCAGGCTGCTACATCAGAGCACCTTCAAACTCAACACTACTGAGATGCAGGCAAGGAACTACATAAAACTCGAGGGGGGCCAATTTTAGAACCAAGAACATTTTACAGAATGAACATATGTCAATTACAAAAATATTTCTTAGTCAGCTCAAAGCCAAGACACAACATGTAACAAGTATAAATTTGTCACTTCAAGAAGGAATCTGAGGTGTTACTAGTGAACCATGCAAGTTGAGCATGAATTGATTAAACGCCAGTGAAGTTTAAAAGTTCAGCTCTGACAGATGAGATGTTTAAGCAGAAATTAAACTTATAAAGCTCAATGTTAGATTTATTTAATCGACAAGATATAATAGCAATGCTGACACATATGCCCAAGATCAAGAGTGTTTTTACTCACAACGACTTTGTGTTAATTGAAACTTAAAAATGGGGGGAACTAAGATATACAACTTTACAATCTGAAATAACAGAGCCTTTTGTGGAACCAAACTAAATGAAAGCACTGCTTATATCCAGTGAGCACTGATACACTGCATCAGTCAGTTGGTAGCTGGTGGACAACTTTCTGTAAGAAAACCACTCTTCACCTGCAGGACTAGTTCTGTGGGGGAGGGGGAGGGGGGGCAGGGGGGATGCCAAATGGTGGCATGGCAGGTACCCCCATCCCCAACATGGTTACAAAATTAGAATGGTCCATGGGTGGTGGGGGTGGGGGAGGAGCATACATCATGCCAGCTGAGCCAGGCGGTGGAGGAGGGGGAGGGGGAGGGGCACCTGGTGGCAGTGGGGGTTGGACACCAGGGGGAGGTGGAACCATGGATGGGGTTCCCATGGGTAGTGGTGGCTGGGCTGCTGAGGCTGAAGGCTGCTGAGGCTGCTGCCATGGAGGCAGGGTCCCACTGCCAGGGCTGGTGGTGGTGGTGGTATCTGCAGAAGTGTTGAAGGGTTATCACAGTTCAAGTGAAAATAAACACAGTACATACTGCTCCTCATAAGTGATCAGCTGTTCTCATATGAAGGGTTCCTACACATCTTTCTTAATATCTAATTCAAGTCCACTTCAATCAGTCCCAAGGTGAGTCTGCAAGGGATGTTTGGGTTGTTCTGAAGTGGCTTCTATCAGTTATTTATCTACAGTAAAAACCACACCCACTGGTGACATCACTCCAAGTAGGAGTCTCTAGAAGTAGTCCTGACTGAAGCAAGCAATACTTATGGCGAGTTGAGACGCTGCTGCCAAACAATGACAAACTTGTGGCTAATGCTCCAGTATTTATAACCACTCTTGCTCAAAAACATCAAACCGATGCGTTACAGCTCCACATTACCTGTATGTACGTATATTACCTCTACCCTTTAGCCAGGGGCTTTCCTGGCTCAAATCGAGGCAGAGGTGGTCCCATCCTGACCATGCGCCAGCACATGCATATTCTGTACATTCAACTGCATCACTTTTTAAAGGCAAAATATTTTTTAGTTAAGCGTTCTAATTAGGGATGCACCGATACTGGCATCAGCCCAGATACAGTCTAATGTACATGTATCGGTTAAAGTTAACAGATACCATGAACCGATACTTAAAATATGATAAATCTGCAATAAAGTCACAAAAAATGGTTCATTTTTCACTTTAAGTTTTAGTTTTATGGTCATTTCATATTTTACATCTGTTCATTTGTCTTCGTTTAGTCAGTAAAGTCTGGTGCCTTTAGTCTCTTCAAGAAAGGTATAAGGTGGAAGTTGACTTTACTTTAACGATACCTAGTTTTCAAGATACCGGTACTTTTTTCGGTACCTATATGTATAATTCTGAGATAAAATAACAACTAATAAGTATTAAACGTTTTTTTTTTAATTTAAAAAATGTATAAACCATCGTTCTTTGGCATATTTATGTATTTACTATTATTACCGATATTTATTGCTCACCTCGGGAACTTTCTGTTATGTCACCGTCTCTTCCCTCACACACCTCCGGATACAGCAGAGGCTGGAAGCTCAGAGTCGGACTGAACACGGCGCTGCAGCAGCAAGTTAATTCCATATGCAATGCGTAGCTTCGACTAATAGCCTCTGTGCACGCATCAGTTCCGTGTGTGGCGTGAGGATGGTACGAGACTTCCGGTCTCCGCGCTAAAGATGGGAGGTGGGAAGTTTATCTTGTTGATACTGTACAGAATGGCACACAGCAGTGGTGGTTAGACTGCTGTCAGTATGTTGTTGAAACGCTAATTTTGTCAGTGTACATGTCATGTTTAGGACACGAACGCATAAAAGCTCGACATAGAAGGCCACGCACAAAAAAAGAAGAAAGATTTACAAAAAAAGAAAGATTTACAAGCTCCCGAAAGGAAACTAGCAAGCACAGTATGGGCTTCCAGCGGCTACCGGAAGTTTACGTCCATCCTGACCTTCTACCGGGAAATTACGTCACGTAGCTGCGTGCACAGAGCCCATTGCTGGAATTCCTGTTTTTCGTGGCACAAATCTCGTAGTATATGTTGCATTTTGCTCTGTTCCCGTTTACCTTTCCAAAATGCAGCCAAACTTTAGTTTTTTGTAATTTTTAACCCAAAACTCGCTACACTGTTTTGAAAGGGAGGGGAGGGACTCTCTCTGTTCCTCCGCATCTCACCTGTCTCCACCCGTGCAGCAACACCGGTGGGCAAATGAAGTGGGTCATTTACAGGGGATTTCATAGTAAAAGTACCGAAGTTGGTACCGTGTTTTTTCGGTACCTGTACCTACCGACGGCTTTCAGTTGGTACCGGGACTAGTACTGTGTTTCAGCACCCGGCCCTAGATAGCACGTGATTTTGGACTCGATTGGAATCGGACGACACCTCCCGATCTGGACTCGGGTTTCCTCTACATGCGCACACACTGCAAAACAAAAGCCACCACACCTTCAGAAGGAAGTTTGGGTTTTTAAATATATGTTAAACAATCTAAAACATATGGGATTTATATATAGTCTATATATGTGCACTTATATTAACCATAATCAGAGTTTGAATCAGTTTCCGGTCCGGGAGGGGGGAGGGGGCTGGTACCGGGAGACACGCGAGCTTATGGAGCAGCGACCGGGTTTGCTGCTCACTCCACACCCGCCGGGAGTGCTCAGTCCTGGAGGAGGTGGCGAGGCCGGCATGGAGCGAGTCATACCCGTGCTAACTCGTTCCCCCTACGCCGCATCTCCATCCAGGCTCAGGTGGAGATTCTGCTCCGTGCTGCACAACACCCGCCTTCTGTCGGGAAATAAATTGAGCGATGTTAAGATTTTTAAAAAGCGCTTTCTGAGGAGGAGTTTCCTGATTAAATGTTGCTCCAAAACGTGCCAAACACTGACGGATTTCTCCAAATAATCTAATTAAGAAGTTGTTCAGAGCTGCTGCAGTCAGAGGATAATGCAGCAGGAGTGAAGGAGAAGCTGATGACAAGAAATGATCCGGGTCATTGTCAGTTAACAAGTTTGTTCTTTCTGGGCAAAAAAATGGAGCAGAGTGTTAAAATAATGTTGACATTTCTGCACCTGAACAGCTGTAGGAAAAAAAGATTTTCCTCAAAAAGTTACTTCAACCACAAACTAATTCATGGGGATTTTATACACAGAGAATATATGTTTAAGTATTTAAACATATATAGATATGACAGATTTCTATACAGATGGATGGATTTATGTCTGCAGCATGACACCATTTTGTGGCTTGTTTGTTTTTATTAGTTAAACATCGCAAAGTAGAACGCAGAAAGTGTGAGTATGTCTGGAGGTATTATAAAGTTGATCACAACAACATATTAAAAAGATCGGATCGGGACTCGGGATCAGCAGATCTTCAAAATCTAATGACTCGGACTCGGACTGGAGGGCCAAAAAACCTGATCGGGACATCCCTACTAAAACTGATCTCATGCTAAATTCTTAAAAGTTTATAAACGGGTAATATATTGCTCCAATGCATCAGTGTGATGTTAATGATAAGAGTATTTTTAATACCCAATTAGTTTGTCACCATTCTGCAGCAGTGTCTCTTCTGATCTGGCTGGCCATGGGTACTGCTCTGGTCAGAGGACTACTTCCTGTTTCTAGAGACTGAGTGATGTGGTGGGTGAACAACACTTCAGAATGACCTAAACATCCCTTTAAGGGAAACGTTCCCTTGAGGAAGACATTAAAAAACAAACTCATATTTTGTGTTACAGGAGAAAATGTGATATTAAGACCCACACTCTCTCTATAGAACACAACGAGTAAAGCAGAAATGTTAGCTTTGGTGGTATGTAACTGTTGTCCTAACACAGTATGTTGATTGGCCAGGACTCCAGAGGGCTCTTACTTTGTTGCCAGGGTAGTGGTGTACTTGTTGCCATGCTGCTGGTGGGAGGTGGGGGTGGAGCCTGTTGTTGCCATGGTGGCAAGGGAGCAGAAGGAGGAGGGGGGGGCTGGCTGCTGGGTGGAGGAGGTGGAGGAGGCATCATGCCCATTGGAGGTGGCAGTAGACCTAAACAGAAAAGGAAAAAAATTGTTGAGAAGCTACAGCTGAAACATCCAACCAGCTCAAACAACAGTTTGTCTCTGGGACTCCACTGGTTTCAGAAGGGTTATTCTAACACGATATGTGCATTGGTATTAAAATTACAAGTATTTCTGAATCAGTTAAATAGTCCCTCAGCAAAGCTCAGCAAAAAAGTATTAAATAAAATAACGGGATGTAGTTTTGAGATCATTTAATTTGAAAACTTTTGTAGAGTAAAATAATATAAAAAGGCCTGCACATAATCAGCCACTGGTCCGCAAGAGAACTGGGTTTCATTTATGCGTACCAGAACCGACTGCCTGAACGCGCCTTTGCAGACCAGCGCATCCGCGGTCCCAATGGGAGAGCCCTCGATCTGACTAGCTTCACATCCTGTTGCAGCTCAGTGAATGAGTGCTCACATGACCTCTGAAGCTAGTGGACACACACGGCAGGACCTCCAACACACACACATACACACAGCATCTCCAATGCGCGTGGCACCGCGCCCTTACACACAGAAGTATAATCTCCTTCACCACACTACTGGCCCGAAGGAGAATACTACTCCACTTGATTAATTAAACTCTGAATAACATCCATCATTATGTTTAGCAATGTTTAATTAAGGTTTATATACATCTGCTTCATCCATCATGTTTCCACTTCGTGTAATCATTTTTAGTAAAAAATATAGTAATAAATATAATTTCATAAACTACATTTTTGCCTCTGTCAGATTATTAATGAGTATTGATTCACTGGTTACCATAAATAACCTATTTTTGTAGAATCAATAATAATAATAATAATAACAATAATAATAATAATAGATTGGATTTTTATAGCGCCTTTCAGGACACCCAAAGCGTGTTGACAGAAGCTCCATTATTCTTTCGC
This sequence comes from Callopanchax toddi, assembly GCA_006937965.1. Taxonomy (NCBI): domain Eukaryota; kingdom Metazoa; phylum Chordata; class Actinopteri; order Cyprinodontiformes; family Nothobranchiidae; genus Callopanchax; species Callopanchax toddi. Next base: position 904,335 of record SSNR01000085.1, read on the forward strand.
ACACACATTTACACTCTGGTGATGGTAAACTATGACAGACGTCTGTAGTCACAGCTGCCCTGAGGCAGTCTGACAGAAGGGAGGCTGCCATTCTGCACCATCGGCCCTTCTGACCACCACCAACATTCACACACAGGGAAGTTGGGTGAAGTGTCTTGCCCAAGGACACAACAACAATGTAACCCAGACGGAGCTGGGGATCAAACCTGCGACCCTCCGGTTACCAGACCGGCCACTCTCCCAACTGAGCTACATGTCGCCCCATAAATTAGATAATTAATATTATATTGTTATATTATATTTGTACAATACAGTTCTAGCATGTAGAAGCTGGATGCTACCTGCACCAGGGCAGGGTTAGCTCTACAAAAATGAGACCTAATAGTATTCTAATGGTGTTTTTGACTTTACTGAATCAGGGTCTGACATCAAAGTAGGCAGGTTACAAAATGTACCGTATTTGCTCGAATATAGGACGACCCTGATTATAAGACGACTCCCATTTTTCAAGACTGATCTTCAGAATAAAGAATAAATTCACTTTATAAAGAAACTATTTTTAATTAAATTTTGAGAAAATAATGTATATGATACCTTAATTATAGACTGCTTTAATATTTGCATATTAATCAGACAGGAATTAAAGTTCTATGTGACAACATATTTCAGTCAATTGGAAAAAAAAGAAGCTCTCTCTTCCTCAGTCTGGCTGTGTGGGCCCTCCCTCCTCCCTCTCTCTCTTTTTCTCTCTCTCACTGAGACTCTGTGTGTGTGTGTGTGTGTGTGTGTGTGTGTGTGTGTGTGTGTGTGTGTGTGTGTGTGTGTGTGTGTGTGTGTGTGTGTGTGTGTGTGTGTGTGTGTGTGTGTGTGTGTGTGTGTGTGTGTGTATAAAGTCTGTGGAGTGAGTCTAAGTCTGTGGAGTGAGTGTAAAGTCTGTGGAGTGAGTGTAAAGTCTGTGGAGTGAGTGTAAAGTCTGTGGAGTGAGTGTAAAGTCTGTGGAGTGAGTGTAAAGTCTGTGGAGTGAGTGTAAAGTCTGTGGAGTGAGTGTAAAGTCTGTGGAGTGAGTGTAAAGTCTGTGGAGTGAGTGTAAAGTCTGTGGAGTGAGTGTGTACGCGTTCAGTAGATGTGTTTGAATTTGTCATCTGGAATTGCACGAAAGTTACAATGTTGAGAAGGGAATAAACCTGCAAAATGTGGCCTATGAGCAGCAGTTCTTACCCATTGGGTGTCCGTGAGGTCCAGGTCCCTGGCCCATAGGAGGTGGAGGGGGCTGCATCCAAGGTGGAGGCAGGCCATTGGGGTTAGGGGGCATGGGTGGTCCACCCATGTTGGGCATTGGAGGAGGGAAGTTGTGAGGTCCTCCAGGGCCAGTAGGTCCTCCATGCATCCCTTGGAAGTTCCTGTTCTCAGTAGGACTAGAGCTCATCCAGGGAGGTCGATTCTGTACACAAACATCTGAAAGTCAACTCAGACACTTTTTTGTTATTGTGAGTGAAAACTTGCAACCCTAACTGACTGGAGGTGGCTGGTTATTGTTGGGTCCAGAAGCTCGAGGAGCTCCCGTCTGGCTACTGGAATGTCCTCCTCCAGAAGTGGGCACTGGGGCCTCCCCCAGCTCAGCCATGAGAGACAGATATTCTTTGTCCATTCGAGCCTTGTCTTGGGCAGACTGAGGGGGCTCGCCACCCGTCGCCCTCTGGGCAGCAAATGTGCTGCAGAACACAAAATGGTAAAAGTTGATAATCTGTAACAAGCTGAACAGCTAAGTTTAATTATTCAGATATTACCTGGTGTACTTGCAGTCTGAGGAGATGTGGCCTGCTCCACCACACTTGGTACAGAGGGTGGTGTTGGTGATGCTGCGTGGCTCAGAGTTCTGCCAAGGACGAAGGATCCTACAAACAAACGATCGTCAGCTGAGATCTGTTAACAAACCAGATTCTTGTGGACCGAGCTTTAGAGTCAGGCAGACCTGTTATCATCTTCCCTCAAAGTGCCATTGAGTCTGGCCAGCTCTCTCAGCTGCATCTTTCGTAGGTCGTTCTGGTCCTCAGGTGTCTCGATGCCTTGCTTCAGAATGTTACGAATCTGTGGGAACATTCCCCTCTTAATGAAGAGCAAACTGAAAACTTTATGTACAATCAGGTCACAGCACGTTTCTATTCATCAGCACCCTCCAATAACCAGATCATCAGAAGAGCTGACCTGCTCCACAGCCTTCTTGACGTTCTCCATCGTATTGGCAGTGACCAGAGCATGTAGAGGTTCATCTTCTCCCGGCAGCATCTGTCCATCTTTTCGGCCAACCTTCCCTTCCTTGACGGAACCCTTTCCTCGGATCATGATCTTAGCACAGCATTCTTTCTCTATGTTCTTTAAGGTATTACCACTAAAACACAAAACAAAACATTGGAATACAATACTGTTATTAAATAAATATACCAAAGTATAAAAATAAGTACATCATTACATTAGGTCCCACTTACCGAGGCCCAATCAGCAGACCAACAAAGTTAATTTCAGGGTATTCATCTTGGGGGATCATTACTTTATCACTGACTCTGGTGGCTGGAGGCCTGTGTGAGAGACAGACACAAACAGGGTTGAATAAACTTGTCAACTATTCCCCAAAACAATCCCATTAATGAACCATAAGTCCACAGCTGGGTGGTTTTCACTACACCAGTTCCAGTACTGGAACTAAGTACCCATTTATTTTCTACACAGATCGTCTCCCAATAAAAATCAAGGGTCTCACAAGATGTATTGGAGCCCCAATGTCAATGTCTTCATAAAAATTAAAAAAAAACAGTACATGTGCAGAAACCAATTACTCCACCCCCAGGGCGTAATAACACCAGCAGTCCTTTTATTTGTAACTTTTTTCATGTCACTTAGTTTCCTTTCACACAGAAAAAACTGCAAACAAAAAGTGTGTCACTACAAACCAGGTGAGGACATTCAGTCTGCTGATTGGTCAGACTGTCTAGGTGCTGGGCTAGCAGAAGGCACTATGTTCTGATCCTGAGCTAACGGTATTTTACTCCACAACCCCTCTTCTCTGAGCATTTAATCAACTATGAACTATGTTTTTTGAGTCAGAGCTGATAATCTACTCATCTGCTAAGTAACTTTTTTCATGTCTTTTTCTTGAGCCAGTATGTGCTAATATGACTTTTCACAGGGTTAATGAAAAGTCACTCAGTCAGCTTCTGAGTCTCCGGTCCAGTGTCCTGAAGTCTCACAAAGTCACTCGCGAGAAGCAGTAACAATTTATGGCAATCCACATTTCCACTTTAGAACCTGCTCAGGACAGACAAGCTCAAGACACAGACATCATATATATGAGCTAAGAGATCTATTGTTATCGTGTTCATTATGGTGGAGCCTCCAAAGAAAAACTATATCTGATTATTAAAACTATGGGCACACAGCGAGGGTTGGGTTCAACACCTAGTTTATACGACAGTGATTGAAAACAGACACTAGGGTAGGGCTGGGCGATATGACCTCAAATCATTATCACGATTTATTGAGGAGTTCTCCTCGATTAACAGACAATTACTACCTGTATGCTCAAAAACAAAAGTTGTGCACCAGAGGGGGCTGTAGCAGCATAATTGCTCCACAGACTAAAATTTCCTGCGAATGCAAAGTATTTAAGAAACCATCTGTTCTATTCTACAGATGGATATTACAGAGAGCTGCATCATGTGAATATTGTCACATTTGAGTTGTTAGGTAATCAGGTTCTCTATAAAGTGTGGTTGAACTGCAGGTGGAGGATGTGTTATCTTGACTTGTTAGTCTTTCTGCAGTTTGACTTCCGTCTTTTGTTTTCAACCCATTCTCCTTGCTGAATCCATCATGTTGCCAAATGATTATTGAACAATCTTCTGGGAAAAGCTTCTCGACCAAATTTAACGCCGACACCTCTCCAGCTTGTAGTCCGCTGCTGTAAAACCCGCGGAACACCGCGTCATCGAGCTGAAAGCTGTCATAAGTGGCGCCCTGCTGCAGGCTGCTACCAGTAGCCGCTAACAGTGAGCTAACGCGGCCCGCTAGTGAACCAGACCAACGAGTCCGGTGCTTTATATTTGAATGATTCTTTGTTTCCTTGTTACGAACTGGATAGGGGGAGTCACATGACTAGCACATTACGCATGTGACGCGTGACTTGTTGAGTCGCATCACAGCTTCTTAAAGGGACACAGACAGCCGCAACCACTCGCTTCTTTTCATTTTTTACAATATCAAAAATACGATTATTGGCAAAATTACGTCGATTAGAGTTATAAAACTTGGTATTAGATTATTTTTGATTAATCGTCCAGCCCTACACTAGGGGGTGCTATAAACAAGCCAAAACTGCCTAGTGTACCTTTAAATATCAGCGAGGTAACACACTTTGGTGATCGTTCACATGCACCCCTTGCTTTATTTTCAGTAAGCTAGGAGCTACTCTGTAGCTACTGATGGGTTTTCCCTCCTGTATCCCAGAATGCAATGTAAACCTGGCTACAGCAGCACATTTGGCTCAAACTTGCAGCATATATGTACAAGTCAGGTCCATAAATATTGGGACATTGACACAATTCTAACATTTTTGGCTCTATACACCACCACAATGTGCTCTAACTGCAGACTGACAGCTTTAATTTGAGGGTATTTACATCTAAATCAGGTGAACGGTGTAGGAATGACAACAGTTTTCATACAGTATGTGCCTCCCACTTCTTAAGGGACCAAAAGTAATGGGACAGAATAATAATCATAAATCAAACTTTCACTTTTTAATACTTGGTTGCCAATCCTTTGCAGTCAATTCCAGCCTGAAGTCTGGAACACATAGACATAATCAGACGCTGGGTTTAATCCCTGGTGATGCTCTGCCAGGACTCTACTGTCTTCAGTTCCTGCTGGTTCTTGGGACATTTTCCCTTCAGTTTTGTCTCCAGCAAGTGAAATGCATGCTCAATGGGATTCAGGTCAGGTGATTGACTTGGCCATTGCATAATGTTCCACTTCTTTGCCTTGAAAAACTCTTTGGTTGCTTTTGCAGTATGCTTTGGGAGTCATTGTCCATCTGCACTGTAAAGCGCCATCCAATGAGTTTTAAAGCATTTGGCTGAATCTGAGCAGATCATATTGCCTGAAACACTTCAGAATTCATCCTGCTGCTTTTGTATCAATAAATACAAGAGAACCAGTTCCATTGGCAGCCATATTGCCCACGCCATGACACTACCACCACCATGTTTCACTGATGAGGTGGTATGCTTAGGATGCAGTTCCTTTCCTTCTCCAGACTCTTCTCCTCCCATCACTCTGGTACCAGTTGGTCTTGGTCTCATCTGTCCACAGGATGTTGTTCCAGAACTGTGAAGGCCGTTTTAGATGACGTGTGACAAAATCTAATCTGGCCTTCCTGTTTTTGAGGCTCATTAATGGTTTACATCTTGTGGTTGTAACGTTATGAAGTGTTACATATTAATAAAAAGGTCAATAAAATATTTAACTTATCCAACTTATGATAAATTAGATAATATTATATTGCTTCTACAACAATAGGTCCTAACGGTAAACAGTGAATCATTGATAATCTGAGTCAGAGAATATAGTTTATAAAATTAGACTTATTACTATATTTCTACTAAAAATGATCATACAGAGAGGAGACAATATAGATGATGCAGATGTGTGTAATTAAACGTTGATAAACATGATGAAGGATGTTATTCAGAGTTTAATTCATCGTCTCAGAAAGAGTGAAGTCTGGATTATAAAAATAATCTGGCTGAATTTATTTGATTTTAATTAGATGTTAAATTAATTATCAATTTGTTCAAACTATTGACTTTAGTCTGGCAAAGCTTACTGGTTTGATGAGGATTCCTGTGCAGATTCACGCTGGCCAGGAGAAGTCCAGTCGAACAACACTGAGGTGTAAGGGAGTCCCCAGAGATGGAAAAGGTCACTTCTAGGGGTTCAAAGGTTAAAGGTCCCTTGAACTCAGCTCAGATGATCTTAGGTTGTCCTCGGATTCAGCAGCTCTTGTGATGGCAGCGGACATCAGGATGGTTTTAATGTCCAATGGAGTTTTATTAGTTAAATTATGGAATGCTTGGTTATCAAAAAAAAAGGTTGGTTCTAATGCGGCTAAAAAGTTATCTGTCTACAGGTCTGGCTTGGCCTGTATGACAGTTATCAGTTTAGCATGATTGCAGGAACTCACTGGTTTCTTCCGGATGAGTTATTTTTAAGGCTGGAAAGCAGTCAATCACATAGAGTAATGACAGGATGGGCGTTAACAAGAGCCAGTGTTCCCTCCTTCTGAGAGGATTCTTGTCTTTTCAACTGTTGTGACGGATGTTTTTGTCACCAGGGAAAGAATTCTTTGGTCATCCACCACAGTTGTTTTTCGTAGTCTTCCGGGTCTTTTGGTGTTGCTGAGCTCACCAGTGCATTCCTTCTTTTTAAGAATGTTCCAAACAGTTGTTTTGGCCACGCCTAACGTTTTTGCTATCTCTGATGGGTTTGTTTTGTTTTCTCAGCCTAATCCACACTAGAAATGAACTCTGGACCTTTTATCTGCACATTGTAATTGGGGATAACAAGGGAATATAACACACCTCAACTTTGGAATGAACTTCCTTTAGTTTTACGTTATATAGACAGTCTGGACACCTTAAAAAAGCAATTGGAAGACCCAATTATTTCAAACTGCTTTTAACCAAGTATTTTACTTTCTTTTGTTGGTGTTTTTTTTTTAAATTGTGAACTATTATTTGTACTGATAAAATATATTATAAAGTAGGGGTTAGGGCTGGGACGACGCGTCGACGTCATCGATGACGTCGACACGTAAAATACGTTGACGCAAAAAATGTGCGTCGATGCGTCATCGCTTTCAAAACAAACATGGCGCCAGTGAGTAAATCAGTCCACCCGGACTCGTAGTTACAAAGTATGGGACTATTTTAACAGAAAAGGAAGCAAATCAGTCGTTTGTCGGCTTTGTAAAATGGAAATGGCCGATCATAAAAGTACGACGGTGCACCAGCATCTCAAGCGGCATCCAGGAGCAGCTTCCGCAAATGACAAAACACCGAAAGTGTTCTACTTTTTTACTAACGCTGGTTTTTACTAGGGGTGCAACGGAACACTGGTTTTTACTAGGGGTGCAACGGATCGTCACTGATCCTGATCCCTATGGATCGCCCTCTATAGTTTGGAACGCATGTGTTCCGGACGACGCAGCGCTCGCTAAATCATCTCCGACACTCTGCTTATATGCTTGCGCGCTCTGAATCTGCAAATAATTCCCCTCTGAGAAAGACGTTGGTTTTGCCATCACGTATAGAGGTTCAGGCTGTTGGAGTCGGTCGTTTTAGTACACCAGAACAAAGATCCCTGATCAATATCTGGTCAAGTCTGTTGCGCGCCCGCGGAGCAGCTGATTCCTCTGTCTCTCTCTGTCAGCTAGAATAATCATCTCTCTGATAGACAAACCAGACTCATCTATTTCTGTCTAAGATAACGTAGTATGTTGGGCTTTTATACGAGCTAATGGACGTTAATATAACCGGAGTTCTAGCAGGAGGCTCAGAGCAGCGCCTGGAGCGTCACGCCCCTCCGCCCAGCTGTGACCGCTTTCACATTAACAGGTCTGTGACCCCGGAAATTTGCGTTTAAGTCCATCTCCCCCATTAATTAGTTTTAATATGATTCAATATTATTATTATTACTGTTATTATTTATTGGTTAATATAGCCCTTTACAACAGTCAACTAGACAGCCAAAGTGCTTTACAAGCCTAAGTAAAAGCAAAAATACAAATAAAAGAATGCATTAAAAACAAACAAAACTAAGAATTAAAAGGAATCAGAAAACTGGAATAAAAGTCAACACTACGGAGTGTTAAAAGCCTTCCTGAATTAAAAAGATTTAAGATTGAATTTAAAAAGGCCCAGGTCAGTGACTAGTCGTAGGTCCAATGGAAGCTGGTTCCAGAGTCGGGGTGGCGCCACAGAGAAAGCCCAGTCACCCCAGTGTTTATATCTGGTCCTCAGAACTTTTAGAAGAAACTGGAATGAAAATTGTATTGAAGCATTGGATTGACATCTTGAGTTAAATGTTGTACTACTACAAACTTTATTTTCAAGTTTTTTATTAAAATGTGTTCAAATGAAGAAATTTGTGTTTATTTCATTGAGATACTTAAAATAGCAAATGTCAAATTACTATACAAGTCAAATAATGGGGAAATAATCGGTAATCGAATCGAATCAAAATCGAATCGAATAGAAAAATGAATCGTTAGATGAATCGATGCATCGAAAAAATAATCGCTAGATTAATCGATTACAAAAATAATCGTTTTGCCCAGCCCTAGTAGGGGTGTCAAATTATCACATTATTTGCGATTAATTACAGAATATTTAGTGTGTTTTTTTTTTATCGCGTGAATCTCATTTTTAATCTCTAACTTTGTTTGTTTCCTTTGTAGTGGGAGGGGCAAGGTGAGGTGATTAGCAGAAACAAGACACAAAGAACCCAGTTGTGAGTTAAACTAATTGTTAGCAATTTAGCGAGTCATAGCAAAGCTCTTCACCAAAACTAAACTTGAGGAAACATCCTGCAGATGAGCAGGCTGACAAATGTTCTAGTTAAGATAGTGATGAACTGCAGGCTGCTAAATATGGTGGAAAATGAGGGATTAACAGAGTCATTTCTGGAATAGCCTTAGTCCCACCGGGCATGTTCCCAGTAGGCCAATGGTAACTGTGGACCTTGCCAGACACAGCCTGTCATCTGAGCGGCTCGTTCTAACCTGCACTTCCTGATGCAGGCGCAGCTAAGGAGTGCTCAAATGGTTGAGGACGCTCATTGACACATGCTTACAGCGCCTCAGTCAACAGCACCCCATGTTTCCATATTGTGTCCTTATTTAATCAACTCCATGATGAGTTGTTTGCTTTGTTTGTTTTATCAGAAAGACCAAAATGGCTGACAAAAACAAAACTATGTGAAATATTTTTTTAAAAACTAATACTATGAGTTGGACTTAAATTTCACATTTTAAGAATATTACTATTCATCTGTACTTTTTACCGTTTGGACCCACCTTACTAAACTTCTGAACATAAAAATGTTTAAAGGAGTGGTTTTGTGGGTTATTTTATAGTTTTGCATTGTTCTCTAGTGTAATTCAATGCTATCTGTGTAATTTTTATATTGAAAGAAGCTTTGATGCTTATAATATAAGCTTTAGAAGTTAGCCGTTTTACACCTGAGTTTGAAACAGCAGGATTCTCATATGCACAGCCCTCACTTCTGATTGGCTGTAGGTTTTTGATACTGAATGTGACGATAAACTAACATGGCAGCTAGGCTTTATGTGGATAAAGTTAAGGTCGAAGGACAAATAAGAAGAACCGCTTCCTCAGCGTTTGTCAATCAATGATTCAGAAGAGTAATACTCACAACTGAATTTACGTTTTCTTCTAAAAGCTCAGCCAGCCTCAAGCAAACAGCCGTTAGCTCCAGGCAGACTGCCGGCTGCAGCCCACAGCGAACGCCGCCTTCAGCTTCTGGATACCGAGGCTCGACACCCGGGCTGACACGCACCTCATCAGCGTTCTTCCCACGTCCCGCATTTCTGCTGCGGCCCGAACTCAGCTGTGTTTTCTACTAAATAGAAGCGAAACTCCGCCTTTTACCTAACGCCGGCCGCTGTCCTCAGGCACACACACTCACTGCTCGTCAGTACCTTGTGTGTCGAACCACAATACTTCAGTCAAAATAACTTCTAATTTCGCCAAGATTAGCCAAAATATATTACAAACTTAGCAAATGGCTGCACCTACAGAATTTATTAACTTCCATGCAAAAAAAAAAAAAAAAGATTTTCCAAAAATAAATAAATAAATAAATAAAGTTATTACCCTGGGTCGAACTTGGAACCTCCTGATCTGTAGACAGTGTTATCAAGCTGCTACGCCACCGGCCAGTGAAAACTACCTGCTTTGTTTCTATGTATATAAACATTAGGTATTAGTTCGGTTTCGTTGAAAATATTCTTGAAAGTTAATTAAATAATTTTTTTATTAGCAAATGGGGCTCCCAGGCTCTAGGCCTGGCAAGCCAGACTAGAACTGTGGACAGTCTGCACAGCTAAACTCAGGCTTTAGCTTACTATGCTATCAAGTCTAGCCTGTGCATTCTCCGGGCCTGTCTGTAGGGCGGGCCTAGCCAACATGGGCTAGCATTATGACGTCACAACGCAAATCAGAGCTTTCAAGGAAGTTCTTTTAGAAAATCAGATTTTTTTTAAAATAACCAGGGAACAGAGAGTTTTCATTTTTGGCCTACATGACAGGCTCAGGGGGACCTATTATAATCCATGAAAACCTGATAAAAAAGGGTTCCCACAAAACCACCCCTTTAAACGTAGCAACAGGACAAAATTCTACCATTCTTGAAATTCAGTTGAGGACCACACAAAAAAAAAAAAAAAAAAAATCACACTGGGGGCTGCAAGTGGCCTCCGGGTCACACTTTGGACATGCCTGCCTTAAGATATCACTAGCATGTGGGTGGGGTGACTTACTTATAGTCTGCAGGAGGCTTGAAGTCCGGGTTGAGGCCGATCATCTCTGTGATGAGTGAGTGACGCTCCTCTTCAACCTTCTTCCGGGTGCGATACTCGCGGGTGTTCAGCCTTTTGCCCTCACTGTTATAGATGGGCTCTGGAGAGGGAGACCTGAGAGTAGCAGACACAATACAACACACACAGCGTTGATACCATTCTAGAGGTTGAGCTCTGATCAACACACACACACTGTCTCCCTACAGCTGCCTAAAACTTGGAAAGAATACATCAACCTCTATCACATAATTAAATTGAATATCTTAGATTTACTGTGAGGATTTGCAGACTGACTTGGACTTGTAGCCAGTGCATGAGCCAAGAAAAAAAGTTTAAAAAAGGAAACTACGTCGGAACTGTGCACTGATGTAAATGTTGTCCATACAGTTCAGAGTACGAACGAGGCAACAAAAACTGTATCAAGGCAGTTAACCCAGAACATTAGAGGGGCAGCAACCACAAGGAGGAAACAAACAACCAAAAGTAAATTCAACACACAGCCTGTGAAAAGTCTGAACATACAAACTCATTCAAAATCAAGGGACAGTGTGTCCAAACTTTGGACTAGTACTGTATATAAAATATTGATCAAATCAGGCCAGAACTACACCTGAATACAGGACTGTTGGCCTACAAAAAGTACAGTTGGAGGTCAGAAATCAAGACAAAATGTGCAATCCTAAGTAGAGGTGTTGGCTTTGAGAGATGCTTGGTGAAGACGTGGTGGTAGAGGTCCATACCTCCCATTGGATGCTGAAAACCTGTGTTGATGTGTTAAGAAGGCTCTGTGCTTGAAAAATGGTTAGGTTGACTTGGGGTAATTTGGGTTAGAGAAAAGGAATTAAGATTAGATATCAACCTTTTCCTAAGCTCCTCAGAGAGCCACTTTTGCGAATGGGAAAACAAACAAAAAAAAAGTTTCCACTTTAAGCTTCAAACTTCCAGCGGTGACAACCTGAAACACCTCCAAAGTTGGTTTGGTCACAATAAGTAGGGGAATGATTTTTAAGAGCTCCACAGCTCTGCTTTAATTTGTAGCTGATGTAGAAACATCTGAAAAATTAACAGTGTAAAAGTCAGGGGGGTTATCTAGCAGAGGTTAAGTGGACACACTGAGGTTAAACCACTTCCTGTAGGAACAGATCCTGATGACACCAAGTTACAGGCCAACCACTTCATTTCTAAAACAAGAGAAATTCTGGCAGTTTTCTTCCAGATCTCAAGAGACCAGAGGGTAAAACTGGACTGCAGCCCCATCATCCTGGTGGGCGTCTGTATAATGGAAAAACCTGAGATGACCAACAAATCATTTGTCAGGTCTAAAAATGAGAAAGAGCCTAATAATGGCTGAGCTGTAATAAACCAGGCTACAGGCTGAGAGCTCAACCATCACAGTCAGTCTAAACAAAACTAAACTGGGCCTTACATTAAAAACGTCAATTCATCTGAGCTATTTTACAACAAAATATGTTTAATAGGTGTTAAAAATTTTTTTTTTTTTTTAAATCAGTGTCCTGGCCACCCCCTGTTTCAGAGGAAAGTTATCACACATCCTGCATCATGTTTTATATGATCTGTTTACAGCCACAACACAGTGACTGGAACCAGAACGCTTCCAGGTTAATCTGAAGCACAAACTAAAGTAAACTAGAAAAGACTGGTGCATAAATGAAATGACTAAGATTCTACTGACCTGCCTGGCCACGGAAACCCACAATAACGGAGGTTTTTACCAAAGACTGAATAACAGTTTAAATACTGCATTTACTTAAATCATTGACACTTTAAAGAGCAAATTGCAGTTTTTTTAATTCAGATAAAATGCTGTCTAAAGATACTATTTGAAACATTTGAGGGTATTTTGTTTTACAATACATTTTCTTAAACCATTTTTATGGTCTAAAGTATGGAAGAGGATTAGGGCTACCTAAAAGAATTCTGACTTTAAACTCAGAATTTCTCAGAATTCTGACTTTTTTTCTCAGAATTCTGACTTTAAATTCAAAAATATTTAATACAGATGGGCAGCAGGCTTCAGTGACAAAGATGCGAGATGAGCAGGACAACTCCTTTCTGGAGGAACGTGTTGGATTTAAATGACTTTTGACGTGGCTGAGGGGTTCCTGAAGATGCCATCAGAAAAGCAGACGGTGAGTAAAACAAGAGAGATAATGTAGTGTCTGAAACGGAGTAATTAAGGCAACCTAGCATGTTGGAGGAAAATGTGTCTCACCATGTTACCTCACACACAATGAGGGTTTACCAGCTGTTTATCACTAGAATTATCCCATATTTTTTGCATCTTACTTTATTTTTCTCTTATTTGAATGTTTTACAATGAAAGTGCAGGCTAGCTACAGATGCTAGCCACCTGTCAATATGAGAGTAGGTAACATATCTGGTGTGTTCAACTGAATTACTTAGTACGGCGAAGGAGAGAAACTTTAATGAAATTTAGGATGAGATACATGTTAGTATTTGTTAATCAGAAAATGAATAGCTTCCTTACGCAGCTTTATCCTCAGTTGTTGTTCTGATAATGGGTGACTGAAGATCCCCTCAAACAATATTAGTTAATGTTGAACTTTCAACCATGATAGGAGACCTGTGATTATCAGGGGTTTTGTTGCTTCACAACATGCAGCCAATACAAAAGCCTCCGTTTACTCCTCTACAGCGCAAACCCTCCAAACTTTATACTCACTAACAGTAAACGCCCTCTGGTGATGGAAAAACGCTACTGCATGTAAAACTCAGTCATGAGCTTTTAGATTTTCTGTGCTGTTTTCATGCAGGATGATCTTGATGATGTTGTGAACTCGTGGAACTCCCACTAAAATCTGACCAGGTGGCCGTGCAGCATCAGGTCGAACCGTAGTGATGGACTCATTACCAGAGCTGCACAGGACTGAGGACAGACTGAAACCTGTTTCATGGATGAGAGCCCTGTGTGAATAGAAGAGTGTGACCAAATGGCCAACATCCCTGTGATGAAACAGTCTCTGAACTTTGTTGTCTGCTCTTCCACTTTTTGCAGCTGATCTGTTCATTAAGTTAAGAGAAGAAATGTTGATACTGTTTTACAATAAGGCCTCTAATATAAATGACTAATAAATAGTTTTTAGATATGTTATAATTATGTATAATTTATCATTAATGATTATTATGCATAAATTTGGGGCAAGAAAGACAGAAAACTGACTAGTTTCTTGCAAAATAGTGAGCTAAATCTGTTCTTTTTCTCACCCTTAATCAATACAAATTAAAACTTATTACTGTAATGATTTATAAAGTATTACAGATAACAGCATATCTATAAGCTATTTATCAGCCATTTGGTACCTAAATTGAATTGTGTAAAAAGAGAAATTAAAACTGGGTTGCTGTCTTGCTTGATTATGAGGTGTTTCAATGCATTTCATGCATCCTACACTCAGGTCTTCCTTCACTGCATCTTAGAAAAGACATTTTGGGTTCAAGCAAACATGACATTTTAATAATAATAACTATAATAATAATAATTTATACTTTATTGATCCCCTTGGGGAAAATTCATCCCTGCATTTGACCCATCCTCATTTTTCGGGGAGCAGTGGGCTTCCATCTCAGAATGGCGCACAGGAGGCAGTTGTTGGGGGGTCAGTATCTTGCCCAAGGATACTTCAACACATGGCCGGACTTTGAACCCACGCTCTCTGACATGGGAGTCAATCCAGGGTTTCCCCCAGCGCTTTATAAGCCTGGCAGCATGCCAGATTTTTTTGCCCTGCCACCAGGCTAAAGCCTGGGTCTACTTTGTACCAGGAAAGCTAACAGCGGCGCGGCTTTTACGGCTTTAATACAGCGATTTTCCAAAAAGCATTCAGCTGCATAGCACGTTCTGTGTACCCCCTAGACCGCGGCGATTCCGTGACGTATTCGCTGCGCGCCATAGGCAACGGCCCCCGTAGTTTATCACTGCAGCGAGAAGCGGGTCATGCGCTAATAACATTAGCTAACTAGCATTACAGTGTTTCTCTACTATTTTCCGGCAGTTTCACTGGGAAACTGCTAAACTCCCCGACAGCGACGAAGGAGTTCTCTGGTCTCCATCCATGACGAGCTGCGTGAGTCAACGCGGTTCAGCTCGTCATTACAGGATGAGCTGCAGGTCCTTAAGTTCATTTTCATGTCCGAACCAGACAACTCCAGACCGGTGTCCCCGTGGAACACACGCTGCACCACGGAGCCCTCCTCAACCCGACCAACTGATTGCCGGCTCGTTTGCGGGGCGGGGAGGGGAGGAGGGTGGGTTGCTGAAATCCTGTTTCTGCATTAAGTGTCCTGATCAAAAGAGGCAGCAGCTCAATGATCAGAACACAAAGAAAACAGTTCACACATCACAGAAAACTAAAGAACACTCAATTGATCGGTAGTTTAGAGCAGCAGAGTCAATAACAGAAATCATAGATCAGAACATTTACATCCAGATATCTGAAAGTCTAAAATGTTTAAAGCCTGTTTGAACTCATTCACTGAGACCAGTTCCTTCAGGTTCAGCTGCTTTTGGAGCTGATTCCATCCATAAGGAGCAGAAGACCTGAAGGACCTTGGTTCAACAGGAACAAGTCATGTGACCTCCTCCAGCTGCCTCCTGTAGTTTATTGGAGGATGTAGTTCTGTAGGTTTGAGGGGAGGAAACCAGGAATAGTTTTGTAAATAAAGAGAAATAAATAAATAAAATGTCAATGGTTGAATCTGATGGAGTTACTGGTTGAGGAATCAAATGTTAAACTTTGCTGCCACAAACTTGCAAAGTATTTTCCTGCCTCACTTTCAAAGGTACTATGAAGTAACCAAAGGTTACCTTTGTAATATTGTTCTAGTTTTTATAGAATATTTCCAGGCTGTTTCTGTGTCTGCTGTCTATATATATATATATATATATATATATATATATATATATATATATATATATTAGTGCTGGGCCGCTAACGCCGTTTACGCGCTGAGTTAACGCGAAACTGTTATCGCGCGATAAAAAAAATAACGCCGTTAATCTAAATTGGGTCACTGGGTCTAGGAGATCTACAGGCATTACCAAATGGCAGACTCTGATCCTGGCCCGGATCTTTCTGGAGTCCGGACCTGCAGCAGGACCCGCTCCCCCGGTCTAGCTGAAGGAGGCGCGGCTCCTGTCTCCCGAACGCTCGCTTCACCTGGAGCTGCGGCTCCCGGATCCGAACCGATCCTTCACCCGGACTGGGAGCCGCGGCTCCAGGTGAAGTGCGCGTTCAGGAGACATGATCCAGCGGATCCAGTGGTCCAGGATTTTCACCTGGACCCAAGGAGGTGAAGAGGCGCGTCCGGGAGCCGCGCGCCCGTGCCAACCTCGGCATACGCTCCCTCCTCCTGAACCGGACCGTGTGGTTCGGACTTGATCCAGGTTGGAGGAGACGCAGCAGAGCGCTGACCGAGTCACAAACCCGCGGCAACAACTTGGTAGAGTTCCCGCAGAACTCCGACCAAGTCATCAACCAGGTCTGGACTGGCTGTCTGGTTCCAGGCGTTTCCTGGTGAACCGACGTGCTGTTTGGGCCGACAGCCTCAGCTGTGCACGCGCCTCTCGTTAAAGTGAATGTGGCAGCGCGTGCTGCGTTTTTCAGCATAACTGACAGCTGAACATTCAACCAATCAAACAACATCAACACTAAAACACATTGATCTGTCAGTGACTTTATCAGAGGGTTGTCTTTAGTTTTCAGACTCGTTAATGTTTAAATCCCCTAAAGTGGTTTTATTTAACAAAAACATGATGAAACAGCTCTATAGGGTAATGTGAAATAAACAGTAGAGAAATGAAGTCATTTTAAGGCAGATTTAATCCACTACAGATAAACTGGATGTAGGGCTGGGCGATATGGCCTAAAATCATTATCACGATAAATTGACCAGTTAACCTCGATAACGATAAATGGACGATAACTACCCCAATTACCAAAAATAAAATTTTTCATTCGATGGGGCTGTGGCAGGCAGCATATTTCCACTGGAGTTGTATTGATAGTAATTTTCCCCCTAAACCTTTTGATTGCAATCATGTTATTGCCACTTTAAAGGACTGTAAAATGACACTGACAAAATATGAAGAAAATACTAAGTACTTTTAGTGGTTAAGATTAACTGGGCAAAATAAAAAGTAAAGGAGACAATATGTAACCTTTTGCAAAGCTTACATTTGACATTTTTTTGCTCAACAGCATCTTTGCTGAATCCAAAGCGTTCCCAAATGACTGAAGTCGCATTTCTTTTCTTTGCAAAATTCTTCAATATGAAAACCTTTAACCAACTGCTTAGTGTTTTATAAATGATGCAAAAACTCTAACCAGCTCCTTGTCCTCCTAACTTTGTCCTCTGGAATTACTATGATGAGGAGAACAGGTTTTATTTCTTCTCTCTCAGACTTTTTCCTCCCCTACCTGCTGATGATTTTTTCTTTCCCCTTCTCACCTCCCTTATCTTTATCTGACCCTTTAGAACTGAAGCTACAGGAGGTTTAATGTCCCCTAAAAAGGCTCCTCTACAGAAGCAGCAGACAGAGACGTGTTTCCACATAAAATAACTATTTATTAAACTAATGTAAAACAGTGGACAAAGACATACACTAAATATGTCCGTCTATTCAGCAAATCACAGTAAAGAACCACACGGGGGGTGGGGGGGTGAGACTCAGTGGATGAGTCTAAAAGCTCCCCTCACCCCCCCAACTGCTACTAGACCTGCTGGTCCGCTGACCCAGCCACCGTAATCCAGCTGGATCGCCTACTCTGTTGAGTGGCAGCAGCACTCGGTACCGGTTCTAATGATCCGACGTGGGCACGCGCACACACACACACACACTCAGCTGCTCCTCTCTGACACATGGCGCACTCCGTTCAGCTGCGGTACAGGTGAGCCCCTCCCGAGTCGGAGGCTCCGACGCACGCAGCGACAGCAACACGCACACAATTGTAGCACGTCCGAAACACGCACACAACATGCCTCAGGCAGGTGACGCGCGCAGCATCAGCGACAGCTTATCAGGCTGAATCGCTGTCTCACAAGTTCTCATTAATGACGGACAGGAACCGAAACAAGGCACCTCTTCTTTACGGACTGGATGGAGTGGAGTTCGAACTTCGAACGTAGTGCGTCTTAAAGGGACATGAGCAGCGCCAACCTGTACATGCCTTTTCATTTTTTTTAAAATACCGAATTTACCGACATGGGCAAAATGACGTCGGTTAGAGTCATAAATTTCGGTAACGATAAATTTTCGGTATATCGCCCAGCCCTAACTGGATGCTACAATCATTTTTTGACAGCTAAAAAAAATCAGCTTGAAGTTATTTGATGTAAAAAAGAGAGTTGATGCTTTAATCAGGTGACCTGTAAACTAAATGTAATCCTTTACTGTCAGGAGATGAGAAGGTTTCTACAGTCAAACTATTAAAACAGAGTGAGCCTCAGAAAACAGCTGTAGAGTTAAAGGAGACAGACCTCTGATGACACATCAATGTGTTTTAGTGTTAAAATGTTTCATCCTGATAACTTGATCAACCATCAGAGGTTGTTAAAATGAGCTCAGAGCTCATCTGGTGGTTCTGGTTTGTGACTCAGGTCTGGGTTTCTGAGGGAAGTTCTGACAGGTTTAATATTTCTTGTTAGGTTAGTAACAGCTGATCCAAACAGTGGGTCAGCTGTTACTAACCTTAAACTCTAGACTTGAAGTATCACGACTCTTCAGCCTCATGCTAATGCACACACATACCGGTATTATGAACCCTTTGGCAGAATTCAAATGAGCCATTTTAATCTAGATTAATTTCAAAATTAATCTAGATTAATCTAGATTTAAAAAATTAATCTATGCCCACCTCTAATATATATATATATATATATATATGGCCCGTGGGCTTCTCCAACACCGGGCTTAGCAAGTTTTCTGGAGGAAACCCTGCGATCTCTCTTGCCACTGCGCCACGGTCGCCCCTATGTGATTTTGTCAGAATCTTGATGTTTAAACTGGAATAATGTAAGAGTTATGAGCTGAGCTTAAACTTGCAGATGGTATTGTGCTGATCAAAATAAAAGAGACTGTTTGGTTGACAATTTTTTGTTTGGTTGGCGATTTTTAAAAATAATATTTTGTTTTTTTTTTCCCACCTTGTCATAATAAAGGAACACCGCTGATCTCTTATTTAACAAACTAAATGTAGTGATAATCAGTTACAACTGTCAATCCTTTCACAGTTTTCAGCTTTATGTACAAATGTATTTGTATAAAAACAACATTGTGTTATTACAGCTAAGAGGATGTCTCCATTAAATAGAAACGTAAACTTCACTGTTTTGTTGCTTTTATTCAGACTTTCCAGCTTAGTTGTTCTTTGATTTTATGAACCACTTTATTGTAAACTCCCTGGTGCCCATCTGCATGAAAGAATTCTGAGTTTAAAGTCTGAGATTAAAGCCAGAATCCTGAGATTAAAGTCAAAATCCTGAGATTAAAGCCAGAATCCTGATTATTATAATTTTTTCTTTTAGGTGGTCCTAATCCTCTTCCGTACAAAAGTGCCCCTTTTCAGCAAAGCTTCTAAAACCACTTAAAAGATAAAATTCGACCTGTGATGTCACGATGGGGAGTCATAAGCTTGGTGGCGCTCAGGTGCTGCCTCGCCCTCTGCTCATTGTGGCGAGTAGGTAGTTATTGGGCAGTGCAGCTGTATTTTCGAGTCAGTGTGTTAGTTTTTCTTAAAAATGCTAATATATTGTGTTTGTAGAGGCTGTACAATCACCCGCCTGTCAGGGCATCAAGTCCACGGGTTAGAACGGCACAATCTTCCTGGGTGCAGGACTTTACTTCTGCTTCGGCTACAAAAAACACTGTTGTGTCGTCCACTTCATACCGGAGGATTAAAATCCCAGCGAAGAGTTCAACATGGGATACCGAAGCAAACATCAGGTGCGACTCTCAACAGGTGCTGTGCCTTGGTTCATTCAACTTCACCAGAACCACTGTTAGCAGTAACTTTGATCTGGTAGCAGGCAGGAGACCAGATCGGATCCATTAGAGAGATCAGCTATATGTAAACAAGAGCTGTGTATTCTAAGTCTTGTTGTCCAATAACTGCTAATTACCAACTTTATTTATTTGGGTCACCCAGTCATTACCTCACTTCCGGTCTGGCAGAAAAATTGTAAATTCTCACAAAAATGACTCCAAAAGCCTAATAAATGTTATATTTGTGTAAATATATTTCTCTAGACATTTTTTTAAGGGGGACTCTAACCTGCAACTTGCTCTTTAAACCAGTTCTCACAATCTCCCTTTGTAAAGTTCTCAGGAAGTCATCTCATTTAGGGAAGACCACAATGTTTGATTGAAAGCTCAAAAGGGACAAAATCAGGTTATCCCTTTGTGATTAACCAGATGTGAACTAATTCCCAAAGGATTCATTTCAGTTTTATTTTTCAATTTTATTACTTGTCTTCCAAATTTCGCCTTAAGTACAGGTGCTAGTCATAAAATTAGAATATCAAGAAAAAATTTATTTATTTCAGTAATTCCATTCAAAAAGTGAAACTTGTATATTTATTCATCATTACACACAGACTGATATATTTCAAATGTTTTTATCAGAGGTGTGCTTGAAACAGCAGGTTTCCTCATTATTATTAATGATACCCTTATTCAGATTACCGTATCACATCAAAATGTCGCCTTACGTTTTTGATCCCAAATCTGAGGTCGAAAAAGAAATTTTAGAGGACGTGCTTCCTCATTACGTGTCATGTAATGCGAGTCAAGATTGCGAAAAATTTGCATCACTTATGATTTTACGGGCCAATTCACTTTAAGAATATTCTTGCATGTAAATATTTTTTTTATTATATATTTTTTACTGGACAATGAGGCCCCCAGACCACACAAGGCCTCTAGGCTCAAGCCATATCTAGCCTGTGCAGTGTGCATCAATCCAGGCCTGCCTGTGGGGCGGCGCAAGCCAAAATGGGCGACACCATATATGCAAATTTGCAGTCTGACATAGATCTGCGAGATTATTCTACATCATCGCGTTTCAACCTCTATATTTTATATCAGAAACTTATGCTGGATACATGTAGAAGACTGACTTCATGTTCAGCCTGCATGAAAAATTCAGAGTGAGCAATATTAATCAGAAAAAACATTATAAAGGTTTTTAAGTAAACCACACCTTTAAATGGTCTCAGTCTAGTTCAATACACCAGTGTTTTTCAACCGCTGTTCCGTGGCACAACGAATTAATTATTATCTTCTAATAATATTCCATTATCGCGCGTCTGTGCCAGCCATCACCAAATGGCAGACTCCGGTTCTGTTTGGAGTCAGACCATGCAACAAATCCAAGACTTGGACCTGGTCCAGGGTGTGCGCTTTGGGGAGACGCGAGGCGTGCTGTGAGACGCCGCGGCCCGCTCGGCACTTGCACGCCTCCTCCCCCGAACTGGACCACATCAAGTCTGTGGTTCGGCGAGGAGGAGGGGGAGACGCGCGGCGTGCTGTGAGACGCTACCGCGGCCCGCTCGGCACCGGCACGCCTCCTCCCCCGACCTGAACCTGGTCTGTGGTTCGACTTGGTTCGGCGAGGAGGAGGGGGAGACAAGCGGTTGCGGACCCGCTGCCACCGGTCAGGAGAACCAGTCCTGGACTGGCTCCATTTCCTGGTGGAGCAGCAACAGTCCCAACATTTTTAAATTCATACTTGGATCTGCCCGGTCCATAAAACCAGATCAGCGGCCTAAGGACACTGGGTTGGGTCGTCATCATGTCACTTTGTTCCTGCGTGACGCACATTTGACAAAAAAAAAGAGAAAAAAAAAGTCAGAGTAAACCCCCTCAGCATAACTGGTTTTTTAACGGTCCGAGAGGCTCACTGGGTTTTTTCTCCAGTGTCTCCTCTCTTTGACTGAAGGTCCCGTTATTCTGATCACCTGTCAGACTGGTGAGGAGCCGCTGTGCTCGCGCATGTCGTCATAAGGAGAGCGCACGTCACAGCTGTGTTTCTCAGCATAACTGATAACTTAAAATTTAACAAATCAAACAATATCAACCTAAAAACACATTGATCTGTCAATGACTTTATCAGGTTGTCATTTATTACTAATGTTTAAATACACCCAAAAGTTTTACTACTAAAAACATGATGAGTCCTGCATGATGTAACATGGATGATGAAATAAACAGGAGAGAAATAAAGACATTTTAAGGCAGATTTAATCCATTACAGATAAACTGGATGCTACAATCACTTTTTGATGGGTGAAAAAAATCAGTTTGAAATTATTTGATGGTAAAAAAGACAGATGCTTTAATCAGGTGACCTGTAAACTAAATGTAACCCTTTACTGTCAGGAGATGAGAAGGTTTCTACAGTAAAACTATTAAAACAGAGTGAGCCTTAGAAAACAGCTGCAGTCCTGACAGATTAATTTGTTTTAGTGTTAAAAATGTTTGATTGGACCAAATTCATCTGATAACTTTATGCTGCTTTTATACCGCTCCTCGAACAGTGAGGATGGGTCAAATGCAGAGATGAATTTCCCCAAGGGGATCAATAAAGGATAAATTATTATTATTATTATTATTATCAACCATCAATGAGCTCAGACGGCTCTGACAGCAGCAACACAGCCGTCTACCAGGAAGTTTTAAAGTGTTGTGATTGGCCCGGTACAAGACTGACCGGACCAATCAGGGGGCTGCAGAGGTTCCAATGGAGCGTGGCTAGACCAAAGTCTGCAGAGCAGAACTGACGGTCTAGTTCACTAGGCTACCAATGTACACTTTGTCATTGAAAAATATCACAAGGCACACCAGGGGGTGGGGTGGGGAATTTACCAACCTAACAAGAATTACTAAAGCCCGTTAGAACTTCCCTCATAAACCCAGACCTGAGTCACAAACCAGATGACAAATGAGCTCTGAGCTCATTATTGGCTGATAAAGTTATCAGGATGGATTTTGTCCAAACAACTTTAACAGAAAAACACATTGATCTGTCAGGACTTCAGCAGAGGTTTGTCTCCCTTTAACTTTACAGCTGTTTTCAGAGGCTTGCTGTTTTAATAGTTTTAACCTTACATGTTCACCTGACAATAAGGATTAGATTTTATTTACAGGTGACCAAATTAAAGCATCAACTGCCTTTTTTACCACATCAAATAACTTCAAACTGATTTTTCACCTGCCAAAAAGTGATTGTAGCAGCCAGTTCATCTGTAATGGATTCAATCTGCTTTAAAATGTCTTTCTTTACTGTTAACTTCATTATCCACGTCACAGCATGCAGAGCTCTTTGCATTATGTTTCTGGTTAGTAAAACTACTTTTGGGTGTATTTAAACTTTAGTATTTAATGTGAGTCTCTGAAAACAACTGTAAAGGCAAACCTCAAGTCACTGAAAGATTAATGTGTTAATATTTTTTAATTTGGTGAATTTTAAGCTGTCAGTTATACTGAGAAACATGCTTGAGCAGAACGCGTTTTCACGTTCACTTTATTATAACAAGTGAGCACCACTGAGTTCGGACAGGTGATCTGATAACGGTACCGTCATCCTTCAGTCAAAGAGAGGAGGAATGAATGGAGAGGGGGAAAATAAAAAACTATGGGTCGCTGAGACCATCAAGAACAAGTTATGCTGAGGGGTTTTTACATAAACTTTTTTTTGCAGATTGCATCACGGAGGATCAAAGCGAAATGATGATGGTCCAACCTAATGTCAGTGGACACTGACCTACTGGTTTTTTCGGACCGGACAGATCAAAATATGAATTTTAAAAAGTCGGGACTGTGTGTCCACCAGAAACTCAGGTTCACCAGAGAGCCAGTCCATGCCTGGCTGACGGAGCGTGGCCGGTGTTCTGCCTGAACTCTGCCAAGTTTTTGCCATGGGTCTGCGACTCGCTTGGCAGCAGCCCCTTCAAGCCAGTCCAAGTCCGAACCCACAGACTTGATGCGGTCCAGTTCGGGGGGGGAGGAGGCGTGCCAGGTGCTTCTGGACGGGGCACTCCCTGCTCCAGAGTCGGGGAGCGCCCCGTCCACAGTCTGGAGTGCTGCGCATTATGCACAACGAGTGCCTCTGAATGCAGTATTTATTTACCATTTAATTACAATAACTACGCAGTTGATCACAATATTGCATCAATAAGTAGTTATACCATTTGAAGACATGATCAGGCTGTGATTTAACTCCTAAATGTGAGATATTTTCATTAAAATTCTTGTTTTTATTCGGTTCAGAGCGGGTGGAGGGTGACAGTTGGTCTTGTGTGTGTGTGTGGGTCTCCAAGTCTGAAAACTTACACAACTTTCAGACCCGTTTTTGTGTGAGCAGGTTTAGAAATGAGGCCACGGTCACAAGAAACGGCACACAGCCCAACAGGCTGCTGTAGCGACTCACCAATACAGGGCGGTCTAATGGCCCGCGCGCACACACACACACACTCTCACACACAGGTGTGTGATTTTAATCCATCAAAATGACAGAAAATTACAAAAAATTATTAGATAGCGCCACAAAGATCCGGGTCGACCCACTAGGTTGGTACTACCGGTACCTCAGAAATCCTGGAACCGTAACATTTAAATTGTTTTAGTACCAACATGGTACCAAAGAACCGGGTCTTTTGACAACACTACTTTAAAGTGCTTCAATCAGCTGAAACTGAAACAAAACATTTTAGGATCAGTTCAAATATTTTAACTTCATGTCAGATAATATTCTAATTTTATAAGATATTGAGTTTGAGAATATCATTACTTGTTAGTTATAATCATCAAAATTAAAAGAAACATTTGAAATATATCAGTCTGTGTGTAAGAAATGAATACGATATACAAGTTTCACTTTTTGAATGGAATTACTGAAATAAATCAACTTTTTTATGATATCCAAATTTTATGACCAGCACCTGTATGTTGAAAATCTATGTGGAAGCAGCACCCTAAACTGTTCCTTTAATAACTGACTAGAAATGCTGGCTTTCCTGAACTGCAGCAGATAAAAACTGAATCTGATTATCTTAATGTGGATTTAATCCTGTGAGATGTAGGAAAACTAGTGGACTGATCTGAAGAGGTTTTGAAAACAAGAAGCAAAGGAGCACTATGGAAAGTAAAGCATGTCATCAGTAAGTTAACCAGAAAAAAAGTCAACAGGTTTTTAGTTCCTACCGTCACTCATTACAGGTTAACACATTTGCTTCTGATCCAATCCAGAAATATTTGACTCAAAATTCTTATGATTGTTTTTGGTTTAATAAATTACAACCAGTTAATGACTCCCGGTTTTTTGCCTGTACTTATATTTATAAAACAAAGTAACTGAGTGCCCATCATTTTATTTATGGTTTGCTGCACAGGTGCTCATAAAACTCATCTGAGCTTTTTAAACAAACTGAAGATGGAGGGAAATAGGGGTGCAACGGATCATCATCGATCCGTGGTTCGTACGGATCACCCTCTACGGTTCGCGGTTCATGTAGAGCGTGTGCATCGCTAAATAATCCCCGACGTTCTGTTCTCACGCGCTGTGAATCTGCAGATAATTCCCTCTTAGAAAGGCGTTCGTTTTGCATCACGTATAGAGGTTAACTCTGTTGGCTTCAGCCGTTTTAGCACACCAGAACGAAGGATCGCTGATCAATATCCAGTCTCTGCTGCGCGCTGCCTCTGATTCCTCCGTCTCTCTCTCCGTCAGCTGGAATCTTTCTGATAGACAAACTAGATTCACCTATTTGTGTCTAAGATAGCGTTATGTTGGGCTTTTATACGAGCTAATAAACGTTAATATAACCGGAGTTCAGTCAGCAGCGCCTCGTGCGTCACGCCCACCCCCAGCTGTGACCGCTAGTTTGACAGAAGCAGGTCTGTGACCCTGAGGTGGCATATGAGTCTATCTCCCCCATTAATTAGTTTTAATATGATTCAAAACTTTATTGAAGCATCAGATTGACATCTTGAGTTAAATGCAGTTTGTATTTATGAGGATTGAGCATAAAAAAGTTGCTCAGTGTTTTAGAAAATAATAAGAGAGCAAAGTTTTTTGTCTTTTCTTTTTCATTCTGCTGATCCGAAAATTGATCCGAACCGTGACTCAAAACCGTGAACCGATCCGATCCGTGAGTTTTCTGATCCGTTGCACCCCTAGAGGGAAAGGAGCAGCAAGATGGACTTTCACCTGAAGAAACTAGTTTGATTAGTTACAAAACAACAAAATTCACTCTGCTATAAAACAGGTCACTCATGTTATGACCTCAAACTGATTGCATCCTACAGTTATGGATCTTCACATCTCATTTTTCCTTGATGGTGTTATGAGTATTTTTACTTCATGTTCTCACATTTATTTGGATGTTTAATTTTTTTGGTCACTCATGAAAAATAAAGGATATCAGAACCTATTGGAATAAATAATGCTAATGTATATTTGTGCTGAACTGAACATTATAAGAACCAAAAGCAGCCTAAACGTGTATATGTATATATCTCATATACACTATACCTGACCTATAGTACCGGACTGATCCCAGACCTGCATCAATACAAACATCACTCCCTAATCATGGTATTTATTTAAGGAAACACAGTTTATGAATGTATTAAATCTTAAATCAATATGATTTTTAAACAACCAGCAAAAACATTAATTTTCGCCCAACATGTTTTACTAGATGCCAACATAAGTCCATCCTCGCTAACATCCTTAAAAATGACAGGACCACTTAAATCCTTCTTGGACCAGGTCACTCTTGGAAATGAGATTAAATATCTCAATGAGATTTTACCTGGTAAAATAAAGCACTATATATAAATAACTAAGAATTATAGCACATCATTCTAAAACTAGCAATACAACTGTACAACATTATATGGTTGATAAAGACAGAATAGTGGTCCATGTTTTATAAATAAAGCTGACCCTTCTACCAGTTAGCTCTGGCAAAGTGAAGACATTTCCCTTAGAGCTTTCTACTAAACAATGTGACATTTAAACTAACCACATTAAAATGAAAATCAGCATTTGTCTTCCAAATAGTCAAGAAGGTAGAGAAAGTGTTACTGTTCGAGGGTTTAATCTTTTTCCGACCTGTCCTCAGGGTTAACAGGGATTCCCAGGTCTCCTGTACGCAGTTTACGAGTCAGGTCTTCAATCTGCAGTTGGACTGGAAGAATTCAGGTTAGGAAAGAAAAACAAGGATGGAGAGAAATGTGGTTACCACAGCAACATTAGAGAGACAACGCTCTGCAATTAAGAGCAACGTCTCAGTCATTACTGCATTAAACATTTTTGGTGAATCTGCTAAATAAAGAGGAAGAACAAACAAACAATTGAAAAGACAAGTATGAAACCACTTAATGTTTTAGTGGCATCACATATTGTGCTATCAAAATACTAATCAAGTAACTTATATTAGGGTTAAACAAAAAAAACCTCTCTTTGATAATGATTAAGCATGATAACATGTCAAATGATGAAACCATGATTCCTAAAAATGCCAGCCATTACATTATTTCTACAAACAAGGTTGAGGTTGACTTCTATAAATAAAACATGGCTTTGGCATTCTGAGGACACATTTTGGTCCTTTTTGCAAATTCAATAACAAAACCGGTGATGAGCCACTTTGTGTGCTACACAGATCTAACACTGAGGGGTTGCTGTGACACAGAAACAAGTCTTGCATTTAGAAGGCAATGAAGAATGAAGAATAAAATAGATCAGTCATTTCATGCACAATATGAAAGTTGTGAAGAAGTATCCCCATGAACACAGATTCATTGATCACTCAAACAATTACTCTGTGTAATCGAGATAAAAACAGGCCTTGAGACTTGATGCTCACAGCAATCTCATCTTTAAACTCTTGTTTTAGGGGATCTACTGAACGAGCAAAATAAACTACAAGTGTGACAACAGAAGGAGGGCACAAATGAACATTTACATACCAAGGGAAAACAACCATTATCAATGAGAGACTAACGTCAAAAATGATGTTAGTTACTGACAAAGGGAATATTTACTTCAAAAACGTATACAATACTGCTGAAGAGGCTACAATAAAACTGTAGCTACATTGAACATGTAATATGTGCAGGTTCAACAAGGCTGTGCTTTCACCAATCAAGACACAGGACTGGTGCCGTAAGCCTGGGTTCCACTGAAACATCAGCAATACGCCGCGTAGTGCCCGAGCCATTGTTTTGAATAGAAACCATTATAGTCAATTAGAGTAGTCCCACGAGGACCGCCATGTCACGTCCCAGATGTGCTGGTCCGCGCCACAGTGCTAAAGAAACGAGACAGTTCTATTTCTGAGCCACATTGTGGAGTACTTTATGATACAGAAATGATGACAATACGCTCGACCACCACTAGTACAGCAAACATAAACAACCGCAAGTACATGGATAAGGAGCATTTCATTGTGGAGTATTTATGTATTTGAGCTTTTAGAAACAGACTATTCCAGGGTTTCTCAACCCTGCTCCTGAAGGCCCCCTGTCCTACATGTTTTAGAGGTTTCCCTGCTCCTGCAAACCTGATTCAAATGACTGAATTACCTGCTCAGTACGTCATCAAGTTCTGCAGAGGCCTGTTAATGACTTGTTCATCTAAATCAGGTGCAAATCATGAACGGATGAAAAGGCGTTTGTGTTATTTGCGGGGCAAAGCAAAGGTGTGTCGCGGACGCTGCCACGGGGTGGGTACGGTCGGTGGTAGGGCTGCACGAGTCTGGATAAAATGAGAATCACATTTTTTTTGCTTAGAATTTAGATCACGATTCTCTCACAATTTTTTCCAATATAAATATTTATTGCACTTGTTACCTGCACATCACCTTTGTCACAGCTGACACTGAACATAAAAACCATAAATGTCTCTCTTGTCTTCTCTTACGTATACCACCTTTGAATAATTTTAACAATAATAACAATGTTGAACTTTGTCATTTGAGGGAGAAAGAGGAGCGCTTGTTTTCAAGCAGATTATGTCCTGGATCAAATGCGGTACAAATCGTCATCTGTTTTTAAGAATTGTTGTCATTTGGAAATGAGATTGCATACAAGTATGAATTGAGATCACAATTTTTTATGATTAATTGTGCAGCCCTCGTCGGTGGTATGACTTTACGGTTAACCGGTTATTGACCGTTAAAAGCTTCAATAGCCGGTTAAACAAAATCTTGGGAAACGTGCATCCCTAGTACTTGCCTAATTGAATTGGGAAGCCTTAGATTAATTTCAATCACCAATATTATGCAAGAAACATCAGGAGTATTTAAATATTTCAGCTCTTAAAGAGTTCAGCTTTTAACTTGATGAAAAGTTGTCAAACTTTCTATTTATTTTATATCCTTCACTCTGTTTGCGACTAGCCTAGCATACTTACCTCTGACTGACTGTAGAACACAAAGGACAGGAATATCTGGACCACAGCCAATCAGAGGGGAAGGGTTGGATCTAGGCTACATATTTCTAACCTGTGCGCTATATCCTGAGCTGCAATTCTTTCATTAAAAACATGCTGGCAGCGCGAGTCAATGTGATATAGTCCTTGTCATTACACGATGATCTGAAGCTGCTGCTGTTTTAAGTCTGTAGCAGGCAGGGGCGGGGCCACAGGGGTGGCACTGGCCACCCTTGAAATCTGATTGGCCACCCTGCCTGACCACCCCCACCAGAGCTGTCCATATTCATATTATATCGAATAGTTTTGTGGACTGCTTTGTCAAAAACTGACACAATCAGCTGTCAATCTTTGATGTATTGTTAATAATATGCAGAAACTGTTGTAATTCTACCTTAATTTTGATGTTGAAAGCACATTCACAGGCAGACTGTTTTTTATGGTGTATAGTGAGACTGTGATGTTTTAAAATGTTAATTCGTAGAGCTGCAGCGATTCGTCTATGACGTCGACGAATCGATTTAAAAAAAACGTCGACGTCAAATCCGGAAGTCGACGCGTCGCGCGCGCACACCACACGCACGCGGGGAACCAAAACAAAGCCGCATGGAGAACAGAACTCCGTCTCTAACAGCTTTCAGGCTCAGCAGCTTGCACTCCCAAGCTCTACATGTCACCAGAACACAACCCGCCGCTCTACCTCAAAGTTTTAGGAATAACCCGCTCCAGTGGTGGAAGGAGAATGAAGAGACTCACCGCCCTGGCTGCTGCTGCTGTGGTAAAATCCTGCTACATGGACCTTCTGAACGTTTGTTCTCAGCAACAGGGACGATTGTGAGCAAAAAAAAAAAGCTAGGCTCACCAAAGAGCAACACGTTCCTCTGCAGCAGGCATCACCAAATGGAGGTCTAAACTTAGATCCGTTCAGACCGGGAAAACCCAGAACCTGGTCCTGCAGCCAAGGAGACACTGGAGCGCTCCTGAGGAGCTACAAGGGCCCGCGGTTAGCGCAACACCTGGCTCGCCCCCTGCCCTAACTGGACCTCACCATGAGGTTCGGTTCTTGGTTCGGTTCGGAGCGGAGGAGGCGACCGTCCGGTCAGCGGTGCTCGCGCCTGTCGCCACGGGAGCGCGCCGCTCGTCTAGCTGTGTTTCTCAGTCTAACTGTCAACAGCTGTGGCTTCAACAATATTAACACTAAAACCACATTTATCTGTCGATGACTTTATCAGAAGTTAGTCTTCCTTTAACTTCAGTTGTTTTCAGAGACTCACGTTAAATACCAATGCATAAATAACCCAGATAATAACCTAAATAATAAGTAGTTTCTTTAGCCAAATATAAATATAATGACTCCTCCTGTTCTACAGCGATTCAGAGTGTAATACAGAGGAGGTGATGAGGGAGGAACACAGTGCTATACTGCACACACTAACAGAATAGCAGTTCAGTTTCATTTTGAGACGATGAAATAGTTTAACTAACACTCAGGAATGTCTGCTGTGAACTGCACAGTGTTTGTTTTTGCTCTGCAGTTTTTAAATCTTTAAAACAAGAGATTTATGTCAAACTGCAGCTCTTCCTTAGAAACTGTCATTTTATTTTGTCTTAAACACTCAGGAATGTCCATACTGTGCACCTCACAGTGTTTTGTTTAGTACTACAACTTCATATTTTTTCCAAACCTATAAACTAGAGTTATTGTACTGTAAAAGAGTAAATACTGACAGCTCTTCCATGTTGTAGAACACTGCTTTGATTCTGTTTGAAGCAGAAGATGTTTGGCTTTGGAAAACAGTTGTACATTTAAGTAATTTATTACATTTTTTGGGGGCGGGGGGGTATTTATTTGAAATTTTATGTTTTTTATTAATCGTGCAACAGAAAAATAATCGTTAGAATAATCGTCTAATTATCCATTAGAATAGTCGACTATTCGATAAAATAATCGCCCGAATAATCGTTTTAAAAATAATCGGTTTCCCCCAGCCCTATTAATTCGTCTCCTACTGACTGTGTTCTCCCTGATTTTGAATCTGTTGCATAGTTCTTGTCTGCTAAACAGATAGATCCATGTGTTTTACTTCAGTAAATAGATAAGTTAATAAAACTTTGGTCTGCTGTCCATTGCAATCCAAGACTGCTGAGCATTTAAATATAAATGACCTTTTAGTGTACCACCCTTCTACAGTCTTTGGCCTTGCCTGGCCATGATGCGGTGCGCCACGATCAATTACATGTAGAGGAAACCCTGCTTCTAGTCTAGTGGTGCACGCGTTACATGTTCAATGAAGCTCAGAAAAAGAGAATCAACACAATCAAGTGTTTCATTTGTACAAAACCAATTAATAATCTGAAAGTAGCCATCAAAGCAGCATTGCTCACATTCAGGGCAATTTAAAAACTCATACTTTTGCCATGTTAGGACAAAATGATGCCACCATGCAGAACAAAAATGACGATGTGTTGGGGATCAAGCAAGACGCTGAGCAGTGAGCTGCAGCTCAGGACAGCTTTCAGCAAACAGTGATGTTTAATCAAACTCTTGTTAATGGCTGTCCAATGGTATGCAAACTGGGAGACTACAAACAGCAGAAACACTTGAAGGGAATGAACAAAACATCAATGTGATAGAATTATTTCTTAGTAAGAATGACTATTTGCTTCAACAGTTGGAGCAAAATAAGACATCTTTCTTTTAAGCAAAACAAATAATATAGTGAACAGGCTGAAAAAATATTTATTTAGCTGAGTTTTTTTGGTTAATGCCTTCGAAAGCTCGAACTGTTGGGAATTCAGCAAACAGGAAATAGTCTTAATGTTGGTACCATGTCAGAAAACTAAAACCCTAAATAACATCCAATAAAAACTGTATTTACAACTCAAATTGTATCTGCTAAAAACAAAAACTATTTACCTATATATGCCCTCTCCTGATCTCGTGTGAGTCCAGGGGGAATAACAGTGGGCATTCCTGGTATAACCGTCTTCTGATCAGGTGTCTCGCTGCTCCATCGACTTCTTTTCCTTGGTTTCTTCTGGCCAAAATCTAACAAGACAAATGGGATATATTCAATCCACTAGAACTTCAAGCATTAAATGACAGGATATGTACGAGTTTAAAACCTGGGGCACACAGAAGACAGATGCGTTACGCCACGGAATCGCCGTGGTCTTTTGGGTTCACAGGACATGCTACGCAGCTGAACGCTTCTTGGAAAATCACTGTATAAAAGCCACGCCGCGGCACTTTAAATAGAACCGGCACCTATATTTAGTGCCTCTGTGCAGACCGGCATTTCTGGGACGTGGCGTTGCGCTCTTTGTGTAACCACTCTGAGTAACTATAATATTTTGGAGTTTTTTATAATGCCGCGGGCGCGACGCATCCATCTTCTGTGTGTCCCAGGGTCCGTGTACTTTCAGGCAGTTCGTTTTTTTGTTTTAAACCAAAAATGAAAAAATGAAAACTGACTAGTATTTTTCATTTTCCGTTTTTAAAACCAAAATGAAAAACCGGATAACGAGTTGTTTTCTCATTTCCAATTTTGAGCACTAAACGAAAATGGAGAAAACGGATAACGAGCTCGTTTTTCGATTCTGGTTATTTCATTTATTGACAGCTGTTGTGACCCGGATGTTGTCTCTTCGCTGCACACAAGCCCTGTAGGAAGCTCCGTGTTTGTTTAACCAGGGTAGAATTCAGCTGATCGTGATAATTACACACTGAAAGGCATCAATTCTGTCTGACGTAGATTTTTATCTGTATTTTGAGCCCGCTAAGGGTGAGGTGGGACAAAAAAACATTTTCAGGTCGTCAGAATCTGTTTCCTCAGTGTCGTAAACTGTGACCCAGCTAACAAGCTGATGTTAGCCATTTCGTTTAGTGCTCAAATTTGGAAATAAGAAAACAACTCGTTATCCAATTTTTCATTTTGGTTTTAAAAACGGAAAATGGAAAATACTACTCAGTTTCCATTTTTTCATTTTTGGTTTAAAACGAAAAAACAAACTGCCTGAAAGTACACGGACCTCCCAGGCTTTAGTCTTCCTAAACTGAACCACAGAATCTGACAAATATTATATTGACCCGAATATAAGAGGAGTTTCTTTTTTCATTAAATAATGTGAAGTCGGGGTTGTCTTATAATCACGGCCTAGTTTTTTGGGGTCATTACACGACCAAACCAGCAGAGGGTGCAGGCTTCGGGTCAAAGCGGCAGCAACAGGAAGCAGCTCCGATCGCGAACAGTCCTGGTCTGAAATACTGGTTCTGCATTAAGTGTCAAGAGAGGCAGCAGCTCAATCAGCTCAATGATCATGACACAAAGACAACAGTTCACACATCACAGAAAACTAAAGAACAATCAGATGATCAGCAGTAGTTTGGAGAAGCAAGTTTGGAGAATTCAATAACAGAAACCAGAGATCAGGACATTTGCATCCAGATATCCGAGAGTCTAAAATGTTTAAAGCCTGTTTAAACTAATTCACTGAGACCAGTTCCTTCAGGTTCAGCTGGTTTTAGAGCTGATTCCATCCATAAGGAGCAGAAGACCTGAAGGACCTTGGTTCAACAGGAACAAGTCATGTGACCTCCTCCAGCTGCCTCCTGTAGTTTATTGGAGGATGTAGTTCTGTAGGTTTGATGGGAGGAAACCAGGAATAGTTTTGTAAATAAAGAGGAAAAACATGTCAATGGTTTAATCTGATGGAGTTACTGGTTGAGGAATCAAATGTTAAACTTTGCTGCCACAAACTTGAAAAGTATTTCCCTGCTTCACTTTCAAAGCTACTATTAAAGTGCCTGTGACTCCATATTTAAATCACTTTATATTAAACAGGTGTAATCTTTGATGCCTCTAGATTAGCGTTGCACCATTATAACTCAAAATACGCTGTAATTATTTCCTAACGAGCAACTCAGATCAGAAGAAAGCGCCGCCTTCCGGTTCTGCTGGGTTTCTCCTTATTTGGCAGCCTGACACTTCTGCTGCAGCAGGGGGCAGTGCCCAGTAGGGGGCAGTGTCGTCGCGTGAAAGAGAAACGAAAGTGAAACTAAACACTACACGGTCTATGGGCAATGGCGGCGGCACTGCCTCGCTCCAGTTGTCGTGAACGTGCATGTGGGAGGAGAATTTACCATATAAGCAAGTCCGGATCACTATGACCTCATAGCGGGCTGGAGTGAAAAAAACTGTTTGAAACCTGGGTCTGAAATCTGGAAGAGCTTCTCACTGGCTGTACTAGGAGACAGATGGATGCCGTTTTTTGCACTTTCTGGCAGGTTTAAGGTGAGAACTCAACGTTGCAACATGATAGATAAGTCAGAAAACATGGAAACCGATGTCATGGGCACTTTAAGTAACCAAAAGTTACCTCTAATATTTTTCTAGTTTTATAGAATATTTCCAGGCTGTTTCTGTGTCTGCTGTCTAATAAATAGCAAAACACACACACACACACACACACACACACACACACACATATTAGGGATGTAACAATGCTTCGAGAATCAATTTAAAACCAATGTAAACTAGTTTAAATATGAATCGTGTAGAAAAAAGAAAAATCGATCCACAACGGCCTGACGCACTACTACATGGCATCCTTGTGTAAAAGCCCTTAAATGATAAAAGAACCACAGACACATTACTTTCTCTGCTCAGACGTGTATTAACTGACTTACCGTATTTTCCGGACTATAAGTCGCACTTTTTTTCATAATTTGGCAGATCCTGCAACTTATACACCGAAGTATAGAATTTCACGTTTGTCACTTTCACACCGCTTTAAAACTGCTAGATGGCGCTGTAGGCCTGTGTACCAATCAGCCGCCATGCTTGGTTGTAATATTACCGCAACGCCGGACTTGTGAATGAAGATCATCCCTTTTTTTTTTCCAGAAATATTTATTGAAGTTTTTAAACATTAACATTTGAAAAACAAAGAATAATAAAAACAACAAAACCAAGCTTTTAACCCATACCCACCCCTACCCCCTACCCCTGCTCTGGCTCACCTCTACACATCACATCCCAGCAACAGAAAGCACAGCATGCACTCAGTCTGGCAGACTTCTCATATCAGTAAAGAAATCCAAAAAAGGTTGCCACATTTGAAAAAACTTATTAGTACCGCCCCTCAAGGTATATTTAATTTTTTCCAGCCTCAAAAAAAACATTGTGTCTCTTAACCAGCTTGATACAGAAGGTGGGTTTGGGGACTTCCACTCCAGAAGAAGACGACGTCTGGCCAGCAGAGATGTGAAGGTAATCATTTCCTTCTGGGTGGCATTTAGATGCATTGATTCAGTTGGAGTCCCAAAAATGGCAATCAGTGGACAAGGCTCTAAACGTAATCCCATTACAGTAGACATTGCCCTGAAATAGCCAGTCCAAAAGTTATGGAGCCGTGGACAAAGAAAAAACATGTGACTTAAATGACAACCAGAACCTAAGCATCGTTCACATTTGTCTTCTATCCCTGGATAGATAGTAGACAACCTAGCTCTGGAATAATGGACCCTGTTTACTACTTTAAACTGAATAAGTGAGAGGTGAGCACAGGAGGAAACATTACTAGACTTACATGAAATCCCCTCCCACCAGTCATCCCCAAAGTTGAAGCCCAACTCTTGCTCCCATGCAGCTCTGGTTTTTGAACTGGAATCAACATTAAAATTAAGGATGCGACCATATATCTGTGAGATAGCTCCTCTTTGCCACATATCACAGGTTAGCAAGGCCTCCCATGGTTGACAAGAAGGAGCAGAGGGGAAATCAGGAAAACTTTTGGAAACAAAGTGTCTCACTTGAAAGTACCGAAACAAGTTATTAGCAGGTAAACTGAACAATGATGACAAATTATCATAAGTATTAAATATATCATCTGAGTAAAGATTAGCAAAAGACTGTATACCCAGCTGACGCCATAAAGTAAAGCTGAAATCCAGATATGATGGAGGGAACAAATGATTATTACACAGTGGGCCTAGAGGAGAGGCTGAGACAAATTTAAAGTGTTTTCTAAACTGATACCAAATCTTCAAGGAGTTTAAGAGAACAGGATTTGTAACGTATAAAGAGAGGTTGACTGGAAGAGAGGAATAGACAAGAGCAGGAATACTAGTAGTTGACCTGCATGACCTGGCCTCCAACAGACACCAAGGCAAATTAGGAAAATTAAACCAACACCGAATCTTTTGAATATTAGAAGCCCAATAATAAAACCGAAAGTTGGGAAGGGCCAGACCGCCTATGAATTTACATTTCTGCAGCAATGTTTTACGAACTCGAACAGGCCCTGGTCCCCAGATAAAAGAAATGATCATTTTGTCCAAAGCTGCAAAGAAATGCTGTGGTAAAAATAAGGGCAGTGTTTGAAATAAAAACAAAAATTTTGGTAAAACATTCATCTTGATTACGTTTATCCTTCCGATTAGGGTCAGAGGCAGATTATTCCATCTCACAAAGTCCGATTTTAGTTTGTTTACAAGAGGAGCAAAATTAGCAGAAAAAAGGCCAGAGAATGTATGTGTTATGTTGACGCCTAGGTATCTAAATCCTGAGCGGCTAAAATTAAATGGTAAATCAACCTGTTGAAGTCTGGAAGCTGCTGCATTTATGGGAAAACACTCACTTTTTTGGATATTTATTTTATACCCAGAGAATGAACTGAAATTTCCTAAAATAGACATAATCCCAGCGAGGCAAGTTATGGGGTCAGTCACATATAACAACAAATCATCTGCATATAAAACCAAACGATGTTCAGCACCATTACGCATAACGCCTCTAAAACAGGGAGAAGTTCTTAGTGCGATGGACAGAGGTTCAATTGCCAAGGCAAAAAGAGACGGAGACAGTGGGCAGCCTTGACGCGTGCCACGTTCCAGTGTAAAATAGTCAGAGTGATTGTTGTTTGTGTGAACACTGGCTTTTGGGGATGTATAAAGCAGCTTCACCCAGCTAATAAATTTGCTACCAAATCCAAATTTTTCCAGCACAGCAAATAAATAAGGCCACTCAACCCTATCAAAAGCCTTCTCGGCATCTAATGAAATCACCATTTCAGGTAAGTCATCAGGTCTAGGAGTGTAAACAATACCAAGAAGAGTGCGAATATTAGAAAATATTTGACGCCCTTTAATAAAACCATTTTGCTCCTCCGAAATAATAGAAGGCAAAATCTTTTCCACCCGAAGAGCAATCAATTTGGCCAAGACTTTAACATCTGCATTCAACAGTGAAAGCGGCCTATAGGAAGCACAGGAGGAGGGAGGTTTACCATCCTTTAACAGAAGAACTATCGAGGCTTGGGTCAAAGTAGGAGGCAAAAGACCCCCCTCCGCTGCCTCATTGAACATCGACAGAAGTAAAGGTGCCAACTTGTCAATAAATTTTTTTTTAAATTCAATCGGGAACCCGTCCGGGCCAGGAGCCTTATTAGACTGCATAGATTTAATAGAGTGTTGTATTTCTTCTACAGAAAAAGGTGGATCCAAGAGGTCTAGTTGAACGGAATCTATCTTAGGGAACACTAAATTGTCCAAGAAATTATTCATGTTAATGGTGTCAGGTGGAAATTCTGATTTATACAATGAAGAGTAGTATGACTTAAAGACAGAGTTAATACCTGAAGGGTCCGTGAGAGATACGCCAGAATCATCAATTTGAGAAATGGCACGTGCATTCGACTGACGTTTTAGCTGATGTGCTAACAACCTAGTAGCCTTTTTGCCATGTTCATAATAAGTACCCCGTGTTCGTAATAATAATCGTTCAGCTTCACTTGTAGAAATAAGATCGAATTGTGCTTGAACATCAAGGCGTTTTTTGAAAAGTGAGGGAGAGGGGTTCAGTGCATATTCCTGATCTAGAGCCGCAATCTCAGATATGAGTTCAGCAATTCTAGCATTTTGTTTCCTTCTATTATAAGATGAAAATGAAATAATCTGACCCCTGAGATAAGCTTTTAATGACTCCCATATTAGGCAATATGATGTAGACTCATTCTGATTAAAAAGAAGGAAATCATCAATTGATTTGGAAATAAACTCACAAAACTCTGTGTCAGCCAACAACAATGAGTTAAATTTCCACAGAGGTGAGTGAGCTTTGAGTGTCAGCAAACGAATATCTAAAAGTAATGGTGCATGATCCGATATCAAAATACTGGAGTAATCAGAAGAAACAACCTCCGAGTTCAGACCCTTATCTATGAAAAAGTAATCGATTCTCGTATAAGACCGGTGTACCTGAGAGAAAAAAGAGAACTTTTTAGTTGAGGGATTACGGTGTCTCCAAGGATCGACCAGGCCATTCTGAGTGAAAAAATCAGAGAATGACTTGGACATGGCCGACTGAGAAATAATGCGAGAGCTGGAACGATCCATTACCGGGTCCAATACACAGTTTAGATCCCCTCCTAAAATTAACAGATGAGAGTTCAAATAGGGTATACTGCTAAGGAGTCTGTGTGAAAATCCAGCATCGTCAAAATTAGGTGCATAAATGTTAACAAGCACAACTTTAACCTGCATTAAGAGACCAGCGACAATAAGATATCTGCCATTAATGTCTGCGATGACGTCAGTAGCTGTAAACTGTGTCCTCTTGTTAATGAGGACTGCTACCCCTCTTGATTTAGAGTTAAAATTAGAATGAAAGACTTGACCTATCCAGGAAGAACGGAGTTTATGGTGATCCCTAATACTAAGGTGAGTTTCCTGCAAAAACATAATATCGGAATTAAAGCGCTTCAAATGACTGAAAACCTTAGACCTCTTAGTGGGATTTCCCATACCACGAATATTCCAACTGAGAAAACGAGTAGGAGAGCCTGCAGTTAGCGAGTGCTAGACTTCAAATTAGAGAACATGTGTAAACTAGGGCTGCACGATATGAGAAAAATCTAATATCTCGATATTTTTTGGCGATATCACGATACGATAAATATATCACGATATTTTAAATAAGCTCCGAAAACAAATGTTATTTTGAGCTATGTGCATTAAAAGGCACTGGTGTACTCGTTTGAATCATCCATTCACATATTTAACCATCAGTTGCAGAGAAAGTTTCATCATGACAATACTGTTTAACAAGTCTCTGCTCTGGTTCTTCCTTGACTTTCCTCCCAAATTAATCCCCACCCCCCTTTTTCCTTTTTTAGGCGAGATGGTGTTCACCCAAACCGACTTAGCTCACGCATGCTGACCGCTAACATCAGGTACGCTGTGCAGTCCTATAGATGTATATCTATGGTGGACTCCTCTACACAGACATGGCTGTTTACATCCGAGTCATCTACACCTTCTGCAGCCTTCGGTCTCACCACCACTCCAAACGCCGTCGCCCCCTACGGTCCACCACATATTCAACCATCATCTATGTCTCTTCCCAGAGTCTCTGTCCCCACAGTTTCCTCCTCGGCTCTCAAACCAGAACATTTTCCTATTCCAGTCCATTTATCAACCCGCTGCCCTAATCACTCTGATCAGAGAGCCCGGAAACTCAACAGGTGCTTACGACCCGTCCATCTCCAAGTAACAAAGAAGAAAAATGACCTGCATCCTTCAGTTCAGTGTGCCCTGTTAAATGCCAGATCCATTTCTAACAAATCCTTTATCTTAAATGACCTGTTCACCCAGCAGGGCCTAGACTTCTTTTTTCTAGTTGAAACATGGGAACAAGATGGTAACTTTGTCCATTCTAATGAAATCTGTCCTCCAGGTTGCTCTGTGTTTACCACACCACGCCCCTCACGCCGAGGTGGAGGTCTCGCTGTGGTCTTTAAGGACAAACATGCCTGTAGTCTAATCAACAGTGGCTGTTTCACTACTTTTGAATGTCAGATCATCAAAGTAGGTTTACAAGAAGTATTTTACTGTGTTTTAATTTCCCGACCTCCTGGAACAAGTGGCCCTTTTCTCTCTGAATTTTCAGATTGCTTATCATCCATGATTAAGCTGGAAAAGGTTTTAATTCTGGGTGACTTTAACTTCCACATTGATAACCCTGAGTGTAACACAGCAGCTGATTTCTTATCCATCACTGATTCTTTTAACTTTGTACAGCATGTATCAGGACCAACCCATAATATGGGTCACACTTTGGATCTAGTCTTCTCTCTGGGTCTAAACATCAATCAGCTACATGTTGAAGAGGTTCATGTGAGTGACCACAGCTGTGTTTTCTTTAAGATTCAGTCTAATGTTGATCCTGTCCCTCACAAACTGAGTTCAGAAAGACGCATCATTAATCAGTCAAGTCAGCAGTTGATGGTTTTTCTGTAATGTTTGATAGAAACTTAGTTCATGGTGAAGATGCAATGTCCTTCATCCAGTCATTTAATCAGCAGTGTTCTACTATCTTAGATAAAGTAGCTCCAGTTAAACAAACAGCAGTATCTCATAGAAGGAGCAGTCCCTGGATGAACGAACATATTTATAATCTCAGAAGAACATGCCGTAAAGCTGAGAGGCTTTGGAAATCAACAAGAATGGAAATTCACCGACTGTACCTTAAGGAATTGATAACATCTTTAAATGAAATGGTTAAAAACTCCAGAGCTGTTTACTTCTCTCAACTAATTTCCTCAAATAAAAACTCCAAAGTTCTGTTTGACACCATCAATCAGATAGTTTCACCTAAAACGCCCCAAATCCCTGTGTTCTCAAGGTCTGATTGTAACAACTTCCTTTCATTCTTTGACAACAAAATTAGAAACATCAGGTCAGGTTTCTCACCCCCATCTGCTCCCTGTTCTCCCATCCACCCTCCTCCTTACCATACCTGGTCCTTCTTCAC
>SSNR01000085.1:984884-1004097 GCA_006937965.1 Callopanchax toddi
GTGAAGTGGGATTTCTGGCTCCTAGTCAGGAGTCTAAATCTGACAAGAGAGAGTACTTGACAAATGTTTTGGTCCTTTTGTGTTCCAGAGATCAGTTTCCCTGACTAATGGTTCAGCTGTTCCTGTCCCAATAAAAATATTGAGGGACACAGGTGCATCTCAAACTCTTATTTTGGAAGGGGTTTTGCCATTTGATGAGTCCAGTAATACTGGAGCCTCTGTACTTTTAAAAGGGATCGGTTCTGACAACGTTTCACCTCCATTACATAATGTGACTCTAGACTGTGACCTGATAAAAGGCAGTTTTGAAATGGCCGTGTGCCCTCACTTCCTGTTTCAGGGGTTGCTATGTTACTGGGTAACGCTATAGCAGGAGGAGCTGTTGTCTCTTCATTGCAGCTTCTAGAAACTCCTCCTGCTGATTCACATGGTGTATGCTCAGACTCTAGCGTTTACCCAGCCTGTGTCGTTACCAGAGCACAAGCAAAGAAAGAAGCAGACATTTTTGATGTTTCTGGTCTGTTTAATGAAACAAAGGTGCCCCAGGTTACCTGGGCCAGGTAAAGCCTAAAAATGTAGCTACTCCTCCTGCCACACAGAAGGCGGAGCCTGAGTTTGTGGATGACTTACCCCTTTCCTGCTCCACTCTAGGAGAAGAACAAAAATCAGATAAAACATTAGAAAAATGTTTTCTTGAAGTAAGCAATAAATCCAGAGATGATGTAGAATATTCTCTAGAAAATGGTGTTTTACTTCGCTGTTGGACAAACCCAAAAGCTGCCGGTGCTGCTTGGGAAAAAACACAACAAGTTGTTGTCCCACAAAGATTTATAGAGCTAAGATTCTAGCTTTAGCACATGAAAGCCAGTGGTCTGGCCATTTGGGGATAAGTAAAACCTACCAGATTATTTTGGACCATTTCTTTTGGCCAGGAATGAAAAGAGATACTGCTGAGTTCTGTAAAAAGTGTCACATCTGTCAACTTACAGGAAAGCCAAACCAGACACCATCACCAGCCCCTCTACATCTTATTGCTGTAGTGGGAGGCCCCTTTGATCATGTTGTGGTGGACTGTGTTGGTCCTTTACCTCGCACTAGAACAGGTCAAAGGTTTTTGTTAACTATAATGTGCACTGCTGCTCGTTTTCCAGAAGCGGTTCCTCTTTCATCCATCACTGCCAAGTCTGTCACTCGGGCCTTAACCAACTTTTTCTCTGTTTTTGGTTTACCCCGTGTTATACAGACTGACCAAGGGTCAAACTTTAAGTCTGATCTTTTTCAAAACGTAACCAAAGTCTTAGGCATCCAGCATGTGACGTCTTCTGCCTACCACCCTGAGAGTCAGGGAGTTTTGGAACGCTGGCATCAAACATTAAAGAGCATGTTGAAAAAGTACTGCTTTAGTACTGAGCAGTCATGGGATAAAGGTGTCCCATTTTTGCTGTTTGCAGCTCGTGAAGCTCCACAGGAGTCACTGGGGTTTAGTCCTGCTCAGCTTGTCTTTGGACACACCCCGAGAGGCCCGTTAAAGGCTCTGAAAGAAAAGTTTCTGGAAACGGCTGTTTCCAAGAAAAGGAATGTAAACAAATATGTTAAAATGCTTCAGTCACGCCTGCGTGAGGTTAACAAACTGGCCCGTGAGCATTTACAGAAAGCCCAAGTTAGCATGAAAGCTACTTTTGATAAAAAGGCTGTACAAAGGGAGTTTAAAACCAGAGACAAGGTTTTGGTTCTGAAACCTCTTACGGGTAACTCCTTGTCTGCCCAGTTTGATGGGCCATTTGAGGTCTGTGGTAAAGTGAACAATACCACTTATGTCATCAACACACCACAACGCAGAAGAAAGACCAGAACATGTCACATCAACATGTTAAAACTGTACCACTCTTCTCAGGATGTTCCATCTGAGAAACCCCATGATGCTCCGGTGTGCGCAGCCGGTGTGGTCATGGTGCTCCCTGAGGATGATGTTCAGCCCAATCTGTCCAACTGTGTGAGTCCTCGGCTAAACAATTCTCAGACTTTGGCCCAGTTGGATGAGAAGTTTTCTCACCTAAATGAAAGTTGTAGAAATGATTTAGTCGATTTAATTCAATCACACCTCTGTCTATTTTCTGACGTTCCAACCCGTACATCTGTGTTGAGTTATGATGTTGACGTCCAAAAGTCCAGACCCATAAAACAACACCCTTACCGTGCTAGCCCACAGAAACGTAGTCTTATGAAGCAGGAGACAGACCACTTGGTCCAGAATGGCCTAGCAATTCATAGTTTCAGCCCATGGAGTTCACCCTGCATCGTTGAGGGAAAACCTGATGGTACTCCTCGTTTTATAACGGACCATCGTAAAGTGAATACAGTAACTGTACCTGATTGTTATCCTTTGCCCAGGGTGGATGATTGCGTGGACAGTGTGAGGAGTTCCACATTTGTCACAAAAATAGATTTGTTAAAGGGGTATTGGCAGGTGCCATTAACCCCTGCTGCTTCTGAAATCTCAGCTTTTGCCACTCCAGACACGTTCTTGCAGTACACGGTCATGGCCTTTTGGCATGCGAAATGCTCCGGCTACATTCCAGCGTTTGATCAACACTGTGACAGCTGGACTAGATAACTGCAGTGCTTATCTAGACGACATTATTGTTCATAATAACAGTAGGTGCGTTTGAGATGAGCTAGTTCTGCGCAG
The DNA here is from genome assembly GCA_006937965.1 of Callopanchax toddi. Classification (NCBI taxonomy): domain Eukaryota; kingdom Metazoa; phylum Chordata; class Actinopteri; order Cyprinodontiformes; family Nothobranchiidae; genus Callopanchax; species Callopanchax toddi. The sequence goes on from SSNR01000085.1 coordinate 987,574, forward strand.
ATCCGATCACCGGTGATTGGCGCCCATTGCGTGCCGGTTAGATTTCTGTCCGACTTGACGCCGACTTGCTCTGATGTCATGCCTATGTAGGCAACGATAACCTCGTGAGATCAAGGCGGCCGCAGATTTTGGAGCAAGGCGCTGCAGTTGCTCTCCACCGGCTGCAAAACTGAGGGCATGATGGGAAACGCCTGGCTCTCACCTGATCTCAGATCTGATTGGTTCACGTCTTGATCCAAACATCCTGTGGCAGAATGCAAAATGTTATTTTTTATATATATATATATATATATATATATATATATATATATATATATATACTCAGTATATTGTAAAAACATGCCACGTTGATGATGTCACTATAAAGGCCACAGTGAGAAATGTGATTTGTTTCAAAGAGTTTTCAGTAGGAACTGTTTCCATTTTCTATAAAGTTCTAATAAAACTACTGTCTGATTTTTATAATCATCATTTAGTACAGAGCACCATCTTGTTTATTTTCTTTGACTGATATGATCTATCTGGATATATGTCTATTATTTTGTTTACTTTAGTGTTGATACTTGTTCACTCTTGAATTTGTTTTGAAATACTTTGAACTTCAAATAAAGATTTTGGGAAAAAAGCAAAGTCATCTGCTATTACGGACATTAACGCGATATCTTCAGCCTTATCATCACCTACGAGCTACATTTAAAGTGCCTGTGACTCCATATTTAAATCACTTTATATTAAACAGGTGTAATCTTTGATGCCTCTAGATTAGCGTTGCACCATTATAACTCAAAATACGCTGTAATTATTTCCTAACGAGCAACTCAGAGATCAGAAGAAAGCGCCGCCTTCCGGTTCTGCTGGGTTTCTCCTTATTTGGCAGCCTGACACTTCTGCTGCAGCAGGGGGCAGTGCCCAGTAGGGGGCAGTGTCGTCGCGTGAAAGAGAAACGAAACTGAATCTAAACACTACACGGTCTATGGGCAATGGCGGCGGCACTGCCTCGCTCCAGTTGTCGTGAACGTGCATGTGGGAGGAGAATTTACCATATAAGCAAGTCCGGATCACTATGACCTCATAGCGGGCTGGAGTGAAAAAAACTGTTTGAAACCTGGGTCTGAAATCTGGAAGAGCTTCTCACTGGCTGGACTAGGAGACAGATGGACGCCGTTTTTTGCTCTTTCTGGCAGGTTTAAGGTGAGAACTCAACATTGCAACATGATAGATAAGTCAGAAAACATGGAAACCGATGTCATGGGACCTTTAAGAAAATCTGTCCGACTTAAAAGCAAACCTTTGACCACGCCCCCTGCTGCGTCCGCCTGCTCTTGTCTGTTCTCCAGGCGAGGCGCAGTTCATCTCGAACAAGCCTAGTCTCAGCATTTAGATCTTCAGCTGTGATGGTTTCTTCGGTCAGATCCTCCACTGACTCTTCTGACTGGAAGCTGGTCTCAGATCTGTTGGTCACATTCTTTGTGTGTTTAGACGGTAGAATGAGTCAAAGATTCATCAGCTGTTGACAGGCAGAGAGTGGGATATGTGGCGTTATCTTCACAGTCTGTTGTCCTCCAGATCCAAATCAATCTCATATTGTCTCAATTTGCTTTCAAATCTTCAGATTCCTTCCTTCCTTCCTGCTGTGAGATTATTGTTGCTTTAATATTTGTAACATGTGTAGACGTCAGATGTTTACAGGAGAAACAGGCACCGCCTCACACCTGAGGGGAAAACGGAGATCAAAACATTCCAGGAGGATTAGGAAATTCTGTTCATTATAAACTCACACTCAGAGTGACTGGTGTCAATAACTCAGCTACTAACACACACATTAGATTCATATCTGTACATCAAGTCAGTTACCTGTGGTGGCTGTCTTGAATCAAACTGACTCCAGAAATTAATCAGTTGTTGATGCAAATCCATTGGTTCCTTTGTGAGAGTTGAACTATCCGTCCAGGGGTTCATGAGATATTTGACAACTCTGTAAAAAAAACAGAATCTGTCTGTTTGACTCCTTCTCCAGAGATTGTGTTTTGTCTCTAGAGAGCAAGATGTCAACAAGTTTTTTTCAGGATTAGAACAGAATAGTATCTTTTACCGTATATCCCCTCGCCTCGGGGCAATTGACTTCACAGCCAGTAGAGATAAAGACGACATACATTAGACCATTTAAAAGTTTTCAAACTGCAGGGATAAACCAGTTTCTCAGTCTGTTGGTCCTGACCCTTGGAGACTGATCTCACCTGCAGTCCAGCTCTGAGCGTGCATTTCATTCATGACAGTATTGAAAATGATACGGTTGCTCTTTTGAAACCCCAGCTGTATACGGTACTACCATAATACCTCCCCAGCCTGGTGTTCAGGGGCCTAGCAGTTCAGGTCAAACAAAAACCCATTTGTTTTATAACTTGTGACTTTCTGTGTGGCTGCTGATTGGTCCAAATTACAAGTGACCCACATGAGATCTAAGGCCCATTGGACCATGCTCCCACCAATCAGACTAGGGTTTGAGGTGTGCTCCTTTATATTTGAGGAAACTGTTCAGACAGAAATGTGAGAGTCATGCCAAGAAAAGCAAAGTGCTTCCTGAGAAGGAGTTTCCTGATCAAAAGTTATCAGACAAAACAGACCAAAGGCTGTGACCTCACCTGGCTGTGACCTGTTTGACCCGCTGCCCTCTGGGAGGCGCTACAGGTGCATCACAACCAGGACCAACAGGCTCAAGAACAGCGTTTTCCCCAAAGCAAAAACCACCTTCAATTCCTACATACTCAACCTCTCAGGTCTCCCTTCTGCTCATCATTCTGGGCAATATCCAATAATGATAAGCTACTGACAATAACATCAACGCCTAATATGTATATACCGCAACTTTGAACAATTGTATATTTATTGTTTTTTTTACTGTGTGTGACTGAACTGAAGGAGCTGCTCTTAATCTCGTTGTACTTGTAGTGACAATAAAAGGCATTCTATTCTAAAGCTGACAGAATGTTTCTAATTGGTTAATAAAAAGCTGGACAGAGCTTTCTCACTCACTCACTCACAGGGCAGAGGACAGATTTGTTTATGAATGTAGTTTTTAAAAAATTCAAATCACCAATCAAAATATTTTCCTCTGGTCTGATTCAGTTTGTTGCTTTTCTTTTTCTTTTTTTCTGGTTCACATCACATGATGAGTCAATAGTTCCTCACTTCACTAAACTCAGCTCCAGCTGTGAGGCTCCTGCTTTGGTGTGTCAGACCCAGTCTGCTCATGTCATGTTTTGTGTATGACTGACTCTAGAGCAGGCAACAGCTACAAATGCAACTGGAGTAGTAGTAAAGGATGTATTTAGTAAGTTTGTTGTTCTTATGAATCCGTGGCTCTGGAGTCCAGGAGGCACTGAGAGAAGGAGTGAGATGTTGGACAAAGGATGGGGTGAGGAACAGAGGTCAATGGTGGTTGTCAGAGGGTCTTACTGATGGTCAAACTGTAGTAGTTTCTGAAGGGAGGCCATGTCAACCCTGAGTGTAGAGGCTGGCGAGGTCCAGTGCGGTTTGGCATGTTGTAGGGTGGACAGGCAGGCACGAGATGTAGGAACAGGAGGACTGGTATAGGAGCAGTGGGAGACCCAAGGGCGACCAGGTTGATGTCACGGTTTAGACTGCTTGGAGAGGCGAGGACGGGTTGTGGGTCTAAAAAATCTGATGGTTTACACTGGAACAAACAAGGTAGGTTGTCAAGAAGACAAATGCTAGCCTGATTACTCACTCGTGGGAGCAAACTATCTGATATCTGCTTCAGGTCTCCTTCTGCCTTTGAAGCCACTCCTGAAGAGCCAATCAGAGGCTGATGGGAAGAACAAACACACACCAATAATACCTCACACTCGACTCGACCCAGGGTACGACAGCTCAAACATCTAGGAGCCAAATTCTACTGCAGCTGATCACTGCACTCTTATCTAGGATCACTGTTTAACTGGATTTTGTTATCATTTGTGGTGATTTGAACCCTTGGAATCCTAATAATAATAATAATAATAATAATAGAAACAAGCACAATCATTTCATATTTAGTTTATGAACAATTTCTTGGCTGTTCTTATGGCTTGGCCATTGTTCAGGGGACAACAGGCGGTCGGTCTACCGTGTGGGAGACCAGGGTTCAATCCCGACCCGTCCATGTGTCAAAGTATCCTTGAGCAAGAAACTGAACCCCAACTGTCTTCGGGTCTCCCTCGGAAAAGAGATTCTGGGACATTTCCTGACTAAATAAGGGTTCAAAATGCTCAAATTAACAGTTTAGCTGAGTTTCAGCTTGAGTTCAGCTCTTCAATAAGTTTTCTAGAAAAGTACATTTGTTCTCTTTTTCCAGCTGTCATGGTTTATTTAGCAGAATAAGCAGTACAATATTGTACGTGTATTGAATACAAACCACAACTGTAACAAACAGGTGCTTTTTTAACACTTCTAAAGTGTGTGTAATAGTAGAAAGTATTTCTTTCTTGCCATACATTTACGCTGAACGCTCTCACTAGAGTGTTGCCCACAGCGCCCCTACTGGCCAGTGGGCTGAATCGATTCATACAATCGATATTTTTACCCAGACCTACCTTACAACAGAAAAAAATAAACATGGCAAGGAATTACAGGCAAGATGAAGGAACAATAAGAATAACAGAAATGGAGCATCAGAAAAATGACAAAGTCATCACAGGCTATTGGTCACAGCAGAAACCATTTAGATGGAATAAGCCAGTCTGAACAGGTGGGGGGGGGGGGGGGTTAGGTTTGATCTGAACGAGGGCAGAGTGGGGGGTGTTTGATTTCCTGAAATTATCCTGAAACCTAAACTATGGTGGTAAAAGTTATCAAGTTTCATATGATAGTTTCATGTAGCGTTGTGAAATGTGCTACATTTAATACATTTCAATGAAATATTAAACTTATCTAAAATTAATGAGTTATAAATGTTATCTCATCCTTTTAAATGATTAATATTTATAGAATTTAAAATCTAGATTCTGTTTGAGTGAACAGAGAATCAATACTCAGTAATAATCTGATACATTTACATTAATATAGCAAATGCTGTTGTAGATTCATTCATTCATCTCTATGCAGATGACACCATCCTCTATTCTGTTGGCCCCTCTCCTGCTATAGTTTCTCAACAACGTCAGCTTAGTTTCAACAGGATACAAAAGGCCCTTTCTAGTTTGCATCTTCAGTTAAACAAATCTAAAACTAAAGTCATGTGGTTTGGTAAAAAAGGTCATGCACCATCTAATTCACCAAGTATCTGCACCCTGGATGGAACACCTCTAGAGCAGGTCACTGAGTATAAATACCTGGGAATCTGGCTAGACAATACTCTGTCTTTTTCAAAGCACATCAACAGTTTACAGACTAAGATTCAATCTAAAATCAGCTTCCTCTACAGAATGCGTTCCTCTTTCATTTCATCTGCAAGGAAAACATTGGTGCAAATGACCATTCTCCCAATGTTTGGTTACGGTGATGTCATTTACAGATCAGCAGCCATTAGTTTCATAAGCGTGATGTTCTTTACCACTCTGCCATCCGGTTTGTTACAAATGCTCCTTTTAAAACTCACCACTGTTCTCTGTATTCTTCTCTTAACTGGCCATCATTGTTCACCCGTCGTAAAATCCACTGGTTTATCCTGATTTACAAAACTCTCCTCAGTTTGTCTCCTCCCTACTTGAAACAGCTGTTGTATTTTTCATCCCCTGCATACAACACTCGATCTGCAAACCTGATTTTGTTAACAGGTCCTAAAACTGCGTCTGCATCAGGATTGTTGTCCTTTCAGTCTGCTGCTGCCCGAGACTGGAATGACCTGCAGAAAACCCAAAAACTGGACACGTTGATCTCAAAGGCAGCTTTTCAAGCTGGGATCACAGAACGTTTTAAAGAAACCTGCTGCTGTCACTTAGACTGACAGACACCTCCTTATTTATGGCTGCTCTTCTGATATTGTGTTTATAAAATGGCTTTTTGTGTGTGTGTTCATGATTTTTGTAGTGTAACTTTTTACTATTATTTAAAAAAAATTTCTAATTCATGTTATTTTAAAATGTTTTTATATTGTATCCCCTTAAATTTCTCCCTCAAAAGACATTGTATTTTGCCAGGCCACAGTTGTAAATAATTTGTTCTTAATCCGTTTTTGCCTGGTTAAATAAAGGTTTAATAATAATAATACAGAGACAAAAATATAGTTTATAAAAATCTATTTATTACTATAAGTTTTTGTCTAATGACGATACAGAAGAGAAAAATGATGATAAAACATGATTTTAGCTAAGACATTAATAAAACACTAGATGTGATGATTTTAGGAAAAAGTGAAGTCTGTATTTTATGACTAATACGGCTAAATTTATAGATCTTAATTTAGATGTTGAAATTAGTTATCAATTGTTAAACCATCCGTCACTGGTTGAAAAGCTTACTGGTCAGTTGGAGGCCCAAAAGGACCTGGTCAGCGTTAGAGTTCTCGACGAGGTTGAGGTGGACGTCCCCGACTCGAAATCTTATCTCGGTGCCTTCACAGGGGATCAGTTCAGGGTCGCCTGGAAGCAGCTGGACAGTCCGGAGGTACCTCGAGTCCAGTAGTTTAAACCAGAGAAAGTCCATATGATGATGGTTTAGTCAGACTGGTCTGATGCATTTTAGGAGGTTAACAAATTGGTTGTTGGTTAAAAAGGAATCGGCTCTTTTGCCACTAAAAGTGATCTGTTGAAAGCCTGGCTTGGCTTCCACAGGTCCAGATTAGCAATCGGCAGGAACTCTGAATATCTCAGGAAGTGAAACACTTTTGAGGATTCAGGTAATCCAATCAGAATTTAGATATGAGGAGAGAAGGCGTTAACATGATTCACCAGACTTTACATTTTTCTAAAAGCTTCTGAGGAGAATTTAACTTAATATAATGAATTAATTTCAATATAATTGTCATTATTAACATACTGATATTAAAATATAACATGACTATTCATGACTTTATTCTGTAAGAAATATTAAAGTAAACCTCATTAACTCACTCAGTTGATATATCTAAGATCTAAAATGATTAATTTAACTAAACATTGTTCTAAAGCTTAAATTATCAAAGTTGAAAAGGCTAATTAACCTTAGCATGAATAGAATGTATTGAAGGTATATTTTGATATTATGAAGTCATTTCTTCTAAGAAATAGAACAGAATAATAAATTCAAGATCATTACCAAATAATGTACTTACCGGTAATCATTATTTTAAAGTAATCAAGTCTGATTAAATTCATCTGTAAGAAAAGCATTCATTATTATACATAATGAGTAAAAGTCTGTAAGCAGAAAATAGAGATTTATTTGAGGAGACTTTATTGGAGGATTCAGTCTGTTGGGAGAGATTGTAGAAGGAGAGTTCTGACTAGATCTCCTGTAGCTGGTATTCCTGTAAACATGGATTGTTATTGTTTCAAGCTGGCGCAGCAGAAACGAAGATAAAAGTTAGTCAGTGGTAAGGTGAGGGGGAAAGGGTCAGTTGACCTTTGACCATGACTTTCTGACGCTTCATTCATGTCTTGAAACGTCTTTAAAATGTGAATAATCGACATGTGAAGAACACAAAGTTTTGCTCAAAATTTGCAGCAGTTAATGGATTCTACATTCATTTCCAATGGGCAAACAAAAAGCCAAATATCTTAAAAAGTACTAAATATTTTGATACCAAATGTCCTAACCAGGAAGTCCAGAAAGAGCTGAACGTTTATATATATAGTTTGGTGAAATAGCAGAAAAATCATAAAATAGTAGGTTAAAAAACACAGGATCATTATTCTATGAGAGAGAAACCCAGGATGATCCAGTCACTACTATGTTCTAGTACAGTTTAATATAGTTAAAGTGATAATATGCAGTTTTGCTTGTTTTGGGCGCCCTCTGGTGTCCGTTTTAAAATCACTGCCATTAAACAAGTTAGCATATTGTTTCAGCTTCTAAACGCCTAAATCTACCTGTTGAAATGTCTCCTCAGCCTTCATAGCTTTCTACAGGAGCGGTTATTTACTCCTTCAGTGAAATCAGCTGTGTTCAAGCAGGGAGAGATGGGAAAAAATCAGGAATCATGAGCTAAAAACACTCCAGCGCTAGCATAACAGCTAGCCACTTTGGGTTAGCCTAACCCTCGTGAGACACGTGACTTCCTGGGTACCGTGACGGCGACGGAGATCTTGCAATCGTGGTATTCCGGATCTAACCACCAGATGGGGCTAAGTGACTTTTCATTAACTCTGTAAATTAGCACAGACTGGCTCAAGGAGAAGATTTAAAAATATGAAAAAGTTGCATATTATCACTTTAAGGTATAGTACAGACTGTTGGAGTCTGCAAGGTGGTTCAGCTGGACCTCAGAATAAAGCAGAGAATCAAGGTGAGCTGTAAGAACCGCCATCCAGCGAGTCAGTGACATCACCAACATTGAGCTTTAGAGACGCTCCACAGGTGAGGGAGTGAAGTACAGCTGAGCGGCTCACTCCAGTTTTTAAATAAACATTTTTTTAATGTCCTTGAAATTTTAACTACAGGGGAAAAAAACAAGCCAGTTTATTGATGACAACATTCAAACTGTCATACCAAAGAGTTGCTGCGATAAGTCAGTAGGTCTCCCTGCTGCTCTACAGCGGCAGATGGAGCGAGTAATGGGAGCATGTCCAGCGCCGCACTGGTTTGCACACCCTGCCAATCACAGGCAGTTTGTGGGTGTAAGTGCGTGGTGGAATGGCAGGAAGGGGCGGAGTTGGGACAAATGTGGTTTGAAAGGGGCGGCGGCCTTGGCACCGTCGACCCATTTGCCGTCCACCAATGACAAAGGAAAAAGCTGGGGGTCCGCTGTGAGGCCAAGTAAAGCGAGCCTTGGGGAAAACATCTCGAGACAGACCTGTGGGGCGCTGTCCTGAACGTGATGAGGAAGATCTGGAGCGCTGCATGGAGGAGCGAGCTAGGGACCTAATGTGGAAAAGGATGTCAGGAACTTCACTCACCTTATATATATATATATATAAATATAATATTGTTATTTTACCTTCCTGATCCAGTGGCTGCAAGGCTAGGTGGGGGTGGATCAGTGCGGGGACTCCCATCCTGTCTGGGGCTGATGTTCAGGTTGGCAGTCAGCTGGGGCATCTTACGGGTGGTTTCAGGGTTGGAGACGTGGCTAAGCGCTTCCTTTTTGTTATCTCTGAAATGGGACGGAGTGCAGGGAGAGAAGCTGCCAAAGTCCTGTCCTGTGCTAAACCTGACAGCCAGGCTGTCTCCAAAGAAGGAATACAGCTCAGAATACATAGCAGGGAGAGGAACTGGAGACCACTCCTCCCACTGACAGCCGGCCCCACCAGCCTGGAGGTGACTTGCGATTCCAAGGCCAGCTTCTGACAGAGGCTCTGGAGGGGGGCTGAGACCCGGGGAGCTCACCCTATAACCCATAGCACCTCCTACAGAACCTGTCTGAGAGCTGGATCCCCCCTCTGCTGGCTGAGGAAGAGACAGAGCCTTCATCTTCAAAAGACGCTCCACTGCCACCTGCAGGACAGGAGGAGGACTTTAATATAATACCTGATATAATGCAGTCCATCAAGCATTTGGTTTGAAAACTACCACCAGATCATCAACTTTACTTCCTAATGGATACGGTCAGGTAGTTTTCTGGGAGCAGTGGTGGTCCATCTGGGGCTTCAATAAGAAATTCTGTTTTTGAAGCAGTCTTTGCTGTAAACCAGGGGTACCCAAACCTTTTCACCTCATGAGCTACTTTTATATTGAGCAGGTCCACGCAATGAATCCACCCACTTTGTGAGGTCGTCTTGGGTGGTGGTGGTGCTGGGGGCTACTCACTGGCTCTGCGGTTTGCCTGCCTGTGAGTGAGTTTAACAGAGGTTTTGTGGCACGACTGTTGTCGTGTGTGTGTGTGTGTGTGTGTGTGTGTGTGTGTGTGTGTGTGTGTGTGTGACTGACTGACTTCAATGACCTGCTAAACCATGTTACACACTCAGGATCACCACAGTAACACGGTAGGAGAAGGTGTGAACTTAAGGTCTGAGATGGACACACTGTGAGAAGCTCTGTGAGGTAGGCAGTTAAAAATACCTCCAGGGGATATCAGAAGTTTTCAAAACTGTTGTAAATCAAAGCATAAAGGAGGAAAAATGTAAAGAAAAAAAAAATAAGAATGATAGAAAATGACCTAAGGCAGATGAAGACACAGGAGAAATGCGTGAGGCTAACAACGAGGATGCTAACAGAGGTGATGCTATTGCTAACGCAAGTTTACCTGCTCAACAAGGAAAACTGCTGGAAGCCATTTCGTCGCTTACCAAAGAGATAATGGATTTTAGAAGAGATATAAAACACAAACTGATGGAATTCAAGGACGAAATGAGGGAAAACAATGAAAGACGACTTTAAAAGACTCATGGAGAAGATGCTGCAAATTACAGAAAACCAGAACGCAAGTATGGCTGAGGCTCAAACTCGAATAGCAGACCTCGAATATGCATGTGTGGAGAAGAAGGAGGTGTTGCTCTCTACCATCAAGGAAAACGACGAAATGTATGACAAGATTGTGGACTTGGAAAGTAGAGGACATAGAAACAACCTTTGAATATACAGGGTTCCAGAGGGAAAAGAAGGGAAATCTGTCAGTGACTTTGTGTCAGAGCTGTTTGAAATGCATATTAAATTACCGGAAGGATTCCCATTCCAAATACAACGGGCACACAGAGCATTGATTCCTAAACCAGCACCTACAGTGGCCCTGAGATCAATTATTGTTAACTTTCTGCAGTTTCAAGGAAAAGAACTGGTGCTTAAAAAAGCATGGCAGCAGAAAATTGAGATTGATGGCAAACGTCTGTACTTTGATAATGATTATGCTTCAGACACGATGGAAAAACACAAAGCATATGGACCAATAACGGTAGCATTAAAGCTGCTATCTGCGACGTTGTAAACAAGCCAAGTATTGCTAGTTATTTTACAGAAACACGTCTGAGAGCACTAACCCCTCCCGTCGGGTATAATCGGAAAGCCAGCCTTCCCGCCAGTGTTGCCAGATGTACGATAATTATCGTATTTGTAGGATAATTTAGCACTCTGTACGATCAATAATTCCATAAATACGATCATTTGAGCCCTTTGTGGTGTGGACTTTGTGTAAGAGATGCTTGTTTAAATCATTGTGTTAGATTATTTAAAGCTAAAACTACTTTAAAGATTATAATTTTGCACAGTGTTTGATATACTGATATTAAAACCTGGGTTAAGGCTGTAACTTAGTAGTGCACGATAATTTTGCTTAAAACACGATAATTTTAAGATCCTGGTACGATACTTTAACATTTCCAATCTGGCAACACTACTTGCCGCGGACATGGGACCATGCGTTGCCGCGGTTACAACAGAGACCAAAACTCCAGCCGTAGAAACGTTTCCCCAGCTTTCCCTCTTTTCACCTCCAAACGTTTTTAGTTTTCTGCTAGCTGAAAATGTGGGTTTTTTGGGGGAACTCTTGGTATTTTTTCCTAAAATGGAAGCGCTAACAGCCGGCTGTTTCTGTCCTTTTCTCACTTCCGGGATGTTCTACTGCAAAATGTGCCCAGACAGATTAATGGTGGATCCAAGCAGTGCGGCAGTGCAGCAGACAGACAGCCGGATTGTCCAATCCTATCGTTCGGACCGATTGGACGATTTATTCGTCCCCCTATAAATTAATTTCTTAATAATGAACAATGTTTGAGTGAAGTCAAAGAACGCAGGCCACATAAAAATAATAAGTAATTCTCTTTTTAAACGTTACACGCAAACTCCTCCCAGCTGCAAGCAGCTGCTTCCTTTTTCCTCCTCCTCTTCCTGCCTCCCAGCAGCAGTGATAAATTTTATTTACTTACTTCATGGCAGACAGACAGAACAGCAGCAGCTTGTGTTCAGAAAATAAATGTATCTAAATAATAATCACGGTAGTCTTGAGGGAAACGATCAGAGACTGGCTTTTTTCCCAGTTAAACCGTGTTTACGCGTCGGCTACTGGTGCTAGGAATATTTAGCGAGTCATAACACCGGTCCGGTGTTCATCTGTCTTCAGCTCAGTATGATAAACAAACGACAACAACAAAATGAAACTAAAACTGAAATGCAAGTAAAAAACCCTCAGTGAACGTCACTTCCATAAAATAAATCTCGCTGCAGTTTGAAGTCTTTTTGAGCGATTTTGGTGACGGAGCAGCAGCAGCTAGCTGCTAGCTCTGTGTTAGCTTAGTTAGCACACAGCAGAAGGGTAAACACTCGATGTTGGAGCTCTTTGTTGCCACTAGACGTCTGTTTAAAGCCAAAGTAGCCCCAAACAGGCGACCCTGTGTTTTTGACAACAATTTCCTCAATTTTGGGACTTCTGACTCCGCCCGCAAATATGTCAACATGTCACCTGGGCTAATAAATCGCCCATTGCTGATTTTTGGACTGACGATGGACGATTGGGAACAAGTTACACATCGCCCAACCCTAGACCTGAGTCAGTCTCTGCTGGTTCAACAAAAACACTGGAGGTGTGTGAGGGGACAGCATCAGTTAACAGAAAGTTCCAGAGGTAAGAGATAAATAATAAATAAATAGTAATAATAATGAAAGCATAAATATGCCATGAAATGATGTTTTTGGTATAATTAAAAAAGAACTTTTAGTACTTTGTTATTTTCTCTAAGAATTATACATATAGGTACAGAAAAGCATATTGTTAAGGTATCGGTATCGAAAACCACGTATCGTTAAGTAGTAGAATCAAAAAATATTTAACGGTACCCAGCCCTATTTCTGAGTCCTCGATAGAAAGCAGCGAGAGGCAAATAACCTTGAAATCCGCCATGTACCCGACCGGGTGCGTTGAACTGGGGCATGTCTGCACTTCCTTCGCCATTAGAAAAGTGAAAAAAATAATTACGTCAATAATAGCGTTGATCAACCAGCTCACAAAATCCATAATTAATCCAGAGAATATGCAGAAATCCAGGGGAGGGAGGAGAGAAGAAATATGCCGTCTGCTCTCCTTGAGAGCCGGAAATGAACCTTGAACACTTCAGGCTGTAGCTAATGATGGTCATATACAGTAAGAGCAGCTGGAGGGATAAGCTGTATGTTTTACGTCCAATGTAGGCATGATCTGATTATCAAAATAATCGTTTGTGGCAGCCCTAACGAATACTATCTGCTGTGAGTGATGTCAGCGTTGGGTGTGGTCCTGACTGTAGATAAATACTTGATAAAAATGTCCCGTTAATGTTTGTATTCAAAATTTGCCTTTAATGATTCAAAAACTAGTTTTAAGTGTTGAAAAGCAACAGAAAACCCAACTTACCAGGATGGCTCCGTAGACTTTGTGTCCATCTGCTTTGACCTGAGCATTGGACACAGAGTAGTCATCTAGAACGGCCTGGAGGTTGGCCCAGTAGGCAGGAAGGTGTGGAAACAGCACTCTCTCAACAGCCTGCAGACAATAAAACAGTAAAGTTAATGAAAGTGGTTCAGAAAAGACCCGCGTCACCAAGCAGGAAACGAGAGAGCACAGGAAGTCCTCAATACACACAGTCACAGAAATCAAACACCCGCTGTATGTACTTCATGTAGGGACACTAAGAAATGTATCAGAGATGAAACAGACCTGAGTTTACAGTTTAAGGTTCCACTAATGTAAAACAAACACGTATGTAAATGAAGGGAGGCTAAACTAAAAGCATGTTTTACATTTCAAATAAAAACTCATTGATTTAGTGGAACATCACAGTAGTCTTCATGATGAGAGAACATACCTTCCACCCCAGAGCATGAAGGCCCACTACAGCTCCATAGTGGGAACAGAGAGGCCTCACCGGGTCAGACAGAACCTTCTGCAGGGACAACAGGATCTGGTGGTAGAGACCACTCACCAGATCACCGTGAGTCCTGGACAGAAAAATACAACAGCAGCAACTTTATAGTAAGTCAAACATCAGCCTACAGATACAACACTGAGACCACCGCGCTGAAGCTGAACACCGGTGTCTTCACACCAGAATATGTGGCTGAGGAGCAGAGCAGCGTAGTCCCGGAGGGTCCAGTGGTCATTCAGGGGGTTGATGGAGGCAGCCAGCGGCTCCAAGATGCAGTACATGACACTGGAGACCAGGCTGCGTACATAAGAACCCAGGTACAGGTAGGGATTCTGGACCAGGCTCTTCACCATGTGCAGCAGCCTGTTCAGCTGCTCCAGGTCGTGGCTCACGGACTTCACCTGGAACAGCACCAGATCTGGAGTTAGGAGCAAGAACCTGAACTCATAGGGATGCTCTGAAGTGGCACTAGCAGTTGTTTATGTACAGGACCACACCCACTGCTGACATCACTTGGGGGGCATGAAACCAGTTTATCTCAGCAAGATGGCGCCTGTGTTTGTTCCAGACTTGTGATCTCCCTTGTTTGTTTGTTTTATTATTGCATCTTTACCTGGTGCTGTTTCCCTGCTGACGTATGATCGACACTCACTCATTGATCAGATTTGTGACCAACAACCTCCAAAACTGCAAAATCAGACCCGATTTTCTGCCACTGCTGGAACCTGACGTCCATCCTGCCACTGCTACCTGTGGGTCTGCCGCTGCCTCGGAGACCAGGGCAGAGGAAGACAGGTTTCTCATGCTGCTTTGGAAACCCCAGAGACAGGAAGCTCTACCTGGTGAATTTAGAGGAGATGATTGGAATCTGGTAGATCTCGGTGCTCCCTGAAGTTCCTCATAGTGGATGTTACCTGAAGGTGTGGGAAACCATGCCTACAGCGGAAGAAACCCAGAGTTGCTGCTCAGCTTAAAGCTGAAGAGTCTGGATTATTTTTCTCTGTATCAAAGTTTTCTAAATGTTTCAAATGATAGTTCAGGTCTAAACTATGATCTAAGGCTAGAGCTTCACAACATCTGTTATTCTTCTGAAGACCCTCCTTCCTCCCAGAGACGCCTTTGAAATCTCTGACCAGCAAATTTTTTCAGCCAATAAAATTCAAGTTTCTGCATTATCAGCTGTCAGTCAACGTGCACTCCTGGCTTTGATTCACATTCAATCTTCTCTCCTTTCACTGCAGATCAGGAGGAACTACTGGTAACCCCTGTCGTTCTGCCATCAGGATCAGACTGTAACGTTGTTTTACTGGTCTGAACTATTCCTCCCTCTCAGGCCTACCAGCCAATCAGGACGCAGCAGCCAGACTCTGAACTAATCCCTGCAGGTGAACTCACATCACCTGGTTTCACTGTCTTTACTCTGGATTCCTGTAGAGGTTAGAATCTATTTCAAAGGTCTCATGTTGACCTACAGAGCTCTGATTGGCTCCTGTCTACCTCACACACTGCCTTATGTAACATTTAACCCCTAGCTAAAGACCTGCTGGCTGTTTCTTACACCAGACTATAAATTAAAGGGTCTTTCAGGATCTGGCTACTGGACTGTGGACCAGTTTGACTCTGAACCTTAGTTTTTCTGAGTCTGTGAAGGTTTTTAATAAACAGCTGAAAACTGATCAACCAGGTTTTCTCAGTGAATTTGTTGATGCATTTGATTTTGTCTTTACTATTTGTATACTGATATTATAATGCTGTTCAGAGCTTTGTGACGTATCATATCTGGTTATGGTGTTCACACTGCTGCCGCAGGACGTATAGCAGTGTAGGACTTCAGACAGTTTGGTTAAAACAAAGTGTACAGATTCTCAAACAGCTAATATTGGGTTCTAATGCATCGGTGTGGCCTTTTTAGGCAAGAGTTGTTATAGAGTTATAGAAATACACAAATGCACTGCTAGGCACTATATGGTGAGTCAATGTCAGCCAATTTGTATTGGTCAAGGGAGGAGAAATCTTTAATTAATTAAACATTCATATGTATTTTTTTTATTGTTCTGTCTCATGTTAGTGCAATTCTGAACAATAAATATTTTAAAGTATCAAAAGTCTACTGGAGGAAAACATTCAACCATTCTTAAAATGCAGTTGAGGGCCACGCATAATCCCTCCGAGGGCCACTAGTGGCCCCCATGCCACACTTTGGAGATGCCTGCCCACAGAGTCAGAGCTCCGCTGATGTTAAAAAAAAAAGTTTCACTAAATGTTTCATCCACTTCTCAGGGTCCTAGAAACGTGTCGTGGTACACATACAGATGCTGTACACTGCAACAATAGAAATAGACCATAATGCATTGCAGTCAGGACGCTGACTTGGCCAAAAGTCAGGCGAGAACATATTTCAATGACAGGTTTTTGTTTAAACAAACCAGAAACAGGTTGTCTTATTGATCAGCAGCTGGATTCCTGCTGGAGTTTATGAGACACATCGCTTGGTTTCCAGTGACACTCATTGCTTCAAGTGATGCTCAACATGCCAAACACAGTCTGACTATTCCTCCAATCAAAGGAACTCTTCCTAATTCTAGACCCCCCCCCCCCCCCCCCCCCCCCCCCCCCCCCC
>SSNR01000085.1:1004107-1014151 GCA_006937965.1 Callopanchax toddi
CCCCCCCCCCCCCCCCCCCCTTGTGATTTCACCAGTGGCTGTTTCTTACTGTAGATAAATAACTGACAGAAGAATCCACTTCAGAATGACCAAAACATCCCTTTAAGGTCTGAAAACCCACAGATAGTAAACAAGTTTTTCACTGGGCTGAGAACAGAAAAAGTCTAATCTTAACCCAGAATAAGCATCCTTCATCTACAAACTCGAGGTGAAGTCATCAGAGTCAATATGAAGAACAGACAGAAAAGCTGGTTTAACTTACTCCACTGATTACATAAACAAAGTACGGCAGCAGAGCAGCGATCTTTGAGCTGGACTGAAGGTCCTGCAGAGCCACCTGAAACAAACACACACACACACACACACACACACACAGGGTTTACATGTATCACACTGTCTGAGCATGCACAACATGTACTCAGAGGTTCCTGACCTTCATGAGATGGGGATCCTCTCCTAGGATGGCCCTGGTGATGTGCTGGTAGTACTTGAGCAGGTCATCAGACAGAGACTGAACTGCAGTGGGAACTGTGAGTCAAAACATTACAGAAAGTCAGCACTCTGTTTTACAATACCTTTAAAAAATCCCATATTCTGTACTTTCTATCCTCTCTCAATCATTTCTTCTACATCTAACAGGTCAAAGTTCTGCATTGGTCAAACTGACCCTCACTTTAAAGTCAGCTGTTGTTCCTCCACCCCTCATCCAACCTCCTGAAGCTAAACTTTCCTTTCAAATGGGCGGGGAAGTTGGGGAGCCGAGCCTCTCTAAGCCCCGCCCATCTCTCTTCTCCGTGTGCTTGTGAGCAGTGTTGCCAGATTGGGCGGTTTGGATTCTGATTTGGCAGTTAAAAATTGCTTTGGGCGGCTGGACATATTTTGGGCGGTTTTGGCGTCAGTTTGGCGGTTTTGAAATAACTTTATTGACACACATTTCAACCATTATATCCTCATTATCAATCAATAATAATGCCCACTGACCTGTCTTCATCACTGATTGGCTATTGTATAAAACAAACCAGCGTTATTTGTTCTGAAACCCCGCCCACTCGGTCCCCACTCTCTGTTGTCTGTTGCATCATCTGTTCAAACATATGAGTGAGGTGTTGACACCAACAGCCCATGTGTCTCATTACTCTATTAGTGGAACTAAAGTGGTGTAGCAAGCTTTTTGAACGTGTATTCGTGCACGCGCACATACATGCGTGCGCGCATTTTCAATAACGTTGATTGGGCGGTTTTTTGTGTGTTTTTGCGGATTTTAATGGATTTTTGGGCTGGAAAACCTTGACTATCTGGCAACCCTGGTCAGTGCAGTGAGTCTTCAGGGTCTCAGATGAAGGGAGCTTCTAGGTGGACATAGACTCTGACGTTACAGTGTTCAGATTCAGAATCAGACGTGAGATCTGAGTCGGCCTCTGTCTTCTCTAATTTGAGCTTCCTAGACAAACTGTAACCACCAGGGTTTAGTTTGATTCAGTCCGTTCTTCCTTGTCCATCATTATTTAATAATCAAACACAGCTCAGTCGGACAATATTAAAATACATCGGTAACGTGTTTACTTCCTGATGAGACACAGAACAGCTGATGAAGTTTCCCCTGAAAGTGCTGCTGATTGCTCCCCCAAACAAAGTAACTTTGTTAACACTGAGGAAACCAAACTACAAGAGATAGAAGTATTAGGAAGAGAACAGGAGGATCATCTGTGAACTCCACAGATTCTCCTCCAGCCTCTGAAGAAAACAGTGGGATGAAGGAGAGGAACAGAACAGAACAGAATACAAATCCTTTATTGTCCCTCAGTGTGGAAACTCTGGTTCACCAGCAGCAAATCAAAACAGACAGATTCACACAAGGATAAAAATATAAGTAAAAAATCAGAATAACTACCTGACTGTAAAGTCATTTAGAGCATAAACAATGTTCAGCATCAGAAAATACTGCTCAGTCATTAAAATGCCATACTGATCCTGCACTTCTGCACCACTCATGTAAAAGGAAAGCAGTGACTCTCAACGCGTCAAGTAGTGACAATATCCAAATCCCACGATACGATATTGTCACGGTACGATATTTATTGCGATATTGTGGCTATGCTCATGATAATCAGCCTGACAACATAAAATGCTTGACCGTTCATTGGTACAGTTGTCATTCACTTTATCATGATGACATTTTGAACAGCCTGAAAAGCCATTCCTAAAGTGCAAAATTCTAGTAACAACTCAACAAGACAAAACAGCTTATTTATTAAATAAAAGTAACCAGGAAATACAAAACTGCCTCGTCCCATAAATATGCCTCGTCATAAATAAAAATACCTAGGCATCACCAAACAGGAAGATAATTAGAAGGTAAGCCTCTTCTAGTTTCTAGAGTTCTAGTCCAGTTTCAGTTAAAAAAAAAAAAAAATCAACATTTAAGGGGAGGAGGAGGTTAGATTATTAAAATGACCTCTGCTGTTTTTACTCCTCCAGTAGGAACTTCTCCTCTCCTTGGTTTCTGTCTGACAACTCTTTTAATGTTGCTGCCTTCAACTAAGAAATTAAATAATTGACTAAAATGTGTTGATGATGGCATTTTAAATTTAAGTTCCAGTTTAGCCACTAATGATTTAAACCCCACGACGTTCACGGTGGAAATTGGATGGAAATCCGTCTCTAACTATTCTGGGATGTATTTTATTTCTTGAGCCTTTGAGCTGCTGTGAGGCAGCGCTGATCTAAGAGCTTCATGCTGGGATTTTGACCCGTCTGGACTTTCTTAACACTGGAAACTTTTCGAGGGGTGCAGGTTATCAACTGACCTCTCACTCTGCTCGTATTCGCCGAGGAGTCCAGCTCTGTACACCGGCAGTGTTTGCATATTGTCCATTCTTTTCTCCTTTTACCATTTCTCCAGTCAACAAATCCAAAACGAAATATCTATTAATATAGCAACTTCCCACCACCAATCAAAGCAGTCCAAAGCGCTGAACAGAGTCAAATACAGACAGTAAATACAATAATAAAACAGAACAATTCAAAGATAAGAACAACAGGCAAAAATATCTTAAATGATTCACCTAAAAGTCAATGAAAAAAACTGTCAGCAGTTTAAAAGACACAACAAGAGGTAATAAACACAACTCCTAGAGCGACATCAGACCACCATAACACTGAGTCAGTCTGACTCTAAAGACCCAGGATGCTGCTGGTCTAGTTTCACTCAGACCACCATAATACTGAGTCAGTCTGACTCTAGAGACCCAGGATGCTGCTGGTCTAGTTTCACTCAGACCACCATAATACTGAGTCAGTCTGACTCTAGAGACCCAGGATGCTGCTGGTCTAGTTTCACTCAGGAATCCTGTTCAGTTTCACATTTCTGTGAATCAGGATCTGATTATGGCAATTTTAATGATTGAGCAGTATTTTATTATGCTGTTATTATTGTTTATGCTCTAAATGACTTTACAGTCAGGTAGTTATTCAGATTTTTATTTATATTTATGTGAATCTTTATGTTTTGATTTGCCTGTAACGTTGCTGCTGTGCACCTGAATTTCCACACTGAGGGATAATTAAGGATTTCTATTCTATTCTAAACTATTATTATTATTATTATTAATATTATATATTGTTACCATAACAGGAGAATGGAATTCACAGATTATCCTCCTGTTCTCACTCCTTCATTCTTAATACGTCATTCTCGTGTAGTTTGGTTTCTCATCCTAAAGTAACCAGTTAACAGATCATATGGGCTTTGTTTGGGGGACTGATCAGCTGCACGTTCAGATCAGCTGTTCTCTGCCTCATCACCATAGAAACACGTCGGACCCGATGTTTTTTTAACATTGTCCGACGGAGCTGTGTTTAGATCATTAAATAATGATGGACAAGGAAGAACGGACTAAATAAAAACTAAATCGTGGTGGTTACAGTTCGTTTAGGAAGCTAATATTAGAGAAGAGAGGCCGACGCAGATCTCACGTCTGAACCTGAACGCTGTGACGTCAGAGAGTCTACGTCGTCCACCTAGAAGCTCCAGAGCAAAATAAATCACCCCAGATTACCTAAATAATCAGAGGAAACGAAGTCTGCAGGAATACTTTGACATTTCTCATCGACACGTGAGCGAAGGCGCGTGAATGAGAGGTGAGGAAAGTAGGTGCCCGAGCGAGAGGCGCGCGCGAGAACGACAGGAGAGAGAGAGAGAGAGAGAGAGTGAGCAAGTGAGGTGAGAGAGAGAGCTGGAGAAGCACGCCGGTCAAAGTGTCCGGCGTGCTTCAGTTTTACGTCGGACAATTTTAAATTACGTCGGTAATGTCCAACAGTCTGGCGTGTTTTCGCAAACACTGCCTTTACATACCGTGCACATATTATACATCAAACTGTTCGGCTACTTCTCCTCTCTCCCAAAATGTCAAAATATAACAAATCTGATGTTTAGTTTTAGAGATATTTTTATTTATTTGGCACACATTGCATTAAATACTGTGTTTGTCTTTTTTTTTTTATGAGGCTACCACGCTTATATCGGTATCGGTTTATATTGGTATCAGAAATTAAGAGTTAGACGATATCGGTAAAAAAGCCAACATGGAGCATCCCTAGTTAGAGTGCATCTAAAAACTGATTAGCTAAAATGCGCCCCACCCAAAAAAAAAGTCACCAGCCGTCACTGCTCATGACAATGATAAACCTGGGTAATTTGGAAATGACCTTTGACCCCATTGAGACTAATGGACAGCTGCTAACACTTTTCTGTTTTAATGGAGGAGGTGATGTCTGATCAGCAGCCTCTCTGTCTCAAATGAGTTTCTCTTTCCCTCCTTCTGCATTTTGTCTGATGGACCCAGGTGGGACTGGGTCTTACCTGTCCCCTGAGGTTCTACGTTGCCTTTACCATCCAGGTATGCCACGTTGACTGACAGGAAACAGGAAACACAATTAGTACACAAGACTTGGAAACTAGACTTTTACCAACATGAAGAACACTCCTCACTTAACCATCAGATCAGAATTTGAAGACAACATACCTCGCACCATAGTCTCTGCACAACCTTTGGGGATGTTGGTGGCCAGAGCCAGTTCTATAAGGTTGATGTCTCTATCTTCAACAAAGAATAGCTCTCCTTCTTTCACTGAGCGGAAGGGCAGAGCATCCTGAGCCCCGTAGCCACAGACGGCCTGGTGAGAAGCAGGTTAAAAGTCACTGAAACACACACACACACACACACACACACACACACACACACAGGGATGACTGATAAATGAGAGGCTTATGACTCACCTCCACATTGCTCCAACGCAGAGCTTTGTTAAAGTCCTCCACTGTCAGCTTCTTTCGTTTAGCGTGCCTCATGAACTGAGTACTGCTCTGTTTGGGACCAAAACAAAACCTCATTTTAGGCCAGTTTAAAAAAACACTATGGAGCTCAGACAGAACAAAGCGTTCTTTTATTCTTTCATAAATCAAGATTAGGACAATAACATCTTAATTACATGTGGCCTGAATCTAGCTGCACACATATAGCTATATCAAGGAATACGGTCAAATCTACCACAGCAGCAGTCACATAATGGAAAGTGTACGTTCTGAAAAGAGCAGCTCAAACGTTCAACAATTCAACAGCAACTGAGAAGTTATGACGCAAACTTCAAGCTCAGGGTGATCAAAAAGTCAGCAAACAGATCTCAAGTTGCCAAGAAATGCAACGTGTCAGAGAGTGATGCTAGGAGACGGAGAGCCAAAGGGAAAGCCTCTTAATGCTAGCAGTCGCCTAAAGCTAACCACAGATTTTGCTGTTTTACTTTAATCAACTTCAAAAACACAAAACAGCAAAATAGGCTCCAAGTAACACTGACCCAAACATTTTTAAATGATTTAAAAAGAAACGACTACAAACGATATCAGAGCACTTCCAAATAAGTGTGTGTGTGTGTGTGTGTGTGTGTGTGTGTGTGTGTGTGTGTGTCTCTCTCTGAAAACATACGTAGCTTTCAGACCCATTTTTGCGTGAGCAAGGTTTATAAATGAGGCTGCAGGTGTCTATCAGCGGTCATCAGCGAGAAACGGCTGCTCGCAGACAACAGCGCGTCTGATGGCCCGCGTGCACACACATACACACACATACACAGGTGTGTGGTTTTAATCCGTCAAAATGATCACAAATGACGACAATGATCTGATAGCACAGCGAGAACCGGGTCTAGTCGGTACTACCGGTACTTCACAAAACCTGGAACCGTAACATTTAAATGATTTTAGTACCGACTTGGTACCGAAGAACGGGGTCTTTTGACAACACTAGCTTGGATCCTCCATTAATGCTGCTGGAGTATTTTTCAGCAGAACAGCCGGCTGTTAGTGCTTCCATTTTAGGAAAAAATACCAGAGTCCGTAAAAGAAAAATACCTTTTTAGCTAGCAGAAAACTAAAAACGTTTGGACGTAGAAAAAGCAAAAACCTGGGATAACGTTTTAACGGCTTGTGTTTGGCTCTCTGTTGTTTCCGTGGCGATGCGCGGTGGTACATCCGGAGGAGGAACAGCATGAGGATTATACCCGATGGGAGGGGTGAGAGCTCTGAGACGTGTTTGGCTAAAACTAGCTTGTTTAACGATTCCTCAGTGAACCTTTAAAGTGAAAAAACTATGTACGTATTGTTGCTTTAAAGGTAAAGCCGTGTGCTTACGTTGTGGAGAACTGATGGCTGTGTTTACAGATTACAATTTAAATCACCGTTACAAGAGTAAACACGCCGGAAAATAAATACAACAGCTGGACCGATTCAGAGCGGGAACCAAAGATTTGGTAGCAAAACGACACAAACAGCAAGGACTCTTTACAAAGATCCATTCATCCAGGGATGCAGCAGTCAGGACCTGCTTTGTGATTTCCAACTAAATGACATGAAACAGTAAGCTGTTCTCTGATGGGGATTTGATCAAAGAATGTTTGATGGAGTCTACAGAGCTAATATGTCCCGAGAACAATGAAGCATTTGCAAACGTTTCTCTTTCCAGGGGAACCGTAAGGAGACGGGTTGAGGACATCGCTGGGAATTTGGAGCTTCAGCTGCAAACCGAAGTGGATCATTTTGATATCCGTGACACAGCCCAGTTACCGGTACTTATTTGTACGTGGGATAACAAAAGACTTGGAGATGACGGAGGAGCTGGCAGCTCTGCGGCCAATGAAAGGAACGACGACCGGAAGTGATTTGTTCACAGAGGTAAACGCGTTCATGGGACAAACTCATAGGTGTTATGCAGCGGCGTAGGGTCCGCCGGTGTAGCTGGTGCGGTGCACCGGGCCCCAGGGGGCCCAAAGAGGGCCCCTCCATCAATGATATTATTCTCCCAACTGTGTTTCTGTGATCAAATAGACAGCAACTCTTATTTCCGAGCCAGTCAGTGAACGCAACTGAAAGTCAGCCGCAGCGGGAGAGACGGACGCCTGTCAATCAAGGCGACTGCGGCAAAAAATTATCAGAAAGTGAACATTTTTCAGGAGAAATAGACAAGTGAGCATTTATTCATCCAAACCCGTGAGTTTAGTGTGTGTTAAGACGCTGGCCGTGATGGAGTCTGACCTGGAGGAACTTTACCGAACCGGAGTTTACCGGAGGAGTTCCAGCATGTCTGAATGAATGATCAGGATACTGACCAGAGGTCACAAAATACAGGTAAATTCAAATCTTTATAAATTTAGATGGTTAAGTAGATTTTTGTTAACCAGAATTTTTAACTTAATTTCCTGGTAAAAATAACCACAAACCCTCACTGACTTTAATCATGAGCTCCATTCAATAAACCTGACTAAGTAAAGTAGCTACTAAGAAAATAAATAAAGTACTAAGTAAATAAAAATATACTTTCAGTATTTCTGAAGCAAGACCAGGATCCAGTTCTTGTTTCTGCTGGACTCAAACTTATTTTCAAGACCAAGAAACCAGAAAATAATCAGCCAATAAAATTCATTTTTCTTTTAATTAAGTCAACCTATCAGACCCTTTATGTCTCTGGTCTACAGAGATCTACTGATCCTTTTCTACAGAAACCAACACTTTGTTCTGCTCAGTTAAACTTGACATGTTTATTATATTGTTGACCACCTAGAAGTAAAAAAAAAAAAAAAAAAATCACACTAGAATTATTATTTCTTCATGTTTCAATACAAATTTTTGTGACTGAGAACTTTATACTTGGTGATTTTTCCCTGTCTTTAAATAATTGGACATCACTGGTTCATGTTCTGAATGTGGCCCTCAGAGGACTTTATGAACAAATTTGGCCCCTTAGCAAATAAAGGTTCCCCACCCTGCCTTAAAGGCTCAAAAGGCGCCTTTGTTTTCTGACAAACATTTTGTTTTACTGTAGATTTTTTCTTTATTTAAAACATTCCACTAGATATCAGTGCTTATCAGTATCTGCACTCTGCTTCCCTCTTCCTCTCTTAGATCAGATCCATCACAACTCTTTTCACAATAGTATTTGGTGATTTGATTTGGGAGGGGGGCCCTAAAGCAACTCTTGCACCGGGGCCCAGCTCAACCTTGCTACGCCACTGGTGTTATGACTGATGGCTGTCCTAATCTGACCAGGAACAATGTCGGACCTTTGAAGCAGATGCAAGATAGTGACTGAAATGAACCCAGAACAGAAGTTTATATTTTTGCATTGTATTGTTCATCTGGAGGTACACACACACACACACACACTGGCCCCTTCGATAAATGAATTGCCCAACCCGAATATAGACTAAACTGTACTTTGTGTTTCTGTGACTAAACGTGTTTGATCTGAATCATCTAAGAGCAACAAACATTAGAAAAATAGGAAATCAGGAAGAAGGCAAACACTTCATCATCTGGATCCCATTAGGAACGGGCTCCGGACCACCGGGCACCGACCTGAGCCGCCTCTCTCAGCCGGTAACAGACGTCCTCGGCGAGCAGCGCAGCCACATCGTCCCCGAGCTCCACGCCTGCACTCTCGGCCATGAGCTTCACGGAGTCCCGGGAAACCTCAGCGAAGCGGCGCTCCTCCCGGTCTGTCGCCATGATAATGGGACCGTTCAGAACCTGTAAAAGGAAACCCATAAGTTGCATCACTTCCCCGGATCGGTCCTCGTCAGAACACAATGGCTCGTTTCTGTCCAAACTTTAGTTTAAACGAGGACAGAGACCGAAAAGAAACAACTTCCCCGGTTAGACAAAACAACACAAACCGTCCAACATCCAGGCCGTCAAACCTTACCGAGATGTTCGGCCTTTTACCACGGTTATACCACGAAGCTGAAGCTTGAGCTCTTCGCAAAGGCCGCCATGTTTACACACTACAGCGGCGCGCAAATGTGACGTCAGAATATTGAATATTTTTACAAAAAGCTTTATTAAACATCAAAACATAACAGTACAAAAAGACATCGTTACCACACAACAGATATCATCATATTTGTTTTATTCTTTATATCTATGGTTACCACAGACAGCAATGAATGTCTGAAATATTTATATTAAATTTCAGCCTGACTCATAAACATGACGTCACACTGTTTAGAACAGCCTTATACTCTTGCTTATACTGAGGACAAATACAGCCATTTTTCAAAATACACATAGAAAATAAATAAATGTAAGTAGTAAGTAGTTTGTTTATTTTTATAGCACCTTTTACAGACATAAATCACAAAGTACTTCACAAAAAAAAACATCAGAATTAAAACATGATTTAAAGACAAAGAACCAAAAGCATCAAGATAAAATGAAAGACTATTAAAAGAAATAAAAATAATAAAGGACAGATTAAAATATCAAGATCATATAAAAGACTATAAAAACAAATTAAAATAACAAAACAAATTTAAAATATTTTTAAAACACATAATCATCAATGTACAAATAGAGATGGTTAAACACCAATGAAAGAACATAAAATATTTAATTAAAAGCAAATTAAATAATTGGGTCTTCGAAAATAGCTCTTTCAGTCTTTTCAGGGTTTAACTGAAGGAAGTTATTGTAATAAAACCTTGTTGTATGAGTAGTGATTC
>SSNR01000085.1:1027075-1050055 GCA_006937965.1 Callopanchax toddi
TAAAAAAAAAAAAAAAAAAAAGCACAAATGCACAACCTCCAATCCAGAGAATAAAAAGTGTTGGCTCTCAGTGTAAGCTAGAGGCCCCTGCTGCTCCACTGGTCTTGGTTCTTGCTGCTCTCCAGCTGCTGCAGGTGGAGCGCCAGAGGCAGCAGCAGGTCGCTCAGCTGCTGGCTGGAGAAGGTAAAGGCGTTGTGGACCATTGTTTCTGGGGAAGGGGTGGTGAGAGGTGGTGTTGATGGAGGAGAGGAAGAGGTTGAAGCATTTGATGAGGTGCAGGAGCAGTTGGAGAACAGCTGGTTTGCTGGTTTGGCTTTGCTGGGGAGGCTGTGCTGGAAGCGACAACGTGTTCCATAAAGACAGAAACCAAAAGAACTGAAGGTGCGACACAAAGCTCCTTGAGGCTTCCACTCCTTAGGCTCAGTCTGAGAACTGGATGCAGATGGAATCTTTTCTTCAGCTGGAACACCACTCCCCATCTCTCCATCCTTCGTGTGCAGGAAGTTACAACGTGAGCCAAAGGGACAAACCCCAAAGGACAGGAATGTACGACAGGGGACATTCCTGCGGCGCTGCCGGACCCAACGCTGCTCTGATGGGCTGTGGACGAACAGGCAGCGGGGGCCGTAGTAGCAGGAGCCAGTGGTGTGGTAGCTGCGACACAACTCAGTCTTGTACTTTGGGTGGCGGGACGGGATGTGGAGCTCATGGAGGCCGTGAGCAAACTGGCAACGTTCTGCGTATTTGCAGGAGCCAATAGCAGCGTAGCTGGTGCAGAGCTCTGTCTTGTAACGGGTGGACGAGGCCCAGGACACTAGGGGAGGGGATGAGGACTCCACCAGGGGAAGTAGGGCCTTCGTCAGGGAGAGACCACTTCCACTGCCGTCCTCCAAGTCCTCGCTGCACAACAAGTTGTCCACCAGCTCCTCATCCTGACAGGTAGGCAGGAACAGCTCATCACTACTGGTCTGGAGGAGGGAGGGGAAAAAAAAGTCAGTGCTTCACATTCAAACAGAACATACAGAAAACACGGCCTTTTAGGAGTTAAAATTTTAGTTTGCTTATTTTGCATTAGTCGTTTCAGACTGAGCTGAATCTGTCAGACAGACAAACACCGGGCCGGTGTTCCGACTCGCTGAATGTTCCTACAGCAGCACCGGTAGAGTAAGTTCACCAGGGAGGATGGACAACAACAAACTGCTCTTCTTAGGACAGGATGGAAGTCTCAGCCATCGAGGTCTACATGAAACCTACTCACAGACCAGTACCTGCATTTTGACTCGCATTAAGCACATAGCTAGACCTGCAGAGACCCGCCCTTGGTCAATCAGCAAAGAAGTCAGGAAAAGACTCCACAGCAGCTAATAAAATAAAAAGAACAGGAGCTAAAGCCTCATCGTCCCATACGTAGCAGGGGTCTCAGACACCGAGAAGAATCTTCTCCAAACACAAAATCCCACAAAACTTCAAACCCAACAACACCCTCAGACAGAAACTGGTTCATCCTATGGATAAGTCTCCCAAGCAGCTGCTTAGTCAAGTGGTGTTTATGAGGACTGTCCAGACCTTTACATAGGAGAAACTACACATCTACACAAGAACATGGCACAACACAGGAGAGACATCTCTTCAGGTCAAGACTCAGCTACACCTCAAAGACAAGGGACACACTTTGAAAACTACAATGTTCACAATTTGGACAGAATATGGATGGTCTGAGAGAGGAGTAAAGAAATCATCTACGTCAAACGAGACAAACCTACATTAAACAGAGGAGGAAGCCTCAAGTTTCAAATTTACAACTCCTACAATGCAGAACTGAACCTGATCCCCAGACAGTTTCAGTCTAATTCACACCTTCCTGCACCTGATCAAAACAACCCACAAGTTCACAGGAGAAACAAACATGAAGCAAACTCTAATTGTGAAAGGAAAAGGGAAAAATAACAATCAAGAATTAATTAAAGTTAATTCAGTTATTTAAACCTGTTGGTATCAAGTTTATTCTTACCTCCAACATGACAACACCCCCAACTACAGCAGGAAGGCTCTAAACTACAGCAGGAAGGCTCTAAACTACAGCAGGAAGGCTCTAAACTACAGCAGGAAGGCTCTAAACTACAGCAGGAAGGAACTACAGCAGGAAACGGCTCTCTTGCCTTCTCGGTGCCTCCTCCGGTAACGGTCAGTAAAAAGAAGAACTCGGTGTCTGTCGGTCTTTTAATAAACACACTTCTGCTCCGTCTTCAGCTGAAATAAACATCAGGTGTGTTGAAGCTAAAGCGACCAATCACGGCTAGGCGCGCGCCCAACAGCTCATGGAAGGCCCCGCCCCTCCCCCTCGGTGGGCTACATGTTTAATAGTGACCAAACTCACTAAAACACCATCAGTGCCCTGGCTATGACCGGTGTGTTTATGGGCGGTATCAGAAACAGAAGGGTTTTTTAATGGAAACGGAAACAATACAAAAACTACGGAAGAGGAATAGGGCCAATAAAAGAAAAACATTATACTTAGGCCCGGTCCCAATACTCGCAGTTGCACCCTCGCGCCCCTCAGTTGCGCGTTCCCGCTGAGGTGCGCTAGTGCTCAGGGTGTCCCGATTCTCCTGGGTGGAGACTCCGGACCCTATCCCCGCCCCCTTTTCCACCCTCGTTACGCACTTCGCCGAAGTCTGCATCGGAGCAGACTTCAGCCAAGGGTATTACCCATAAGTCAATAGGTGCGTTCGAGATGAGCCAGTTCTGCGCAGATTCGATCACCGGTGATCGGCGCCCATTGCATGCCGGTTAGATTTCTGTCCGACTTGACGCCGACTTGCTCCAAGAGGATCTGGCTGCGGACTTCAAAGATGGCGTCTAGAATGGAGTCACAACCACGACAGGAAATGACGTCACAACCACGGCAGGAAATGACGTCACAACCACGACCGGAAATGCCTCCATCGAACGTTATTTTTAAATTGCAGACCTGGCGAACTTTTATTTCTTAATTTTGAGCAAACTTAGGTGCATTTAACAAGTGGAACAAAGTTAATCTACATTTAAATCTTACATTATAACATAATAGTAAATTCTACTCTTTAAAGAACAAATAGAAACACGTAGTTTCTTTTGAGCAGGATCTGGCTGCAGCCGGACTGGCAAACTTAAACCAAACTTTTAAAAAATCTTCATTTTGGTAAGATAGAAGGGCTTTTAACAAGACACATTTAACCTAAGTAGTTTTTTTAAAAACGTTATTTTTAAATTGCAGACCTGGTGAACTTTTATTTCTTAATTTTGAACAGACTTAGCTGCATTTAACAAGTGGAACAAAGTTAATCTACATTTAAATCTTACATTATAACATAATAGTAAATTCATTTGTACCTCAGACAGGAAATCTAGTTTAACAACAGAAGTATATTCACTACAATATTTTAAGGCTGTATAAGGACTATACATTTATATGTAAGTTAACAGACTTTCCCAGATGTGTATAAACAGTACTAGTAATTAATAAAGTACTGGAATGACTGAAGCAACAGTGAAAACAAACTTAGCAGCTTGCTCCCTCACCTGTATCAATAATTGTTTCAAAATATCCATAACTGGGTAGTATTTCAGTATTATTTGGCGTGAAAGACATGAAAAAAATACCACTCCATTTTACAAACACTTTATTTTGTGGTTAAAGTAATTTTCTGCAGCATGGCTTTCTCAGCTGCTCACCTCATCTCTAAGACTTCGTCACCTGAAAAACATGCACACAGGGATTAATTCACACTGTCAAAGGTTTTATAAAATGACTTACTAAAGTACTCTTTATATTATATTTAAGTTAGATCTATAAAGTTAACGCTGTGTGAACAAACCGGCTGCAGGACCGAGCGCACAGAGCCAAGAAAAATAGTTTAAGGTAAAGTACTGAGCTACAATAACCTGTAGCTATTGTTTTAGCTTTAGCGTTAGCTTAGCGTTAGCTCGTGGACTCCGTACCTCGTGGAAAACGTACCTCTACAAATCCCGCTGTGTGTTGAAAGCTAAAAGGCACTGGCAGTGTGCCGCTTAAATGGTGTAACGTAACGTGTGAGCTAGAGGGGCTCCAACTCGGTACCGGTGAGCTAGAGGCGAAGTGTCTCGTTTACTGAAGAGCTCCACACACCGCGTGAACATTCCCCGTGAATCGCGCATGCGCACCCCCGTGCGACCTGTCTACAGACTGATAGAGACCTGTCCACAGACTGATAGAGACCTGTCCACACAGACTGATAGAGACCTGTCCACAGACTGATAGAGACCTGTCCACACAGACTGATAGAGACCTGTCCACAGACTGATAGAGACCTGTCCACAGACTGATAGAGACCTGTCCACAGACTGATAGAGACCTGTCCACAGACTGATAGAGACCTGTCCACACAGACTGATAGAGACCTGTCCACACAGACTGATAGAGACCTGTCCACAGACTGATAGAGACCTGTCCACACAGACTGATAGAGACCTGTCCACTCAGACTGATAGAGACCTGTCCACAGACTGATAGAGACCTGTCCACCAGACTGATAGAGACCTGTCCACACAGACTGATAGAGACCTGTCTACAGACTGATAGAGACCTGTCCACAGACTGATAGAGACCTGTCCACAGACTGATAGAGACCTGTCTACAGACTGATAGAGACCTGTCCACACAGACAGATAGAGACCTGTCCACACAGACTGATAGAGACCTGTCCACACAGGTTGGTTCTGTTCTCTAATCTAGCCACTAGTCCAGTGGTCACACTTTCTGATGGGCTGTCAGCCTTAGACAGGGTGAGGAGAAGAGCCGCTGCTCCTCCATATCTTAGGGAGTCCGTTGAGGTGTTTCTGGCAGCCTGTCAGGACGCCTCCCTGGAAAGGTGTTTTCATGTCCTGTCAGCAGGAGTCCCCTGGATCAACCCAGGACACGTTGGAGAAAATACATCTCCAATCTGGCCTGGGAACAACTTGGGGTCCTGGAGGAGTCGGTCTGGGACTCCCTGGTTGGGATGCTGCCCCCACAACCCGAATGGCGAGGAGAGGCATCTGTAAATGATTCATTACTATAGTTTAAAAATGTTTTGATTCTAGAAAAATTTTTTTAAACAACTTGTTATAAAAATATTAGAAATGAACTAAATTTTACTGTGAAATTAAACCCAAAGTATCAAACATGAAGCTCTTCTTAGGAGAAAACCTGGTACTTTATTGCTGATTATTTAATTCATAAACAAGCAACAACATTTGAATGTTTTTATAATAAAACGAGGCACAATTTAAGGCCTCGTTTATCTTTCATAGGCCAAACGGACATCACCCCATCATAAGACCTCTAAACCAAAAGGTGCCGTTTTCCTGTGTGGAACATTATAGTTTAGTCATTTAGTACCAAAACGTAAAAAAACCAAAAAACATCAAACTTTAATTTAAAGGTTGTTGATTCTGTAGCTCCTTTAGTAGGAGAGGTGGTGAAACGGCTCTCTGGTGTAAAGGTTACAGACTGGTAGGTTATTCTGATCAGACTAAAGGTGGCGACTGTGGTTTAGAGCTGGGGAGTCTGAGGAGTGACCGTAAACAGACTCCACCCTCTGTCCAGGAAGCTTGGAGGCAAATTAAGCCCAGAAACACTGAACTACCAGGAAACAGAACACTGAGCCTTTCTGACCACAAAGGAAAAGGACATTTTTATTTTTATCAAGTTGTCTTTAAGGATACAGACAAAAAACCAAACAAAACAAAAAGGATTTGAGAAAAGTTTCAATAGTAGAATGTTAGTGAACGCCTTTAAAAACCGGCTCCTCGTCCTGATTATTACATAGAAATGACCTCACCCCCCCCCCCCCCCCCCCCCCCCCCCCCCCCCCCCCCCCCCCCCCCCCCCCCGTCTCCAGATGGATGGAGCACGTTTTACATCTGATAAAAAAGTTTCCACTTTACACAACTTTGTATAAGCTACATGCCACAATTATTTCTTTTTCAGAAACCTAAGTCCACAATGGGACTAAACAAGTAAAACCTGAAACCTGTGAATATTCACAACATATTCAACCCTCTAACAGCTTCTTTAAACCATTTTCTAATGGTACAAACAGGAGTCATAAAATACAAGTGATAAAGGGACAGGTTCATCATCTGTAAATCTAAACAATGGCTGCTGATTCATCATGTTTAAAACAGAGCTTTAAATCACATGAAAACGTCCTGGAGGAAAACCTTTGGCCCTGATTCTCTTCTCCACACTCATTTATTTGAATCAGCTGACAGATGAAAACAACCACTTTTCTTCCACGCTCTCCTTCATTCTGAGCTTTTCGTCTACATCTGGAGCAAAACACCTAAAAGTCAAATAAGGTGAAAATGTTTGGCTACCTGGAAAAGATCCAATTCAAACCTGTACAAATAAACAGGAATTCAGTTTAAACTATGAAGCATTTCCTCCTGTTTGGGTCAAGTTGAAATGATGGATAGTCAGATCAGGTTCTAACTCCAGCTGGACGTTTCTGCAGGACGATGCGACCCAATGAACCAGTCAGCTGCCAGTGAGCAGACACGTTGCCTTTCAGACAGAAAACACAGAGCCGTCTGATGGAGTGGAATCTTCATGAGCTCCCAGGACTCTAGTGAGGAGGCAGGCTCAGATCAAATCTTCATCCTGCTGCTGACTTCAAATGGAGCATGAGCATCCAATCAGAGGCTCTGGCCCGCTATGGCCGCCTCACCACTTTAACTCTGCATATACTTACACAAAGACAGGAGGCATGGGATCAGAACGAAGTGGGCTCTGCCACCATCGTTTGGGTGAGAAATACAGCATTTAAATGACATCTTAAACAAGTGGTTTTAAAAGAACATTAAAAAGAAATCAGGACCTGCAATAAACAATACAAACCCCAGGGTGCATGATGTCAACCTTATTTCATTCAAATGGTGTGTATGTGTGTGTGTGTGCGCGCGCACTGGACAAGTCAACTTTAGGGAAAAACGAGGGCAAACAAAATATGACACTGAAAACAGGAAAATCAAAGTTCTGTATGGCTGTCTGAGCTGCTGTCAGGCCAGACCGGAGCACAGACCCCCCCTCCCTCTCAGTCCTCCAGGACAATAGGTTCACTGGTGCTGGAAGGGACTAGGGGTGGGGCCAGAGGGCGGGGGGGTGGCGGTGGCGGCGGCAGCTTGATCCGGACCAGGAGGTGAGGTTTCCTCGCTGCCCGGCGCATCTCAGACTGGGTCAGGTGTTTCCTCAGAGCCCTGATGGGACAAAACCACAACATTACTAAAAACACATTAACTCCACATAAACCCCCCCCCCCCCAGCACCTCTTCAACACAATCCAACGTTATTTATCCAAATAATACATAATAGTAAATGTCCTGTATTTCTATAGATCCTTCTAGAGTTCTACACTCCCCAAAGCACCGATCAGTCACTCACACACTAGTGGTGATCAGATACACTGTAGCCTAAAGGCCTATTCATCCTCCACGAGAAGAAAGAAATTTGTTCTCGCTGGGGAGCGCCAAGAACAAGAAAGAAGTTTGTAGGGAGCATTCATACTCCACGAGAACTCAGCTGTAGAACTGCTTCAGCGGTGTGTCAAATGGGTGTGCGTATCAGGTGTGTGTGTGTGGAGGGGAGGGTGTGTGTGTGCAGTTTAAAACGATCCGTCCTCGCTACGTGAGGAGCGGAGGCATACGAGTCTCCAGCGCAAACCCTCGCGGTCCGCGCTGGTCCTCCTAGCTCGGGTCGATCCAGACCGACCCTTCAAGTCCGTCCGCACAAAGCAGCAGGCGCCGGAGAAAAACGTCAACCGCTAACCTCAAAACCACACTCATCCTCCCTTTCTGACCAATCACAGCAGTTGTTCTCGGACATCCTGCCGAACAAAGTTCGGCCCGGCTGATGTGCACAAGAACAAGTCGTTAGCGCTGCCGAACTGGGTCTCCGAGAACAAAATGACGTCATTTTGTTCTCGCAGCCCCCCAGCGCGAACAAAGTTCTTTCTTCTCGTGGAGGATGAATTGGCTTTCAGCTGTCCTGGAGAGCACTGACAGAGGTGGAGATGCCATGGACAGACACCACCAGGTCCCTCTGACCGCCACCAGGTCCCTCTGACCGCCACCAGGTCCCCCTGACCGCCACCAGGTCCCTCTGACTGCCACCAGGTCCCCCTGACCGCCACCAGGTCCCTCTGACCGCCACCAGGTCCCCCTGACCGCCACCAGGTCCCCCTGACCGCCACCAGGTCCCCCTGACCGCCACCAGGTCCCCCTGACCACGACTAGTAGGCCAAGTGGATGAAGTGTCTCCAAGGACACAACAACAACCAGTGACCCTCCATTTACCAGACCGGCCACTCTACCAACTGAGCCATCAGTCCACAGTACTGTAATGCTGGGCTTACACCTAAAGACTTTGACAAGATTTTGAAAAGACTCTAAAAGATTCTCAGCTCACATCTAAAGACTCGGGTTAACAGTCTTTAGTCCTAGACTAGTTTCAGACTAAAGATTTTATAAAGTAAGTAAGTAAGTAAAGTTTATTTATATAGCGCCTTTCACAGATATACATCACAAAGCGCTTGACAATATAAACAAAAACAAAACAAAACAGAGAAAACATTGAAAATAAAAAACAAAACAGAGATTTGAGGGTACCAGATACAATATTTGGGCAAGATTTGGGGTACCATCAGGGGATCTACATTGTAAATTATGAGTTAAAGTGGGACATTTACTTGGGCTTGGGCAAAGAGAAATATTAGGGCAAACTTCAAGATTTGGGGTACCATCAGGGGATCTACATTGTAAATTATGAGATAAAGTGGGACATTGGCTTATGTAAGGAACTAAAGTCTTGGGCAGAAATATTGGGGCAACTTCAATACAATATTTGGGCAAAAAAATAAAGATGGGAGCAGAAGAAAATGTAAACAAAATGGAGGGAGGGAGTAACATTTGACACACAGTCACAACAACCGAAAAACACATCAAGGAGGGTGGGGGGGTCAGGATCTCCACCAGCAGCAAGGACACGGCACAGCTGACCGACCTTCACTCCCAGTAGAGGGGGGGGGGGAGGCGAGTTAGGGTGAGAGAGCGTAGAGAAGGGGGGGCTGAGCAGTCGCTTCATTCACTCTGTTGAGTAGGAGATTATTTTCAGGGTCACCAGATAAGATAACAGAATGTGTTTGGAGCAGGCAGTCCTGTTTGTTACAGCCACCTTAAATGTCTGTCTCACTGGCTTCATCCCGTCCAAATTCCACATCCTGGCCAGTCCCATCTGATCCGTGTAGTTCGACACATCGATCGTAATTCACTCCGCGCCAGAATTCGTTCGCAGTCAGTCCTACGAGACAACTCAGCCCTCGTGAGTGTTTCAGTGTTCAAAGCACGCATCAGCCCCCTTTGAAGCACAGGAATCCTGTCAATCACACCTGTTAGCTCCGTTGTTTTTCGATAAACCAGGTCCATGCAGATTCCAATGAGCGTGCACCCGATCATCATTAATCCAAAGTTGTAGACCTCCAGAGACAGACTTGCAAGACCCGCAATCTGATCCATTACGAACCCCACAGCTCTTGTCTCAGTCAGCCGCGGAGTCCCCTCCTCCGTTTTGAGAGTGTAAAAAATTGTATCCATTTTGTTGGGAAGCCAGCAAACCAAAGCCATATCAAGAAAAATAAAAATATTTAACCAGAAGGAATGAGGAAAATGCTCAGAAGACAAAAACAGCTGCAGGAGGAACACACAAGGGAGAGAAGGAACAGTGCGACCGCTCTCAACAGAAGCCGGAAGAAAGAAAAAGACCAAGAATTAGTGATAATAATAATAGTATATTATATATATATATATATATATATATATATATATATATATAATATATTATATTATAATAGATAATAATAATAGTCTTGTAATTAGTGTTCCTACAAGAATCTTGTAGGAACACTAATTACAAGACTGCAACTAGATTATGTTAGGATTTCATTCCCGCAAAATTCCTCCCATCATGCTCTACAGAAGTTAAAAATGGAGAAGCAGCTTTTAGCTACAGTCTACATCAAACAGACATGGCTGCTCTGCCCACAGCTCGAGCGTTCCTCCTTTTCAACAGTCTGTTACCAGCCGTGCCTGGCCCTTTAAGAAGGTGGAATTATGGGAAGTCTGTGTTGTTGTGGCTCTGTGTTCCAGTGCGAGGCACTCTGCTCTCTCTGTCTGCAGCCGCTTGCAGTGCGGACGTATTCCAGTGCTCTGCGAGCAAAAATAAAGTTAGTGCTGTAAAAGGAGACAACATGCCTGTTCAGCCTCTGTACTACGTTAGGAGATCACTGGACAGGGGGAGAAAAAGAACAAGTCCATTTTCGTTTGCGTTGAGCTCTTCTTTCCACGTCTGTAGTCTTGTTTTGTTGGGTTATGACTGACAGGGCTTCCTGCAGTGAGAACGAATCCTATTGGTTCTTGCTTGTTGTACGTCACTACAACTACGCTCCGACTGCAAAAAATATCTAGCAGGTTGGATATGAAAGACTGGAGAAAGACTGGCATAAATCGGGTCGCCGACTGCAGATTATCCCCTTACATCTAACGACCGCGACGACGGGAGCGCGCTGAGACTCTGATAAGATTCCTAAAGACTGGCAGTCTTTAGTCTGCGACCGTGAAAATCGTTAGGTGTAAGCCCAGCATAAGAGTGTCTTCCACTATCGTCACCCACAGCTGATCACAACCAAATGCTAACAGTCAGAAACGATTTCAGTGAAACTCAGGAATAGGGCTGCACAATTAATCGTTAAAAAATCGTGATCTCAATTCAGACTTGTATGCAATCTCATTTCCAAATGACAACGATTAAAAAAAATAAGATGACGATTTGTACCGCATTTGATCCGGGACATAATCTGCATGAAAACAAGCGCTCCTCTTTCTCTCTCAAATGACAAAGTTCAACATTGTTATTATTGTTAAAATTATTCAAAGGTTTCATACGTCAGAGAAGACGAGAGACAGTTATTGTTTTTATGTTCAGTGTCAGCTGTGATGAAGGAGGTAATAAGTAAAATAAATATTTATATTGGAAAAGATCCTGATCTCAATTCTAAGTTAAAAAAATCATGACTCTCATTTGATCCAGAATCGTACTCAGGAACAACGATTACTGCTTCTGGAGGATGTTGGTGCTCAAACATAGCTCACAGTCTATCTCTGAATCTCTTCTCCTTAAAGTGATAATATGCAACTTTTTCATATTTTTAAATCTTTTCCTTGAGCCAGTCTGTGCTATTATGACCCTTTACAGAGTTAATGAAAAGTCACTTAGCCCCATCTGGTGATTACAGCCGGAAAACCACGATTGCAAAATCTCCGTCGCCGTCCCGGTACCCAGGAAGTCACGTGTCTCACAAGGGTTAGGCTAACCCAAAGTGGCTAGCTGTTATGCTAGCGCTGGGGTGTTTTTAGCTCATGATTCCTGATTTTTTCCCATCTCTCCCTGCTTGAACACAGCTGATTTCTTTGAAGGAGTAAATAACCGCTCCTGTAGAAAGCTATGAAGGCTGAGGAGACATTTCAACAGGTCGATTTAGCAGTTTCTAAACAAGAACTATGGGCTATTTTATTTAATGCAGTGATTTAAAACGGACACCAGAGGGAGCCCAAAACAAGCAAAACTGCATATTATCACTTTAAGAGGAAATGCACTTGTATGGACTGGTAAAAGTAACGCTAGGTTTTGGATGAAGTTTGTTGTGAGTAGAGCAGCTGGACCCAGTAACAGGGAGCTCAGGTTCCATTAATCAAGCACCAAATGCCCAGAGCTAAACACACCAGGTGTTAGGACAACAGACACCAGACTTGAATTAAAACAATATTGTGGGCGTTGATTAGCTCACCAGTTAGAAAGACATGGTTTGGGTTTTAACAACACTTTGGTTCCAACGTTTTGATAGAGGAGGAGCTTAAATAACTCCAGTTTCAGGTGCATCTAGAGCCAAGTCTTCATTAGTCTCTCCATCGACTACCCAGAAATCATAGCAACATAAACAACAATGGTGATGAATGAGTGAAGCAGAGCAGCTGTCTGCCAATCAGAAGGTCTGCGGTGCGGTTCCAGCTTCCCCACTACATCATGAAGAGTCCTTAGGTAGGACACTGAACCCCATCTGTCCCTGTGACCTGAGAACTGGGTGAATGTGACTTTCTGTGTAAACCGTGTTCAGTGACTAGAAAAGCTCTAGTCCATTTACCAAGGAGACAGAAGTAAACGTTCATTAAACAAGGTCAAGAACTCGTGTTGAAGATATTGTGTTTTGGTTGGCCTGTGTGATGCACCAGTGAGCAGTCTGTAGCTCTCCTCCCACAGGACCTCACATCAGTTACCAGAGCTCAACAGCTGGGGCTAAAAACATTTGGATTTCTCAAGTACAGCCTGGTGGAGGTTCAGAGAATCACTTAAATACACAGAACCTTACATGACCACTAGGTGGTGCTAACATGACAATGCTGGGCTTTCCAAGGTAGGGTGCATTTTTTACAACACTCCCTAGCCAAAAAATCCTGATGCTCCTCCAGAAGCTGCTCTCTGGTGAAGGAACACACACCTGACTAGTAAGTAAGTAAGTAAAGTTTATTTATATAGCGCCTTTCACAGATATACATCACAAAGCGCTTTACAATATAAACAAAAAAAAACAAAACAGAGAAAACATTGAAAATAAAAAACAAAACAGAGATTTGGGGTACCATCAGGGGACCTACATTGTAAATTATGACTAGAAGCTTCTGTTCCATCTGGCTGCTTTCAGCTGCAGGATGTTTATTAATAAACCATTCACCTTCATCCTGATCCTAAAGGTCACTCAGGTTTTAAACAAAACCATGAGAAGGTCCAAGTTCTACATCAGAAATGAAACCAGGAGGACTTCCCTCAGTCCACGGCTTTTATTGTCAAGTAAGAAACAGTCTGTTGAGCTCACATGTTGGAAGTCAAAGCTGTTTGAGTCAAAGTAGAAATAAAAACATGGAAAATATCTGAAGAAAAATTAAAAAATGACCCTCAAATCTAAAGAGATCAGCTAGAAATGAGAGCCGCCTCAGGAGAAGGACTACATGTTTGGAATGAGCATCAAGAGTTCTGTCTCAACATCAACAAGCTTCCTCAGACCCACAGGGTCTCCATCAGGTCTGGTCCTCTAACGTAGACTTTATGTTTTGGCTGCTGATCTGAGGACACATACCTGGTGTCTTTTGTGGCTACAAACACCACAGGGTTGGGAGCTTCTCCCTGGCTGACCTTCTGCCTCTTGATGACTGACTGAGAGGTGGTCCTCATGCCTGACGTATACGGCCTTCCATTGGCTGGGTAGGGGACCCCTGAGGCCTGTGAACCAATGAGAGCACAGATGAATAGTTACCCTTATATGCTGCAAAAGCTAATCATGGTGCGATGGAGGAAAACTGACAGTGTCAAAGCCTCTCTTTCCCAGCAGGCTCTGGGCCACTCGAGGCTGGCTGGCCTGGTTTCTGTTGATGGGTGTTGGAGGTCCTCTGGATGCCTTCAGTTTTAGAGGAGCTGAAATGGCTGCAGGAACAAAACAGGAAGGGTGAGAAGGATCAAATGGTGCCGTTTTGATTTAGAACTGTTTTTGTAATCTCAAGAGATCTGCAACATGAAGAGAAGCTGTCGCAGTAATTCAAACCCATTCCAGCACTTTGCATGATTTACACATACACAAACAGTAACTTTCACTGAAAACTGCATCAGGACAAACAAATGATTAAACTACATAGAGCTCAAAACAAATACTTCACTTAATCAGAAATGTAACCAACCTAAAGTTAGTTTATTTAAGGTGAAGGGTGAGACAAAGACAAAGAGCGGTTCAGAAGACTCCATGGAGGTTAGATCAAAGAGCCAGAGTACCCGGCCTGAAAAGTTACCGGGTCCCACTCTGGAGCCAGGCCTGGGGTTGTGGCCTGTGAGCGAGCGCCTGGTGGTTTAGCTTTTACCCATGGGGCCGGCCGGGTTCAGCCCAAACCGGATACATGGACTCATCCACCTTTGGACCCACCACCTGTAGGAGGATCATGAAGGGTCTGGTGTGGATCAGGTGGCAGACCAAGGTGGGAGCTTTGGTAGTCTGATCCTCGGACACAAAAACTGTCTATTGGGACATGGAACGTCACCTCTCTGGCGGGGAAGGAGCTGGAGCTTGTGGGAGAGGCTGAGCGATACCGGCTAGATATAGTCAGGCTCACCTCGACACATAGCCCTGGAACCTGAGTCCTGGAGAGGTGTTGGACTTTCTTTTATACTGGAGTTACTTCAAGTGAGAGGCGAAGGGCTGGGGTGGGCTTTCTGTTAGCTCCAAGACTCTCTGCCTGTATGTTGGGGTTTACCCCGGGGGACGAAAGGGCAGCTTCCCTGCGCCTTCAGGTTGGGTCCTGACTGTTTGTGCTTATGCGCCAAATAGCAGTTCCGAGTACCCACCCTTTTTGAAGTCTCTGGGACGAGTGCTGGATGGCGCTCCTACTGGGGACTCCATAGTCCTACTGAGAGACTTCAATGCTCACGTGGGCAATAACAGCGTGACCTGGAGGGGCGTGATTGGGAGGAACGGCCCGCCCAATCTGAACTCAAGTGGTGTTCTGTTATTGGACTTCTGTGCAAGTCGCAGTTTGGCCATAACAAACACCATGTTTGAACATGTCCTCTGCGGCTGTTGCTAGCTGTGGTCGCAAGGTGGTCGGTGCCAATTGTGGCGGTAACCCCCGTACCCGCTGGTGGACAACAGAGGTTTGTGGAGCCATCAGGCTGAAAGAGGAGGCCTACAAAGCGTGGCTAGTCTGTGGGTCTCCAGGGGGAGCTGACAGATACCGGAGGGCCAAGTGGGGTGCAGCAGTGGCAGTTTCTGAGGCAAAATCTCGGGTGTGGGAGGAGCTTGGTGAGACCATGGAGAAAGACTATTGGTCGGCTCCAAAAAGGTTCTGGCAAACCATTCGGCGTCTCAGGGGAGAAAGGCGGCAACTTGCTCACACTGTTTACAGTGGGGACGGGGAGCTGCTGACGTCAACTGGGGCTATAGTCGGACGGTGGAAGGAATACTTTGAGGAGCTCCTCAATCCCACCGACGCGCATTCCTATGAGGAACCAGAGCTGGGAGACCTGGGGACGGACTGTCCAATCTCTGGGGCAGAAGTCGCTGAGGTAGTCAAAAAACTACGCAGTGGCGGAGCCCCAGGGGTGGATGAGATCCGACCTGGGTATCTTAAAGCTATGGCTGTTGTAGGACTGTCGTGGTTGACACGTCTCTGCAACATTGCGTGGTCATCGAGGGCAGTTCCTGTTGAGTGGCAGACCGGGGTGGTGGTTCCCATTTTTAAGAAGGGGGACCAGAGGGTGTGTTCCAACTATAGGGGGATCACACTCCTCAGCCTCCCTGGAAAGGTCTACTCCAGGGTCCTGGAGAGGAGGGTCCGGTCGATAGTTGAACCACAGATAGAAGAGGAGCAATGTGGTTTTCGTCCTGGTTGTAGAACTGTGGACCAGCTCTTTACCCTCGCTAGGGAGACGGAGGGGTCATGGGAGTTTGCCCAACCAATCCACATGTGTTTTGTGGATTTGGAGAAGGCTTATGACCGTGTCCCCATGGGCACCCTGTGGGGGGTGCTCCAGGAGTACAGGGTGGGTGGTCTTTTGTTAAGGGCCATTCAGTCCCTGTACCAGAGGAGTGAGAGTCTGGTCCTCATAGCCGGCAGTAAGTCGGACCTGTTCCCAGTGAGGGTTGGACTCCGCCAGGGCTGCCCTTTGTCACCGGTCCTGTTCATAACCTTTATGGACAGGATTTCTAGGAGCAGCCGTGGTGTGGAGGGTGTCGAGTTTGTTGACTGGAGAATCGCGTCTCTGCTTTTTGTGGATGATGTGGTCCTCCTAGCCTCATCAGGCTCTGACCTTCAGCTCTCACTGGGGAGGTTAGCAGTCGAGTGTGAAGCAGCTGGGTTGAGGATCAGCACCTCCAAGTCTGAAACCATGGTTCTCGGCTAGAAAGGGTGGATTGCCTACTCCGTGTCGGGAGAGGTCCCGCCTCAAGTGGAGGAGTTGAGGTATGTCAGGGTCTTGTTCACGAGTGAGGGAAGGAGGGAGATCGACAGGTCGATTGGGGCAGCGTCTGCAGTGATGGACACCGGTCTGTTGTGGTGAAGAAGGAGCTGAGCCGGAAGGTAAGGCTCTCTCTCTATCAGTTGATCTACCTTCCAATCCTCACCTATGGTCATGAACTTTGGGTGATGACCGAAAGAGCGAGATTGTAGATACAAGTGGCCGAAATAAATTTTCTCCACAGGGTGGTGGAGAGACTGAGTAGAATCGCTGCCCTTCCATATTGAGAGGAACCAGTTGGTGGTTTG
Source organism: Callopanchax toddi (assembly GCA_006937965.1). Lineage (NCBI taxonomy): Eukaryota > Metazoa > Chordata > Actinopteri > Cyprinodontiformes > Nothobranchiidae > Callopanchax > Callopanchax toddi. The sequence goes on from SSNR01000085.1 coordinate 1,043,486, forward strand.
GGCAGCTTGTCAGGATGCCTCCTGGACGCCTCCCCAGGAAGGTGTTTCGGGCATGTCCTGCCAGCAGGAGGCCCCCGGGTCGAACCAAGACATGTTGGAGAAGGTACATCTTCGATCTGGCCCGGAAACGCCTTGGGGTCCTGCTGGAGGAGCTGGCTGGGGAGAGGACGGTCTGGGACTCCCTCATTGGGATGCTGCCCCTGCGTCCCGGAACCAGATAAGCGGAGGAAGGCGAGGTGAAGCAAGTTTTTCTATGTAGTAAGCAAAACAGTTTATGCTTCAATCTTATTTTCAGGTCACATGACTCACCTAAATCCTTCACGATGGAGGCCAGTGACGGTCGAGGGATCACTTTAGACTTTAAAGGAGTTTTGGTGGCTTTGGGCAGCCTGATCATGCCTGGAAAAACCAAAACATTACGTCAAAGCTGTGCCTGGACTTCAAAAGAACATCCCTTAAGGCCTATTCATACTCCATGAGAAGAAAGAAATTTGTTCTTGCTGGGGAGCTCCGAGAACAAGAAAAAAGTTTGTTTTGGCAGAGATCATTCATACTCCCGAGAACTCAGCTGTCAAACTGCTTCAGCGACGTGTCAAACTGGTGTGTGTATGTGTGGAGGGGAGGGTGTGTGTGTGTGTATGTGCGTGCAGTTTAAAACAATTTGTCCTCGCTACTTGAGGAGGCGTTGGGTTTTCGGCGCAAACTCTTGCGGCCTGCCCTGGTCCGCCCAGCGCGGGTCGATCCAGACCGTGACTCCTCGGTCCGTCTGCACAAAGCAGCACAACAGGCGCCGGAGAAAAACGTCAACCGCTACCCGCAAATCCACTCATCCTCCCTTTCTGACCAATCACAGCATGTTCTTGGACATCCTGCCGAAAAAAGTTTGGCTCAGCTGATGTGCATAAGAACAAGCCGTTAGCGCTGCCGAACTGGGTCTCCGAGAACAAAATGATGTCATTTTGTTCTCGGAGACCCCCAGCGAGAACAAATGTCTTTCTTCTCGTGGAGTATGAATAGACCTTTAGTGTGATGATGTATTTTTTCCATTTTTAATTACATTTTCTAAATATAATAAGTGATCTTGGTTTTTTTATTTCCCTTTCAAGGTTATTCCACAATTTTACACCATTTACAGAAATACTACATTCCTTAATTATGGTTCTAAATCAAGGTTTTTTAAATACATTAAAGTGCCTGTGACTCCATATTTAAATCACTTTATATTAAACAGGTGTAATCTTTGATGCCTCTAGATTAGCGTTGCACCATTATAACTCAAAATACGCTGTAATTATTTCCTAACGAGCAACTCAGAGATCAGAAGAATGCACCGCCTTCCGGTTCTGCTTGGTTTCTCCTTATTTGGCAGCCTGACACTTCTGCTGCAGTAGGGGGCAGTGCCCAGTAGGGGGCAGTGCCGTCGCGTGAAAGAGAAACGAAACTGAAACTAAACACTACACGGTCTATGGGCAATGACGGCGGCACTGCCTCGCTCCAGTTGTCGTGAACGTGCATGTGGGAGGAGAATTTACCATATAAGCAAGTCCGGATCACTATGACCTCATAGCGGGCTGGAGTGAAAGAAACTGTTTGAAATCTGGGTCTGAAATCTGGAAGAGCTTCTCACTGGCTGGACTAGGAGACAGATGAATGACGTTTTTTGCTCTTTCTGGCAGGTTTAAGGTGAGAACTCAACGTTGCAACATGATAGATAAGTCAGAAAACACGGAAACTGATGTCATGGGCACTTTAATTCCTTTCAGCATGTATCCACTAACTCTCTTTTGAAGCATTTCTGAATATTAGTTGGTAAAGTCCTTGTATCAACGCTGTACATAGTTTGTAATATTTCCAATCAACTAAGTCATGAAGTTTCAATATTTTACACTTGATGAATAACAGGTTGGAGGATCTCTATAGTGACTGTTATTGATGATCCTCAATGCTCTTTTTTGTAGAATAAACAATGGTTGTGTATAGGTTTTACATGTGGCTCCCCAGATTTCTACACAATAAATTAATTACGGTACAATCAGTGAGTTTATAGTGTTAACAATCCAGAGCTATTCTGTAGAAACTTGACTTTATGTAATACAGCGAGATGGCTTTGGCAATTTTCCCTTTATATAACTTATATGTGACTTCCAAGTAAGATCCTCAAACATGACTCCTAAAAATGTAGCTTCTTTTACTCTTTGAATTTCTATTCCATCTATGTTTAAAGATACATCACTGCTTTTTTGTCATTAAACAATATAAAATGTGTTTTGTTTAGATTCAGTGACAATCTGTTTATATCAAACCAGTTTTTAACTTTTATCAGTTCATTATACAGTGGTGTGAAAAACTATTGTCCCCCTTCCTGATTTCTTATTCTTTTGCATGTTTGTCACACAAAATGTTTCTGATCATCAAACACATTTAACTATTAGTCAAAGATAACACAAGTAAACACAAACTGCAGTTTTTAAATGATGGTTTTTATTATTTAGGGAGAAAAAAGATCCTAACCTACATGGCCCTGTGTGAAAAAGTGATTGCCTCCCCTTGTTAAAAAATAACTTAACTGTGGTTTATCACACCTGAGTTCAATTTCTGTAGCCACCCCCAGGCCTGATTACTGCCACACCTGTTTCAATCAAGAAATCACTTCAATAGGTGCTACCAGACACAGAGAAGTAGACCAAAAGCACCTCAAAAGCTAGACATCATGCCAAGATCCAAAGAAATTCAGGAACAAATGAGAACGTTGGGTTACTTAACGTAATCCCTGGTTCTTTGATAACAGAGTGAGGTGTTTCACTATGGGAATCGCCTCGGCGTGACCAACCACGGAAGCTCCAATGACATCACGTCTGTCTGTGACAGACAGGTTGAGCCGTGCTCGGGCTCCACCCACCCGACCTTACCACGGCCAACCGACCCCTCCTACTCATTCTGGGCAGATTTCTTACCGTGCCCATGCAAGGAGGGAATTGTTGGTGAAACACCTCACTCTGTTATCAAAGAACCAGGGATTACGTTAAGTAACCCAACGTTCTTTTTCTAACTTCGTTCGGTGTTTCACTATGGGAGATATGGCCCGCTCCCGGATTGCATGGTTAACCCTGAGACTGCCAACCACATCAGCCTCCAGCCACGCATTATGCGGGCTCCGTAGAACCTGCCTCAAGCACGGAGTGTGCCAATGATGGCCGGGACACGTCCAGCCTGTAAAATCGTGCAAACGTAAGCGGTGTTGCCCAGCTAGCCGCTGCACAAATATCCTGGACTGATACCCCACGGAGTAAGGCCCAAGATGTAGCCATGCTCCTAGTAGAATGAGCCTTCAACCCGACAGGGGGTTGAGCACCCTTACATCTATAAGAAAGACTGATAGCCTCCACAATCCAGTGAGCTAGCCTTTGACGGGACACAAGTTTGCCCTTATGGGCGGTGGCCCAAGAAACAAACAGCTGGTCAGACTTCCTGAAACCAGACGTCCTGTCCACATAAGTCTTTAAAGCCCGAACAGGGCATAGACAGTTAAGCTCCTGTTCCTCTGCTGAGGAAAAAGGAGGGGGGTGGAATGCCAACAGCTCCACTGAAGAACACCTATATGATGAATCCATCACCTTAGGCACAAACGCCGGATTGGGCCTTAAACACACCTTAGTGAAGCCCGGGGCCCACTGTAAACAAGAAGGACTGATCGACAAAGCCTGTAGATCACTCACTCTCTTAGCCGTGGCCAAAGCCAAAAGCAGAACCACCTTCAAAGAGAGTACTTTCATACTAGCCCCCTCCAACGGTTCAAAAGGATGATGACAGAGAGCCTCTAGCACAAGCGAGAGGTCCCACAACGGCACCAGCGGTCTAGAGACCGGCAGTTTGCGGCGTGCGCCCCTCATAAAGCGACACACCAAAAGGTGCTGACCCACAGGTTTGTCACCAAACCCCACATGGCAGGCTGAAATAGCCGCCAGATAAACTTTGATAGTGGAGAAAGACCTGCCCTTCTCCATCAAGCTCTGTAAAAAACAGAGAATATCCACAACAGAACACTGAAAAGAGACAATTTGTCTCTCCTCACACCACTTCTCAAAAACTCGCCATTTACCACTGTAAAGAGAGCGAGTAGAGGGGGCCCTTGCATTCTGAATTGTATCAATGACCTCCGGAGGCAGTCCGGCTGCATCTAGATTCCACCTCTCACGGGCCAGGCCCAGAGTGCCATGTGGTCTGGGTGGGGATGATAAATCTCCCCCCTTGCCTGTGACAGAAGGTCCCTGCGAATAGGTAGGGGACAGGGTTTGTCCCACACCATCTGCATGAGTTCTGCCACCCAGGGCTTGGATGGCCACCATGGGGCCACCAGTATCAAGGTCAGGCCCTGCTCCCTCACTCGTGATAGAATTGAGGGAATCAAACTGAGAGGAGGAAATGCATACAGCAGCACGTTCGGCCACGGGTGAGCCAGCGCATCTACCCCTAGAGGCGCGTCTGCATCTGACAGGGAGAAAAACAGGGGGCAATGGGAGTTTTCCCATGAGGCGAAGAGATCTACGGCGGCCTGACCGAATCTCTGCCATACCTGGCGAACGACCTGGGGGTGGAGCTTCCACTCCCCATACAATGGATTTCCTCTGGATAACAGATCTGCTCCTCTGTTCATACACCCCGCTACGTGAGTTGCTCGAACTGAGAGGAGTCTGGTGCTGCACCACCAGATCAGTCTCGAGGCCAGCCTGTGTAGCTGAAGGGATCGAGTCCCACCCTACCGGTTGATGTATGCCACAACCGTGGTGTTGTCCGTCTTCACTAAGACATGGCGGTCCCTTACAAAAGGCAGAAAGTGTTTTAAAGCGAGGAATACTGCCAGCAGTTCCAGCACATTTATGTGAACTTGCTTCAAACTGCGTGACCAAACGCCGTTCACGACTCTGCCCATCAACGTCGCACCCCAGCCCGTGAGGGATGCGTCTGTTGTCATGGTGACCCTGTTCGTCACTGCTCCCAGCGGAACCCCGGTCGTAAAAATCGCGGGGTCCGTCCACGGCTGTAGAGCCGCTACACAGCTGGGAGTTACTCTCACCCTTCGGCTGAGATGACGGCGAAAGCAAAGTCGCAACGACTTCACCCACCGCTGAAAATCCCTCATCATCAGCAGTCCCAGCTGTACTACAGCAATAACCGAGGCCATGAGGCCGAGAAGGCGCAGGCAAAATCTGAACGAGACGAGATTTCCTCGCCGAAAACGTCCGAGACACTGTGTGAAGGACGTGATCCTCCCCTGTGACAACATGACACGATACGAGAGGGAGTCCAGCTTGAGACCCAAATACTCGGTGCACTGCATGGGGATCAAGCGGCTCTTGGTCCAGTTTATCTGGAAACCCAGGTCGGTCAAGTGACGTAACACCGCCTGGGAGTCGCTGATAGCCTGCTCTCGAGAGTGAGAACATATCAGATAATCGTCTATATACGAGAAAATCCTGATGCCCTGAGCCCTGAGTGGGGACAGCGCTGCTTCCACACATTTGCTGAACACCCTCAGTGCTAACGACAGACCGAACGGGATGGTTTGAAACTCGTAGGTTGTGCTCTGATAAGCAAACCTGAGAAACCTCCTGTGTGGTGGATAAACAGCGATGTGAAAATACGCGTCCGCAAGGTCGATTGTTACGAACCAATCCCCGGGACGGATGGAGCGACAGAGTGTTTTGTGAGTCAACATTCTGAACGTGTACTTGCGTAAGTGTTTGTTCAACACACGCAGGTCGAGTATAGGGCGGAGCGTTTTCCCGTCTTTCTTCGGAATGAGGAAGTAACGAGAGTAAAACCCCTGGTGGGCCTCGACGCCCGGTACCTTTCTGATGGCTTGTTTGTCCAACAGTGAAGCGATTTCGTCCTCCAGGACGTGCGCTGAATCCACTCCGGTTCCGGAGGTTATAATCCCATTGAAACGGGGCGGCTTCGTGGCAAACTGGAGCCTGTAACCCCGAGAAATGGTCCCCAGGACCCACGAGGGGACTGCGCATGCGCGCCACTGTTCGACCCGAGCCGACAGGGCTTCGTGTTTGGGTGACGTCACCTTCGTGAACCCCGACGACTCGGCCGATCCGGACGAAAGAGCTCGAGCTCCCCCTGTCGGACAGAAAGGTGGTTTGACCCAAGTTTCTGTTTTCACCTTTTTTGCTGGTGGAGAGCAGTTTGCCCTTGGCTGTGTGCCTGGTTGCAGAACTGAACTCTTTATTTCGAGATTTTTCCCTGAAATAAAACAGGACACACTTGGACTCAAACAAGAGTTTATTTCCAAAGTGTTTTGGAGTGTGCAACAAAACAGAGGTGCCTGGGAACACAATATTCTCTGCACTACACTCCTCCCTCCTCTCTGAACCTGGGAAAGAGGGGTGAATCGAACTCCTGCTGAACTGGGAACTGCAGGAGAGACCAAATCCCGAACACAAAGACTTGTTTCCCCGTCCGACAGCCTCCTCTTTCTTGAAGGAGGGGAAAGCAGAGGAGGAGCGGCTAGGATGTTCGCTTCTTCTTGCCCTCGCCGGGGTGAGACGAGCGGTTCCTGGCAGC
>SSNR01000085.1:1050065-1065929 GCA_006937965.1 Callopanchax toddi
TTTTGGTTGTCCTCCTGTTTGTCTCTGTGACCTGGCACCACCTTGCCGGCCCTGTATAGCCGTGGCAGGTGCTGTAAAACCAGGTCTGGGTCCCTGGGCGGGATGAGGGTTTTGCTTACGAGGTAAGCAGAGATTAAAGGCCTCGCCTTCCTGCTTCCTGCGAGTGCTCGTCTCCCTCATCCTCTCCAAAGCTGGGCCAAAGAGACCTTTGGAGGGGTCATATGGGGCGTCCATGACCTCCGCCTTCTGGGTATCACCCAGACCCGAGAGGTTTAGCCATAAAGCTCTCTCACCAGAGACAGCCAGCCCCATCACACGACCACAGCCCTGAACTGCTCCCCTGGAGGAGCGCAGGATGAGATCGTTAACCACACAGATTTCATCCCACAGAGCAGGGTTTGAAGCACCAGAGTCCAGCTGGCGGCCCATCTCCTCCAAGATTTCTCCTTGGTATGCAGACAACAGTGTAACTGCATTAAGAGAACACACAGACTGACCAGCATACTTGTACATTCTCTGATAAATAGATGCCGTGAGGCGGTCTAATTTGGATGGAAGAGAGATGCTTGACGATGCTGACACAGACCTGCGGTTGGGGTGAAGGTGGTAAGCCACTGAAGGCTCCACAGCTGGGGGTTCGGTCAGCCCCAGCTCACCCATTCCCTGAACCTCAAGTTTAGAGCATCCTTTGGTGGGGAGTTTGCTCTTAAACGGGCTCGACCAGTGACGGCTCATCTCCTTCATGCAAGCTGGAACAGCTGGCAGGAGTTGTTTGGCTGGTGCAGAGGCTGGTGGAAGCCTCTTACCATCGTACAGGTCACGTTCCACTCCTTCTGCCCCTTGGGCTGCAGGCCACTGGATACCCAGTTTTGTGGCTGCGCGCCGACAGACCTCATACAGGTCAGTGTCCCCCTGGGGAGCCGTGTCAGCTCCACTGGGTGGCCTGGAGTGTTGAGCCGGAAAAGTGGAGTCCTCCTCCTCTTCCTCCATGTCCTCCAGATCAAGGAGGTCGGAGTTCGCGTCCCCTTCAGCCTCGACGCCGCCAGTTTCGAGCTCCTCGCTATCGAGAAGCCCCTCAAACAGCGGCGGGAGCGGGGACTCCTGCTCCATCATGTCCGCCCAGCTCGTGGTGGCCCGCGGCTGACGGCTGTCGCCTGCAGCCACAGGCGCGGCTGTGGGGAGACCCGGGTCCCGACTACTCGCCACTGCCACTCTCAGCCTCCTTTGCAGGATCTTTTCCGGCATCGAGGAGCAGTGCGGGCACGCCTGCGGGTCAGCCAGCGAAGCTTGGGCGTGTTTAGAGCCCATGCACGCTATGCACATAGGATGGGGGTCCCTGCCCGAAACCGAAGCCCCGCATGACGCTGGGCACGGGCGGGATACAACCTCCTTAGCCTTTGGTTCCGACCCCTCTACGGGAGCGGACTTTGAAGCCATAGCGCTAACGGCAGAAAAGCGCGTCTTGACACGGTCGCCTTACTATCGTTAGCCTGGAAGCCACGTACAGGTCAGCTCGTCTTGACACGGTAGCTGCACCTAACGCAGCTCGCTAGCAAACTAATGCTAACCAAACAACAAGATAAGCTCGCCTTAACGCGTTAGCTTGTGCTACACTCACGACCACCGCTCTGACAACAACGACAGAGAAGCAGACGGAACAGTTCGCCTTGACGCGGTCACTGCTTCCGCTATAAAGTGTAGCAAATATACTCTGCACGAGTACTCACTCAGCACTATCCAGACCAGCGTCGGTAAGCCGCGTTCGGCGGCGCTGTCCTTAGCGGTGCACCTGGGAACGGTTGAGCAGCTAAACCAGCTAGCCTGAAGGCACTGAGGGAGCTCCAGTGTAGTCTTCTCACGGGAAGAAAGCAAAAATGAGTAGGAGGGGTCGGTTGGCCGTGGTAAGGTCGGGTGGGTGGAGCCCGAGCACGGCTCAACCTGTCTGTCACAGACAGACGTGATGTCATTGGAGCTTCCGTGGTTGGTCACGCCAAGGCGATTCCCATAGTGAAACACCGAACGAAGTTAGAAAAAGAACAAAAGTCATTGAGATCTATCAGTCTGGTAAAGGTTCTAAAGCCATTTCTAAAGCTTTGGGACTCCAGCGAACCACAGTGAGAGTCATTATCCACAAATGACAAAAACATGGAACAGTGGTGAACCTTCCCAGGAGTGGCTGGCCGACCAAAATTACCTCAAGAGCACAGAGACGACTCATCCGAGAGGCCACAAAAGACCCCAGGACAACATCTAAAGAACTGCAGGCCTCACTTGCCTCAATTAAGGTCAGTGTTCACAACTCCACCATAAGAAAGAGGCTGGGCAAAAACGGCCTGCATGGCAGATTTCCAAGGCGCAAACCACTTTTAAGCAAAATGAACATTAAGGCTCGTCTCAATTTTGCTAAAAAACATCTCAATGATCGCCAAGACTTTTGGGAAAATACCTTGTGGACCGACGAGACAAAAGTAGAACTTTTTGGAAGGTGCGTGTCCCGTTACATCTGGCGTAAAAGTAACACAGCATTTCAGAAAAAGAACATCATACCAACAGTAAAATATGGTGGTGGTAGTGTGATGGTCTGGGGATGTTTTGCTGCTTCAGGACCTGGAAGGCTTGCTGTGATAGATGGAACCATGAATTCTACTGTCTACCAAAAAATCCTGAAGGAGAATGTCCTGAAGGCCATCTGTTCGTCAACTCAAGCTGAAGCCATCTTGGGTGCTGCAGCAGTACAATGACCCAAAACACAGCAGCAAATCCACCTCTGAATGGCTGAAGAAAAACAAAATGAAGACTTTGGAGTGGCCTAGTCAAAGTCCTGACCTGAATCCTATTGAGATGTTGTGGCATGACCTTAAAAAGGCGCTTCATGCTAGAAAACCCTCAAATAAAGCTGAATTACAACAATTCTGCAAAGATGAGTGGGCCAACATTCCTCCAGAGCGCTGGAAAAGACTCGCTGCAAGTTATTGCAAACGCTTGATTGCAGTTATCGGGTTATTGGGTGGCCCAACCAGTTATTAGGTTCAGGGGGCAATCACTTTTTCACACAGGGCCATGTAGGTTTGGATCTTTTTTCTCCCTAAATAATAAAAACCATCATTTAAAAACTGCATTTTGTGTTTACTTGTGTTATCTTTGACTAATAGTTAAATGTGTTTGATGATCAGAAACATTTTGTGTGACAAACAAGCAAAAGAATAAGAAATCAGGAAGGGGGCAAATAGTTTTTCACAACACTGTATGTCATAGGTTCCTCAATAGGCGGGCCTCCTTTTTCTGGCTCTCCAGGCAATTACTGTGTCCCTAAAGCTGTCAATATTTCATAAAACCACCATGAAACGAAACCGCACGCCTCCAGCAACAGCTTCAGGAAGATGAGTTACTACAGGGAGTTACAATGTGCACCCCCCACCCCCTGCAGACCAATCAATTGCTCCTCCCCCTCCAAAGCGGCAAATATTTAATAGAATCCACAGCAAATCGCAGCACATCTCTCCCGCTACTCCAGGACGTTCAGGTGAGCAGCAACGCGCACGCACCCCCGATCCCCCCACGGACCAATCGCGTGCTTCCTCCCTCCCAAGAGTTAATATGTCTGGTTTCTGTGCACCGCGCTCCCTCTCTCCCCTTCCTGCTCTGACACCGGCCAGCTGTCAATCAATCGATCAGCTTCACACCTGCTTGTCATTGTCTAATGTTCGGCTTGTGATGAAAAAACACCAGGTATTTATGTCAGCAATCACAAAAATTGCTTATTTGATTCTTAATTTCCTTGAATATGTTAGCAGATGTTAGCCCAAAGTGAGGATCAGACAGATCTGTCACAATCGAGCTTTTATTTGTCCTTTTCTCACTCAGTGTAACAAAGATGCAGAAAAGAAAATGACAAAAGACTGACAAAATATGAAATTGCTGTAAAAGCCAAAATCCTATTTAAAGGGAGAAGAGTGAAGAATTGAAAAATGAACCTCATGAACGCCGCGCCTGGCTCTGCAAATAACTACAGTCTTGAACGGGAGCGCGCACAAACTTCTCACTAAAAGGAAAATACAAAAGGAAATATATAAAACAATGCCCCACGACACACACAGAGAGAGACAGTAGGAGCCGATCTAACAGAGCTAATCTCGCTAGCTGCTATGTTCCAGTCCTTCCCAGCTGCCCGTATTGCTAAAAGCTTTAATCAGTCGGTGTTCTCTGACTCCCGGAGGTGAATTTGAGAAATCTAGGGTGATAGAATCATGTCCCGCCGCCTCTATCACCCCAGATTTCTCAAGTTCGCATCATGGAGTGGAGCTCCGGTGCACCCGGAGGAGCAGCGCTGCACACACCCGCCTTTGATGCACTGTAAGCGGACAGAGGTCCAGGAAACAGTCAGGGATTTGAGGCCTATCGTCCTGAGACCCATAAACATGGACAGATCGCTGTGTGGTCGCTTATAACAGCACCTTTAGCTCTGTGGAACCCTATAATCCATCAGAGAGGTTTTCAGCTCCATAAACAAGATAACACCAGTTTGATGAGAAAAATCACAGATTCAGACGAATGAAGTCCACCATTGACCAGAAACACAACACAACGGTGCAATGCTGCCACCTACTGGATATACATTTATTACTTTTCTAGCTCTCCAGAGCGAGCATTAAGTGTCAGTTGACGTCACATCCGTAGGACAGCGCGAGAAATTCGTTCCCGAATTGCAGAACATTTTACAGCTCACAGCCTGTTCTAGATTATGGAATGATACATGGGTGGCCTCATTCTTTTTGATTTAAAATGCTTCATCACTTAAAACTGAGCATGCATGATTATTTTTATTTAAAATCTTCCCTCTTGTCCCTTTAAATAAACAAATAAAATATGTATTTTGGATTCATCTTATTGTTTAAACTTGGCCAAAACAATTGAAATTACCGGTAGTTTGAGCTCATTTCATCCTTTCTGGTTTAGGAGTCAGTTTACAGGAGGCATCAGTTTCAGGGAGAAAGTTCAGAGAGGGTTCATGAAGCAAAACAGGAAGCAATGAAATAAATAGAAGTTTAACGCTGTACTTGGTAATTTGGTAAACGAGCTTCTTAACAACGTTCTAATTTAATATAGCTATAAATATATTGTGGCAATAAACCTCCCCCCAAAAGAAATCAATAAAGTGGTTGTCCCACCCCAAATCTCAGCCAATCAGATGTTTCAGACCGAAAACAACTATTGGACAATCCGGCTGTCTCTCTCACTGAAGCGCTGTACTTCCTCACTGCTTGGATCCTCCATTAATGCATGCTGGGGCGTTTTGCAGCAGAACATCCAGGAAGTGAGAGAAGGACAGAAACAGACGGCTGTTAGCGCTTCAGTTTTAGTAAAAAATACCAGAGTCCCCAAAAAGAAAAACACCTTTTCAGCTAGCAGGAAACTAAAAACGTTTGGACGTAGAAAGAGGAAGAACTTGGGTGAACATTAGCGTAGCGTTTCAACGGCCGGTGTTTTTACTGTGGCAATGCGCGGTCCCATGACCTGATGGGGGGGTGAGAGCTCTGAGACGTGTGTTTGTAAATAGCTAGCTTGTTTTTATAGTTACAGTTTGTGAAAGCAGTCAGTTAAAGCTGGTTGAATATTTTTTTACAGATTAATGCTTCATTTAACAAGTGATGAACTTTGTAGGTGATAACTTGAGCTGTATCTAATTATATGGTTCAACCTGGAGACAATAACACAATACCATTACTTATAAGTAGTAGTTCATCACTCAGCCTTTATCAGAGGTTGCATGTTAGTAAGTCCCTGGTTAGTGAGTAGTTTGTGTTCTCTAATGTGTTATTGATTAGTCTTTTAATGTCTTGTTATATTTTAATGTCCTGATATTCACAGGCACCACCACCATTCACCACTTTGTTTAGTGTTACATTCAGATGCAATTCTTATGAAACTGTAAGTAAATGTAACAAACCATTTGATGATATTGTTCAAATAAAAACAAAAGAGGAACAGTAAGAGTTTCAATTTACAACTGACGAGATCCACAGACTGCCCCCCCCCCAGACATCCTGTGCTTTCAGGTTTGTAATTGAGTACCCCTGATATTTACACTCAGCCTTGACGGTGTTGGCGTTGATGGAGGCGTAAGGTCTGCGCGCTGCACGTCTGGGCTGCAGGATGTCCTCACACACTCGCCGGGCTACGCGGGTCAGCTTAGTGGTCTGCAGGATGAAGGTCTGGCGGTTCTTGGCCAGCAGCTTGGCTCGACCCTCGTTGCGGGTGAACGGCGACATGCCCTGGACCTCCTGACGGGTCATATGAGCACGAGGCCCTGACTCCTGGACACAGCAGAGTGGAGACATCACCAACTGATGAACTCTCAAATCTAAACAACAATGGTTTGTGGACACTTACAGAACCAGGTCTAGCAGCTCCTTCAAGCTGTGTGGGGGTCTTCAGACCTCCATATTTCTTCCAGTAGATCCAACAAGCAGCACACAGTCTGCACTGCATGTTTGGAGGACCCCAGGCGTACCACTGAGGAGACTGAGCCGCTGGGGAGGGGAGACGAACACATCAACGTATCCAACATGTTAGTGTTTAGATGCACTTATTAAAAGGATGTTAGGGTATTCTGAAGTGATTTCTATTAGGTATTTATCAACAGTAAGGATCACACCCACTGGTGACATCACTCAATGGGTGGAGACAAACTAGCCACTAATATCCTGGCATCTAAAACAACTCATCATCAGTGCTAGGGCTGCTCAATTAATCAAATTTTAATCGATCTGGGTTTTACACGATCATTAAAACTGACTGAGCCGATTATTAGCTCCGCCCCCACAGTTTACTCTCGCGCTGTTCTGAGTGGCAAATCAAGCGCACCTCTTACAATAAGCAGCTATGCAGCTCAGAGTGCCGGTCTGGGCCCGAACCGCTGCAGCGCCTTTCCCTCCGGTGTTTGTTGTTCGGGTGTGGACCCAAGGACACTTAACAGCACTGATGCTGCCGGGGTGGCCGGTCTGATAACTGGAGGGTCACCGGTTTGATCCCCAGCTCCGGCTGGGTTACACTGTCGTGTCCTTGGGCAAGACACTTCACCCAGCTCGCCTGCTGGTGGTGGTGAGGAGGGCCCATAGGCGCCAGATGGTTTGCGGTGACTCCAGCCTCTGACAGTCTGCCCCAGGGCAGCTGTGGCTAAAGTGAAGCTCACTGCCATCAGCGTGTGAATGTGTCTAATGTAGTGTGAAGCAATTTGGGGGTTCTAGGACTTAGAAAGCGCTATACAAGTACAAACCATTTACCATTTAAGCTAAAATAAGCCAATTTATCTCACCGACTGCAGGACGTTTGCTCTGACCTGCTCAGCGGTTCCTGTCCTGCCGTCACTCTTTTGTGTTCTCGTCAAACGGAGGAGGTTGCGGAACCAGAGCTGTGGCGGGGGGCCGTGCCTACAGGAACCCCCTGGCTACTCAGGCGGATGGATCGCAGTGACACGCCGGTTGTCAGTGAGTTGAGAAATGGAGATGAAGTTGTTGTTGTTCAGGGCAGTGGGCAGTGAGAGGCCATGAACGCCTCTCTGCGGGGCCTTGTCAGGCAATGAGGGTGTTAACTATCAGCTATTAGTAAACCATTAGCCCTGAATTGGGAAATTGAGTTGCTTCAGCCTGTAGATAGGACAGGGGTTGAAGCAAAAATATTTTCATCCGACAGAAAATCAGCTGCTCACGAGGGGTGGGGGTTGAGTGTATAGGTAGTAAGCGCTGTTCTGTTGTGTGCTCGAGACCGGCAGGTCCAAACAGACTTCTGTCCAGGTGGAGGAAGCACGTAGTAAAAAACGCAAAATCAATATAATAATCTCATCTTGTCTTCTTCCGCTTATCCGGGTCTGGGTCGCGGGGGCAGCATCCCAATTAGAGAGTCCCAGACAGTCCTCTCCCCAGCCACTTCTACCAGCACCTCCGGCAGGATCCCAAGGCGCTCCAGGGCCAAACCAGAGATATATTTTCTCCAGCTTGTCCTGGGTCGACCCGGGGGCCTCCTCCCGGCAGGACATGCCTGAAACACCTCCCTGGGGAGGCGTCCAGGGGGCATCCTAACAAGATGCCCGCACCACCTCAGCTGGCTCCTTTCGACATGGAGGAGCAGCGGTTCTACTCAGAGTCTCTCCTGAATGTCCGAGCTCCTCACCCTATCCCTAAGGCTGAGCCTGGACACCCTGCGGAGAAAACTCATTTCGGCCGCTTGTATCCGTGATCTCATTCTTTCGGTCATTACCCAAAGCTCATGACAATAGGTGAGGATTGGGAGGTAGATCGATCGGTAAATCGAGAGCCTTGCTTTCCGGCTCAGCTCCTTCTTCACCACAACAGACCGGTTCAGTGTTCTCATCACTGCAGACGCTGCCCCAATCCGCCTGTCGATCTCCCGCTCCCTCCTTCCCTCACTCGTGAACAAGACCCCGAGATACTTGAACTCCTCCACTTGAGGCAGGACCTCTCTCCCGACCTGGAGTTGGCAATCCACCCTTTTCCGACCGAGAACCATGGCCTCAGACTTGGAGGTGCTGATCCTCATCCCAGCCGCTTCACACTCAGCTGCGAACCTCCCCAGCAAGAGCTGAAGGTCAGAGCCTGATGAAGCTAGGAGGACCACATCATCCGCAAAAAGCAGAGACGAGATTCTCCTGACACCAAACTCAACACCCTCCACACCACGGCTGCGCCTAGAAATCCTGTCCATAAAGGTTATGAACAGGACCGGTGACAAAGGGCAGCCCTGGAGGAGTCCAACCCTCACTGGGAACAGGTTAATTATTTTCTGTTTAAAAAACCCCATCTAATTTAGATGCATGCTCAGACCGGGATTTGAACCCAGGACTCCAATATGAAACACGGTTGCTCTACCGCTAGACCACGGTTCTTTACTCTCTCTCCTTCTGCTTTTTCTCAGTGTCACTCATTTCATCTCCTACCTTCTATGTTCGTGTGTGAGAGTGAGGCTGATTCGCGGGTCTAATAACGTAAACAACCATAATAACACTTTGCTGAGCTGAAAGAGAAACTTCTCTTCTTTCAAAAACCTTTTGAATTTTTTTTATAGCACAAACCATTGTGGTGTGCAGAAATGCGTTGAAGACGTGTCTGGGTTAAGGGTAGCCTAAATGCGGGACAGTGTCTGAATTTGTGGAACGTTTGAAAAGTAATGAAAATACGGGACAATCCTGTACAAAACGGGACATCTGGTCCCCCTAACCACTAGTGTACATCCTGGACCTGAGAGGCTCATTCCGGACCGGTCTATCCAGATCACGTCTCCTTCACCTGAACACAGCTCCTCACACAGCAGCACCTCGATCCGCTGGGGTGCTGTAGTTTTATTGGTGGAGACGCAGCACCTGACTGAGAACTTTTTCTCCTTTGTCCCAGTTGACAGAATTCCGTCCCCACGACGGAGAACTTTAACCCCTGAGATTGGATAAAGATATGTCAACACACCAATGTGGGGCCTATATGGGTTAAACATGGGCTGGTGAGTGGGCCCCATCTGGGTCCCAGTCAGTATTTTTTTGACAATCTTTAAACGTCACTGTTCAATGATTGTCCTATAATGTCTTTGTTATCAACGGTAAATAAATAACGTCTTAAAGTGATAATATGAAGTTTTGCTTGTTTTTGGCTCCCTCTGGTGTCCGTTTTAAATCACTGCATTAAACAAGTTACCAGATCGTTTCAGCTTCTAAACGCCTAAATCTACCTGTTGAAATGTCTCCTCAGCCTTCATAGCTTTCTACAGGAGCGGTTATTTACTCCTTCAAAGAAATCAGCTGTGTTCAAGCAGGGAGAGATGGAAAAAAATCAGGAATCATGAGCTAAAAACACTCCAGTGCTAGCATAACAGCTAGCCACTTTGGGTTAGCCTAACCCTCGTGAGACATGTGACTTCCTGAGTACCGTGACGGCGATGGAGATTTTGCAATCGTGGTATTCCGGATCTAACCACCAGATGGGGCTAAGTGACTTTTCATTAACTCTGTAAAGGGTCAGATTAGCACAGACTGGCTCAAGGAGAAGATTTAAGAATATGAAAAAGTTGCATATTATCACTTTAAATATTCACGATTGTCATTTTTGCCATAATCGAGCAGCCCTACTCAGTGCTATATAACCTGCTAGTAAACAGTTCAACATGAGACTGATTAGATGCCTGAATGACTACAGCAAGACTACTTCACAAAGCGGGTAGATCATGTGGACCTGCTCAACATAAAAGTAGTTCACAAGGTGGAAAAGTGTGGGCACCCCTGCTGTAGAGGTTGATGAACAGAGTTCTAATGCCTCTCTGAGGAACAGTTGTTTTAAACACCTGAACATTATCTGATAATTTGTCAGTGAGGCAGCAGCGTCCCTCCTAATGTGCTTATTGCTCCTGTCAGAGGACTACTTCCTGTTTCTAGAGGCTCTGCTTGCTTTGAAAGTGGTCTTTACTGTAGACAGGGTTCTTACACCATAAATGATTTAAAATTTCATTAAAATGACATACTATATATCCCTTTAACTAATAAACAAACTGAAATCATTCTAGTTTCCGTCAATGAACACAACATGAAACCAGCCTAAAGAGAAAATTACTTTTACTGTCAAACAATAAAATAAAGTGATGAAGAGTAGTAAAACCCCCCATTGTCTCTGATCAGGTTTCTACTCACTGTGGCAGCTTTCACAGCTGAGTCCTTTCTGAAAGCCGGCTGCTCCGTTCATACCAGGCTTGCTGCCTGGTCCCATTATCTGATTTGGGTTGGGTTTGGTGCTGATGAAGGAGGACAGAAGGCAGAGAAGAGGAAATGACTCTGAAAGCTTTGTGAGCAGTGAGCAGGTTCTGCATGGCAGCTGGTACTCACTAGGTGGGGATGTACACCTGCTTCAGTTTGCTGTCTGCTTCGGCTGCCTTTAGTCGTTTCTGATGGGAAAAAAAAAAAAAAAACGCTTACTGTCGACACAGTATTCCAAGTTTATTTACATGTTGAGTGGTTTGTTGTGGAACCTGTTGAATGTAGCGGTCAGTCGTCTTCCACATGTAGTAGAACTGGACCACACTGGCCAGAGACTTCCAGGGTAGCTGGAGACACAGACAAGAAAATAATGACTTGACTTCAGCAGTTGGTTGGCTTTTTTGCTACTTTGCTTGAAACACCTTATTGAAATGTTCTGGTCTCTGTGCTTTTTGACATTTCAAATCTACTTCTAAATGCTACAGATGAAATGCATGCTGATTTGGAAGAAGTTAGCAATCTCCACAGTGTCATTGGGTTTGAAAACAACACAGAAGAGCTGCTCCAAAATGCAGAGAGCCTTCTTCAAGGAAGTCTGGCTCCACCTGTACTGAACATGTTGTTCCCTTGTATGTGAATAACTTTATTTTTACAAAAAACAGGAAGATTTTTGATTGACTGATTTATAGGTTGACTTTAAGCACCTTAAAACACTGAATGTTCTGTTGCAATGAACCTTTTTGCAGTTTATTTTGGTAGAAATTTGTCAATATTCATGAAATTTGGGACATTTTTCTATTGAATTGTAGAAATCGTATCAATTCACCATAAATAAACAAAATTACAAGTAAAAAATGATAAATCTGCTTTCACAAGGGTGAAATAAACAGTAGTGTTTTGATGTGTCATAAGTTTTGTGTCCGAGTAAAAGAACTAGGAACTGGCATGTAGGAGCAGCTTCTAGTGTTGGATGGATGAATAAACATTGAAACACGGTTGACACTGAAGCCACTACATGCTGCTAATGACAGAGACAGGAGAGGATGATGGCTCACAAAGTCCTGGCGGATGTCATTGAAGTCTTTGCCATATTTCTCCAGAGCCTCCTCAAACAGCATGGCCTCGGAGGCGCTCCACTCCTCCATCTCATCCCGACACAGCACTGGACCCCCCTGAGGAACCAGGGTGGACATGGCTTTGGCCAGGTCGTAGCTGTTCTTCTGCAAGGTGTCCATAGCATGGAACTAGAACCAGATGAAGACAAGTTGTAAGACGCTTTGGATAATTAGGCCGTGGTTGTCCCTAAATCGTTGAATATGAAAGTGAAGTTACAGAACTTTTTAACAGTGAATCTAACAAAAATGTATAAAACTGAGAATATGCATGATTATGATATAGAACAGGGGTTGCGTTAACCGGAATTTTCTGGTATTTAACCGTTATTTTAAAACTCTGACGGAAAGATCTGAGAGGCGCCGGTCATTCTGACAGGTTTGCGCGCGCGCCTGCCCGTCCATCATACCGTCATAGGAAATCACTGAATTGTCCCCACTAATAATTCAAACCAAGGATGCAGAAATAGCGCTGCATCTCCACCAATACCTGCAGCCCAGACTGAGGTTCTGTGCTGCTGAGCGCAGACCTGTGATCCAGACGTCCTGCGCTCTGCAACAGAAGAACACTGGTCCGCCATCAGGTGTCAGACCTGATCTGCTCAAATGCCCCTTTGCAATCCGGTGCTCAGCGCGCGATCAGATTAGAGGTGTCAGATTAGCGCGTTAATTATGATTAATTAATTACAGCCCTAATTAACGCGTTTTTTTTTTAATCGCGTTAATCGCATTTTTAATCGCTTGACCGTTTCTGCCTGCAGTCTGCCGCTGCAGTGATGTGTGTGTGCTGAGCTGGTCTCCTCGCGGTGTTTGTGTGTCACTGAGCAGCTCTGTGAGGCTCAGAGCCCCTCATTTCAGGAAGTGATCACGTGATCTACGCATGACGCCAAGACAAAACAAACAGCTGATGGCCATAGCGGTGTTATGAAACCGGCATCACCTTGTAGAGCGCTATTTATCTGACCCCGCTGCAACAGGAAGTGCAAATTAAAACGACCTGCTCATTTCACGAGCTACTCGACCGGAATGACCACCGTCAGCCCAGCACAGCTCTGATCACTGATTACACGTAACTGTCAGTCGGTTCGGTGCGCGACCGGCCGGCTGACAGCTTCCACCGCTTGTGGAGCGCCGTGCTGATCACTAGTAGTAGCCTACACTGAGTGATCTGATGGACTACAACGGTTTATATTCAAAGTAACGGCGCAACGTGGCGCAGCGCTGATCGCTGGTGTATTTCAGCCTTAAATATCAGCTGGTCCGGTGCGCGACTGGCCGGCTCACAGCTTCCACCGCTTGTCCAGCACAGCGCTGACCACTGGTTACCAGTACACCGCTGGACTGGTGTTATGAACCAGTCCAGTCAGCAGTGCCCGATGGAAGACATGGACGTAGTTTGGGGGGGTGCAGGGGGGACGTGTCCTCTGCTCGTTTTTAAAGTCAGTTTTGATCCTGTAGTTTTTACTGTCTAAAACAATGTTGCACTATATTAAATGGATAATGGCTGTTGTTTTTAGGTGTAGGGTTGATATTATGGCTCTTTTTAAACAGTTCAGCCCCTTTTCTCCACCCCTGTATTCAAGTTTGTTCTGCTCTGTCGCTCATTTCTTCTCCTCACTGCTACGCTCGTCTGTGAAAGAGAGGCTAATTTGCGGGCCTACTGAACCTGCGGGCCCCGGCAGGTTAACCAGAGTGTACAATTTTTGCCCGAGAGGAAAGCGGCTAACGCTAATCGCGGCGAACAGCTGCTAATCACGGCTAACAACTGCTAGTCATAGCTAACAGCTGCTAATCATGGCTAACAGCTGCTAATTGCTGCTAAACTCCACAAAATTAAAACAAAGTGAGCTAGTTCAGCTCTCTCTGGTTGTCTCTCTCTCTAGTTGTAGTCCGTATGACAGAAAAAAGCCAGCACAAATAGCTATTTAGGGAGCATTTGTCTGACAACGAACATGGTGTTACATTGTTATGAGTCCCCCTATCGAGATGCGTTCCTCCACCAGTTCCACAGCACTCAGCAGCTCAAGCTGTAACACCGGTTCAGCACTCGCTTTGAGTGGGTCACCTGTCGTTGTGTTCTGGGGCCAGTCAGACGCTTCACTCACTGTGGAGGTAATGTACTCTAGTGTCCTGCCATCAGCATGTAAATTACTTTAAAGAGCTTCATAGTCCATGACTTAGGAAACTTTTATATGTATAAATACATTTACATACTATTTATGTTTTATACAGACTTTGTCAATTCAAAGAACAGAGGGACAATTTATATTTTTTATACTGTAAGAGTGAATACTAAATAAAGTAATATTTTCTAGTTTTTATAGAATATGTCTAGGCTGTTTCTGTGCTTGCTGTCAAAAAACAAAAACTGTATATATATATTTTAATACATGGTGGGCTACCCATGGGCTTCTCTACCAAAGAATCGTGATCTCAATTCTAAGCAAAAATAAATAAATAAAAATCGGGATTCTCATTTTGTCCAGAATCGTGCAGCCCTAGTTCATACTTCATCTGCCAGATGTTTCTTGACAGATTCATATCTGCTTCAGCGAGATTTTCCTCCTACTACTCTGTTGTTACCAGCGTCAAGCCGGAAATGATCACGGGTTGTTGGGCCGACCAAACAGAGGCGTGCGTTCTACATCTAGTTTGACGATGTTTAGAAAAGCAAGGTCTACTCCGTCCGTCCTTGCGGCCTCGTAGGGGACCCCACACAACGACGCATAATGGCGTTGTGTACATCCGACCCGACGTAGAAGCATAAATTAGGCTTAAGGGTAAATGCGAGACAGTGTGTGAAAAGTGATGAAAATATGGGACAATCCTGCACAAAACGGGACATCTGGTCATCCTAACCACTAGCGTACATCCTGGACTGTGAGGCTCGTTCCGGACCGAGGACCAGGTTGCGGATGCTGATCTGGACCTTTGGCATATTTAGTTGACTACCCCTGCCTTGGAGCAACCAGAGATCACTAACTATCGTATTTGCCCGCATATAAGACGAGGTTTTTTTCATTGAAAATAATTTGAAAAAGGGGGGGTCGTCTTATTATCGCGCCCTAGTTTTTCCGGCGGAGGGCGCAGACTTTTTGGTCAAAGCGGCAGGAAGCAGCTCAGACCGCAAGCGGTTCCAGAGGTCCGGGCCTGGCCTAGTTCAAAGTTACAGGTTTACTAGTACTGAGGAGTAAAATGTCCAGACCCAGCAGGTGCTTTCAGCAGCAGACTGTACAGGTGAGGGCTCACATCGCTCGCTCGATTCACACACGCATTCTCCCTCAGAACCTCATCCGTCTCACCGTTCTTTATATGCACCCGACACACACACCTACACACACACACACACACACACATACAGCGGGTTTGCATGTGTGTCTGCGCAATAATTGCGCAACAGCGGGTTTGTGCGCGCGCGCGATTATGGCGCAACAGCGGGTTTGTGTGTGTGTGTGTCTGCACGATCATGGCGCAAAAGCGGGTTTGTGTGTGTGTGTCTGCGCAATAATTGCGCAACAGCGGGTTTGTGTGCGCGCGCGATCATGGCGCAACAGTGGGTTTGTGTGTGTGTGTCTGCACGATCATGGCGCAAAAGTGGGTTTGTGTGTGTGTGCACGATCATGGCGCAACAGCGGGTTTGTGTGTGCGCGCGATCATGGCGCAATAGCGGGTTTGTGTGTATGTGTGTCTGCACGATCATGGCGCAACAGCGGGTTTGTGTGTGTGTGTTTCTGCGCGATCATGGCGCAATAGCGGGTTTGTGTGTATGTGTGTCTGCGCGATCATGGCGCAATAGCGGGTTTGTGTGTGCGCGCGATCATGGCGCAACAGTGGGTTTGTGTGTGTGTGCACGATCATGGCACAGCAGCCGGTTCGTGTGTCTGTTCGTTCATGGCGCAGCTGTGTGTGTGTGTGTGTGTCTGTGCATTTTGCCTCAGCAGCGTGTGTGTGTAAACAAGCTTCCCCTACATGAAAACTCCATCTCAGCTCCACAACTGGATG
>SSNR01000085.1:1065939-1077975 GCA_006937965.1 Callopanchax toddi
ATCGCGAAGTTGCACAATCTGACCGTGAAAGCTCCTGTCAGCAAAGGTGCGTTCGGGCAGAGAGATCAGTACGGTGGACTGGTGGACTAGTTGTGTACACCACTGTTAATAAGCAAATATTACAGCAGTCTGTCATTATTAGTAGCATTAGTTAAATTTTCTCAAAATTTCAATAAAAATTGTTTCTTTAAAAAGTGAATTTAGTCTTTTTTTCTGAAGATTAGTCTTGAAAAGGGGGGGTCGTCTTATAATCAGGGTCGTCCTATATTCAGGCAAATACGGTACATTCATTTGTTTATCAAAAGGATTCTGGAGAGACCTAATCATGTTTAGCCACTGGACAGATCCCTTTACTAACGAGAGGCTGATGGGCACACTTGAGGGGTGGAGGTTTTTACTATACACGGCATGAGTACCACACATCCTGCCTGGTACTCACCTCACTGAAAACATTTTGTGCAACCCTGGATCTTTAGTTGTGAACAGAGACCAGACATTACAATGCGAGGACCGATGAACTAGGAACATTTTTCTCCTAATGCTGAATTAGCATTCTAACTATAGTGATCCTGGTTTTAGTTCTGTCCTTTACATCAAAAGAGTCTGTAGGAAGAAGTTCTGATTATATAGATAATATAAGCTAATTCATGGGATATTTTTAAATTCACAATTACTTTACAACATCTAAACCCAATGAAAAGGTTTGTTGTGAGTCCGTCTCACCAGTGTGATGTCTCTGGAGGCTGCAGCAGCGCTCATGTGGAGGCTGGGCTGGCGGATGGAGCTGCTGCAGTCCAAGGCTCGAGCAAATGTTCCTACAGCTCTGAAATAGTAACACTTATCAAACTCTGATATAAAACACAAACATTTACACAAATTAATGGAGTCACTCAGCTCACTTTAATAAAGTAAGCTCTAGAATGAGTAGTTCACCTAATAAACTAAAACCACAGTTGTGAGTTTCCATGGCAACAGTGTCTGATGCTGTATCCAGGTGATTTACCTTGCAACCACCAGGAACTGGTCGATTTGGGAGTCTTTAAGCTGGTTGTCGGGGTCCCAAACCTTCGTCTCCAGCTTCTCCTGGATCCGGGTGTCAGATTCACCTGAAACATGGACAAACCAGGTCTAACATCCAATTCTGTCAACTTTTTAAATTATTTAGATAGCCAGCTTTCACTGTGCAGCTCACCTTCACCTAGCTTGTCAGGAATCTCTGCTTGGTATTTTGAACCCACACGGATCTCTCCCTGGTCTGCCAGCAAAGTCTTTTGCACAGGGTCGAACACCAATGAGTAGAAGAAACAGTCCTGAACAAACGACAGCAGAAAGTTACAGCAGCATCTTCAATAATCCATTGTTTTGACAAGAAACACAGGACAGATTCAGGATCAGTGTAAGAACCAGACTGTGACCTACTTCTTTCTCCAGGTAGCCCACCAACACGTCTGTTTCATTGAGGAGGGTCACGTTACATTTCCCCCTGCAGAGACAAAGAGGATGGGAAGAAAACAAACAATCAGGAGTTTAGAAATCACATCACTGAGTATACAGTACGTAAAACTTTATTTGTATAGCACTTTTCAAAGTAGGATGACGACAAAAACTTTTACAGAAACATAACATATAACAGACACCTGAGAAAAAATGGAACAGTAACAATAAACAGTCTAAACATGAGCAAAGGTTCACAAGGTGAACCTTCATCTTTCACCTTTGAAAAAAAAAAAGTGAGACACAAAGCTAATTGTGAATACTAAAGGAGTGGTTTTCTGGGTTATTTTATAATTTTGTATTGTTCTCTAGTGTAATTCAATGCTATCTATGTAATTTTTATAAAGAAAGACGCTTTGATGCTTATAATATAAGCTTTAGAAGTTTCCCATCTGACACAAGAATTTGAAACAGCAGGATTCTCATTAGTATTCATGATATGCACAGCACTCGCTTCTGATTGGATGACTGAAACGTCACTACTCCGCCCCCTTATTCAGACCGAAATGTCCCGATACTTTGGAAAGTGAAAGAGTGAAAAAGATAAACACCCAGGTAACAAACAGTAGCTTCTAGTCTTTACTGATTAGCTTTGAGGAAAAAACAAACAAAAACAACTGTCTGCCTGCTTCCTGCTATCACTCATTTCCTCACGTTTCCTCCTGTTTTTCTCCTCTTGCTGTCTGTGTCACCCGCTCTCCCCTGGGGGGGGGGGGGGGGGGAATTGCGCAGCGTGGTGCTGACGGCACGGCTTACACACACACACAGACACAGGGGTGGGGGGGAAACAGAGAGAGGGACCGGCCGTCACCAGCAGCCAGCCAGCCAGGTATATCACCGAGTTGGCAACACTGCGTCTGCGTTCCTCCATGTTGAATTTTCAACAAAAACAAAAGCTAGCAGCTGGGCGGACCGAAAGGCGTTACCATCTCAGTGAATACATGTTGTGACGTCAAACCGGGCACAAATGCACATCCGCATTTTTAAGTTTCATTTCTTACAAATTCTGTTTTTTCTTAATAACCAGGGAACAGAGAGTTTTCAAGTTTGGCCTACATGACAGGCCCAGGGGGACCTATCAGAAACTATGAAGACCTGAAAAAAATGGATTCTGACAAAACCATCCCTTTAAGTTATGTTTCTGACCTTGTGTAGGTCAGGTTGTTTTTTCCTTGAAACTCTTACTTCTGTTGTGACCACATTGTGGTTGTTTTTATTTGTTTGATTATATTGATATTATTCTAAGGTCTCCTTATGAAGACTTTATGATTTCTTTACTGTTTGATGTGCAGAATTAGACCTAACAGCGCCACATTGTTATTGAATTGGTGGTCGGGATTTTTACCAGTAAAATATTCAGTCAGATGAAAATGTTTTGCTTCATTCTCTGTCCTAGTGGTGAGATGTGATTTTTTTTGTCTGACCTGCGTGCTATTGTGTCTCTTGAGCTTTAGTTCTTTCATAAATTAATGTCGTCAGTGCTATATCGTCCTTGTCATTACACTCTGATGATCTGACTACAGCTGACTGCTGTTTTGGTTTCACTTGTGGAGCATGTTGCTACTCTCAGGTTGCACAGACAGTTTAGCTTTAGCAGCGTCCGCCCCGCTACAGAACACGGGCTAATTCAGCGTTGATCTGATCGTTAAGATTAGAGCTGCATGATATTAGGAAAAACTGCAATATGCGATAACAGTGCCTAATATTGCGATGACGATATCACATGCGATATATAAACAAATCCGTTTTCCCCCAGTAGTCCAGGTACTGGACACCGCAGCACATCCAGCAACAAATTCATTCCAACGACCTGCTAAAACTTTACTAATATATTCATGCTGCATGTCCACTTACGTAATGGGAAAAAGCTCATCTGATCTATAAAAACATGTTTTCTACCTCAACAGAACCTAATTCCAACACTAAAGCAGCTGAATGAAAATAAAAAGTAAAAAGATTCTAAATACACACAGAGAAAAACACAGCAGCTGCAATACTATATGATATACTACAGTATACTATATGATTCCTATCCACACAAGCCACCATTTAAATTAAAGCCCAAATTACTTCCTTTCCAACAGTTTGTGTTTCATCACTACGGCAAAACTCACTTAACCAGCTGCTGGAGAAAAGGAAAAACAACGTCATGAAGTCAGAATCATACATTTAGTCTTACCTTTTAATCTATTTTAGAGTAAAAATATCACTCCTCTTCTAATCCATTTTCCAAACTCCTTATTCTTGCAAACACACACACACACACACACACACACACACACACACACACACACACACACACACACACACACACACAGATGCAGGAGAACACGCTAGCACGCACGCTAGTCTATCTTGTCTCTCTTGTAACCAAAGTGTCTCCAAAAGAGAGACGTGATATTATTTTAACCACGACGTCGTCGCTGACATTTTCCTCACTTGTTTTGCTCTCAGCCATTGCGACGCGAAGCAAAGCTAACTCAGGTAGCATCAAACAGGTTACGTAGGGGGTAGGGGTGCAACGGATCATCATCGATCCGTGGTTCGTACGGATCACCCTCTACGGTTCGGAACGCACGTGGTTCGCGGTTCATGTAGAGCGCGTGCGTCGCTACATAATTCCCGACGTTCTGCTCTCACGCGCTGTGAATCTGCAGATAATTCCCCTCTTAGAAAGGCGTTCGGTTTGCATCACGTATAGAGGTTAACTCTGTTGGCTTCAGCTGTTTTAGTACACCAGAACGAAGGATCGCTGATCAATATCCAGTCTCTGCTGCGCACGTGCGCGCGCGCTGCCTCCTCCGTCTCTCTCTCCATCAGCTGGAAATCCATCTTTCTGATAGACAAACTAGATTCACCTGTTTCTGGCTAAGATAACGTTATGTTGGGCTTTTATACGAGCTAATAAACGTTAATATAACCGGAGTTCAGTCAGCAGCGCCTCGTGCGTCCCGCCCCCCCCCAGCTGTGACCGCTAGTTTGACAGAAGCAGGTCTGTGACCCTGAGGTGGCATATGAGTCTATCTCTCCCATTAATTTGTTTTAATATGATTCAAAACTTTATTGAAGCATCAGACTGACATCTTGAGTTAAATGCAGTTTGTATTTATTAGGATTGAGCATAAAAAAAGTTGCTCAGTGTTTTAGAAAATAATGAGAGAGCAAAGTTTTTTTGTCTTTTCTTTTTCATTATGCTGATCCGAAAATTGATCCGAACCGTGGCTCAAAACCGTGAACCGATCCGATCCGTGAGTTGTCTGATCCGTTGCACCCCTAGTAGGGGGCGGGCGTAAACGTAAACAGAGCCATCTGATTGGTCACATATGGGAAGGGCTACGTTTGATTGGTCAAATACTTCTGTATTAGCTTACAAAGAGTTGATTTATAGAACATATGAAAACATTTCAACCCAGCATTTATCGCCATTTTTTGTCTTCTGCGATAGGCCTATCGTACGTCCAGTTATCGCCATGACGATAAATTTTCGATATATTTTGCAGCCCTAGTTAAGATTTATATTTTCCTACCTCTGGTTTAATGTGTGGCTGACCCACGCCGAGAAGTTCAGTGTCTAGAGTTTTTTTTCTAAACCGCACTGGTTCCTAGGTCTTTTCCATGAGTCCTAAGCTTCTGGAGCGGATCTCTGGCTGCTCTGATGAAGAAGACCCGACCTATCAGGTGCTGCTGCAGCTCCGTCTCCAATCTGCGGCGGACGTTTATTTATGGAAGCAACGTGTTCAATTAAGGAGGCGTTTTTTTAATTTTAGCTTTTGTTTAATTTGTATTTGTTGTTTCATACTTAGCTGAATCTGTAAGACAGATAAACACTGGGCCGATGTTCTGACTCTCAGAAAAGTAACTTGCAAAGATGTCGTACGAGTGCTACGTCTAAAAATAGTTTATCACAGTTTTTTTCAACGCAAGTTAGGGCAGGACAATTCTGGATAAAATGAGAATCACGATTTTTTTTTTTTGCTTAGAACTGAGATCACGATTCTTTCATGATTTTTTCCAATATACATATTTTTTGCACTTATTACTTGCATATCAACTTCGTAAGAGCTGACATAAAAACAAATGTCTTTATTTTCTTCTCTTACGTATACAACCTTTGAATCATTTTAACAATAACAATTTTGAACTTTGTCATTTGAGGGAGAAAGAGGAGCGCTGGTTTTCATGCAGATTATGTCCTGGATCAAATGTGGTACAATCGTTGTCGTCTTTCTAAAGAAGCCAGCATAAGTCCTGCTTCAGTTTTAAAGCTTTTGAGAAGGTAGTTCATGCTTTTATCACTACACATATCGATTTACTGCAACTCATTATATAAAGGCATCCGTCAGTCTTCCATGCACCGCCTGCAGTTGGTTCAGAACGCTGCGACTCGGCTTTTAACAGGAACACGGAAAAGTGAGCATATAACCCCGGTTTTAGCTTCCCTTCACTGGCTCCCTGTTTGCTACAGGATTGATTTTAAAATTTTAATGCTAGTTTTTAAGGCACTTAATGGCTTGGCCCCCTCCTATCTATCAGATCTCTTAGAACAGCGCTCCAACTCCAGAACACTCAGGTCAAACAATCAGATGAACCTCGCTGTACCCAGATCCAAATACAAGAGTAAGGGTGATGGTGCCTTTGCAGTGTCGGCTCCAGGACTGTGGAACAAACTTCCTCTGCAAGTTAGATCAGCTCAGAGTTTGGGAGGCTTTAAAAAGCTCTTAAAAACTCACTTTTTCTCCAAGGCTTTTAGCAAGTAGAGCCTGTGTTTGCTCCTTGTACTGGCTTTGTTCTGATTGTTTTAATCTTTAGACTTATATTATCTTTTTAATTTTTATCCTTGCTTTTATGATCATGTTTTATTGCCATTTTATTGTTTTGATGTGATTGTTTTTATTGTTGCTGTACAGCACTTTGGTGTAGCTCTGTTGTTTTTAAAGTGCTTTATAAATAAATTGACATTTTGTTTTTAATCGTTGTCATTTGGAAATGAGATCACATACAAGTATGAACTAAGATCGTAATTTTTTAACAATTAATTGTGCAGTCCTGTGTGTACTATAGTGGTGTAGTATAAATACCTGATACTCCTGTGGACTATAGTGGAGCAGTACAATAACCTGACACTTGAATTTGGCGTACAGTAGCGCATGTTGATGATGTCACAAAGCGTGGAGGTTACGGTGGAGAAAAGTGGCTTTCATAACATGAATAAGACACTATCCATGTTACGAGGTACCTAGCTGCAAACACTTTAACCAAACGGAAATGCCCAAACTGTATGACAAAGAAGGGAAGAAAGAACACCAGAGTATAAAACTCTACGCAACTACGATAGCTCACATCCCACTTCATCAATGAAAAGTGGAAGTTGTGCATCAGATACCTACAGATGGCTCCTTTCCCTGAGGATCATATGGGTGAACTGATATCTCTGTGCAACCCACAGTGAGCAGACATCCAAGTACAGGTCATCTTTAATACGTACCGTATGTGAGTCGCAGGTAGAGATTCAAACTGTCGAGACAGAAAGAGTTCCCTGTGTTTGAGCTGGTGTTTCTGCTGATCGGCCAGCACTGGCTGCTTCGACTCTTCTTCAAACTCTCCTACAAACACAAATAGCAGGGTTAGTACTACCAAATCAGAGTATAAGTACTACCAATTAGAGATGCTCCGATAACGTTTTTTGCTGCCAATCACCAAGTGTGCAGATCACATGGATTCGACTGTAAATTTCTCATTGTAGTAATGATGATGGCTAATGGCTACTTGATCTGTAGAAAATCAACTATAAATCTCGATCTGGACAAAAACAGGTTTTTACTGATTTTTTCAAGATAAAAAATATAAAAACTTGAAGGCACAATGTAATAATAATAATAATGCATCAGTTTTATATAGCTATATATATATATATACTCAAAGACACTTTACAGAGTTGCATTATTCATTCACACAGTCATTCTCACCGGTGGTGGTAAACTACGACAGACATCTGTAGCCACAGCTGCCCTGGGGCAGACTGACAGAAGCGAGGCTGCCATTCTGCGCCATCGGCCCTTCTGACCACCACCAACATTCACACACAGTCACACTCACATTCACACAGTTGGGTGAAGTGTCTTGCCCAAGGACACAACGACAATCTAACCCAGCCAGAGCTGGGGATTGAACCGGTGACCCTCCGGTTACCAGACTGGCCACTCTCCCAACTGAGCTAATGCCGCCCCATCCATATAGAAATATATTATTTATAGATATATATTTCCACTCCTTATAGAAATGTATTATTTTAATCCATATACAAATATATTATTTTTATATATATTTAAATACTTATATATTCTTGTGCACAAGATCCCAGGTAATTAGTTTGTAGATGAAATAACGTTCTTTTTCTAACTTCGTTCGGTGTTTCACTATGGGAATCGCCTCGGCGTGACCAACTACGGAAGCTCCAATGACATCACGTCTGTCTGTGACAGACAGGTTGAGCCGTGCTCGGGCTCCACCCACCCGACCTTACCACGGCCAACCGACCCCTCCTACTCATTCTTGCTTTCTTCCCGTGAGAAGACTACACTGGAGCTCCCTCAGTGCCTTCAGGCTAGCTGGTTTAGCTGCTCAACCGTTCTCAGGTGCACCGTTAAGGACAGCGCCGCCGAACGCGGCTTACCGACGCTGGTCTGGATAGTGCTGAGTGAGTACTCGTGCAGAGTATATTTGCTACACTTTATAGCGGAAGCAGTGACCGCGTCAAGGCGAACTGTTCCGTCTGCTTCTCTGTTGTTGTTGTCAGAGCGGTGGTCGTGAGTGTAGCGCAAGCTAACGCGTTAAGGCGAGCTTACCTTGTTGTTTGGTTAGCATTAGTTTGCTAGCGAGCTGTGTTAGGTGCAGCTACCGTGTCAAGACGAGCTGACCTGTACGTGGCTTCCAGGCTAACGATAGTAAGGCGACCGTGTCAAGACGCGCTTTTCTGCCGTTAGCGCTATGGCTTCAAAGTCCGCTCCCGTAGAGGGGTCGGAAACGAAGGCTAAGGAGGTTGTATCCCGCCCGTGCCCAGCGTCATGCGGGGCTTCGGTTTCGGGCAGGGACCCCCATCCTATGTGCATAGCGTGCATGGGCTCTAAACACGCCCAAGCTTCGCTGGCTGACCCGCAGGCGTGCCCGCACTGCTCCTCGATGCCGGAAAAGATCCTGCAAAGGAGGCTGAGAGTGGCAGTGGCGAGTAGTCGGGACCCGGGTCTCCCCACAGCCGCGCCTGTGGCTGCAGGCGACAGCCGTCAGCCGCGGGCCACCACGAGCTGGGCGGACATGATGGAGCAGGAGTCCCCGCTCCCGCCGCTGTTTGAGGGGCTTCTCGATAGCGAGGAGCTCGAAACTGGCGGCGTCGAGGCTGAAGGGGACGCGAACTCCGACCTCCTTGATCTGGAGGACATGGAGGAAGAGGAGGAGGACTCCACTTTTCCGGCTCAACACTCCAGGCCACCCAGTGGAGCTGACACGGCTCCCCAGGGGGACACTGACCTGTATGAGGTCTGTCGGCGCGCAGCCACAAAACTGGGTATCCAGTGGCCTGCAGCCCAAGGGGCAGAAGGAGTGGAACGTGACCTGTACGATGGTAAGAGGCTTCCACCAGCCTCTGCACCAGCCAAACAACTCCTGCCAGCTGTTCCAGCTTGCATGAAGGAGATGAGCCGTCACTGGTCGAGCCCGTTTAAGAGCAAACTCCCCACCAAAGGATGCTCTAAACTTGAGGTTCAGGGAATGGGTGAGCTGGGGCTGACCGAACCCCCAGCTGTGGAGCCTTCAGTGGCTTACCACCTTCACCCCAACCGCAGGTCTGTGTCAGCATCGTCAAGCATCTCTCTTCCATCCAAATTAGACCGCCTCACGGCATCTATTTATCAGAGAATGTACAAGTATGCTGGTCAGTCTGTGTGTTCTCTTAATGCAGTTACACTGTTGTCTGCATACCAAGGAGAAATCTTGGAGGAGATGGGCCGCCAGCTGGACTCTGGCGCTCCAAACCCTACTCTGTGGGATGAAATCTGTGTGGTTAACGATCTCATCCTGCGCTCCTCCAGGGGAGCAGTTCAGGGCTGTGGTCGTGTGATGGGGCTGGCTGTCTCTGGTGAGAGAGCTTTATGGCTAAACCTCTCGGGTCTGGGTGATACCCAGAAGGCGGAGGTCATGGACGCCCCATATGACCCCTCCAAAGGTCTCTTTGGCCCAGCTTTGGAGAGGATGAGGGAGACAAGCACTCGCAGGAAGCAGGAAGGCGAGGCCTTTAATCTTTGCTTATCTCGTAAGCAAAACCCTCATCCCACCCAGGGACCCAGACCTGGTTTTACACCACCTGCCACGGCTATACAGGGCCGGCAAGGTGGTGCCAGGTCACAGAGACAAACAGGAGGACAACCAAAGAAGGCGGAGAACCCCCGTCCATGGGGCAAGCACTCCTTCACAGCAGTAGCTGCCAGGAACCGCTCATCTCACCCCGGCGAGGGCAAGAAGAAGCGAACATCCTAGCCGCTCCTCCTCCGCTTTCCCCTCCTTCAAGAAAGAGGAGGCTGTCGGACGAGGAAACAAGTCTTTGTGTTCGGGATTTGGTCTCTCCTGCAGTTCCCAGTTCAGCAGGAGTTCGATTCACCCCTCTTTCCCAGGTTCAGAGAGGAGGGAGGAGTGTAGTGCAGAGAATATTGTGTTCCCAGGCACCTCTGTTTTGTTGCACACTCCAAAACACTTTGGAAATAAACTCTTGTTTGAGTCCAAATGTGTCCCGTTTTATTTCAGGGAAAAATCTCGAAATAAAGAGTTCAGTTCTGCAACCAGGCACACAGCCAAGGGCGAACTGCTCTCCACCAGCAAAAAAGGTGAAAACAGAAACTTGGGTCAAACCACCTTTCTGTCCGACAGGGGGAGCTCGGGCTCTTTCGTCCGGATCGGCCGAGTCGTCGGGGTTCACGAAGGTGACGTCACCCAAACACGAGGCCCTGTTGGCTCGGGTCGAACAGTGGCACGCATGCACAGTCCCCTCGTGGGTCCTGGGGACCATTTCTCGGGGTTACAGGCTCCAGTTTGCCACGAAGCCGCCCCGTTTCAATGGGATTATAACCTCCGGAACCGGAGTGGATTCAGCGCACGTCCTGGAGGACGAAATCACTTCACTGTTGGACAAACAAGCCATCAGAAAGGTACCGGGCGTCGAGGCCCACCAGGGGTTTTACTCTCGTTACTTCCTCATTCCGAAGAAAGACGGGAAAACGCTCCGCCCTATACTCGACCTGCGTGTGTTGAACAAACACTTACGCAAGTACACGTTCAGAATGTTGACTCACAAAACACTCTGTCGCTCCATCCGTCCCGGGGATTGGTTCGTAACAATCGACCTCGCGGACGCGTATTTTCACATCGCTGTTTATCCACCACACAGGAGGTTTCTCAGGTTTGCTTATCAGAGCACAACCTACGAGTTTCAAACCATCCCGTTCGGTCTGTCGTTAGCACTGAGGGTGTTCAGCAAATGTGTGGAAGCAGCGCTGTCCCCACTCAGGGCTCGGGGCATCAGGATTTTCTCGTATATAGACGATTATCTGATATGTTCTCACTCTCGAGAGCAGGCTATCAGCGACTCCCAGGCGGTGTTACGTCACTTGACCGACCTGGGTTTCCAGATAAACTGGACCAAGAGCCGCTTGATCCCCATGCAGTGCACCGAGTATTTGGGTCTCAAGCTGGACTCCCTCTCGTATCGTGTCATGTTGTCACAGGGGAGGATCACGTCCTTCACACAGTGTCTCGGACGTTTTCGGCGAGGAAATCTCGTCTCGTTCAGATTTTGCCTGCGCCTTCTCGGCCTCATGGCTTCGGTTATTGCTGTAGTACAGCTGGGACTGCTGATGATGAGGGATTTTCAGCGGTGGGTGAAGGCGTTGCGACTTTGCGTCATCTCAGCCGAAGGGTGAGAGTAACTCCCAGCTGTGTAGCGGCTCTACAGCCGTGCATGGACCCCGCGATCTTTACGACCGGGGTTCCGCTGGGAGCAGTGACGAACAGGGTCACCATGACAACAGACGCATCCCTCACGGGCTGGGGTGCGACGTTGATGGGCAGAGTCGTGAACGGTGTTTGGTCACGCAGTTTGAAGCAAGTTCACATAAATGTGCTGGAACTGCTGGCAGTATTCCTCGCTTTAAAACACTTTCTGCCTTTTGTAAGGGACCGCCATGTCTTAGTGAAGACGGACAACACCACGGTTGTGGCATACATCAACCGGCAGGGTGGGACTCGATCCCTTCAGCTACACAGGCTGGCCTCGAGACTGATCTGGTGGTGCAGCACCAGACTCCTCTCAGTTCGAGCAACTCACGTAGCGGGGTGTATGAACAGAGGAGCAGATCTGTTATCCAGAGGGAATCCATTGTATGGGGAGTGGAAGCTCCACCCCCAGGTCGTTCGCCAGGTATGGCAGAGATTCGGTCAGGCCGCCGTAGATCTCTTCGCCTCATGGGAAAACTCCCATTGCCCCCTGTTTTTCTCCCT
>SSNR01000085.1:1079465-1107243 GCA_006937965.1 Callopanchax toddi
GTTTGGTCACGCAGTTTGAAGCAAGTTCACATAAATGTGCTG
The DNA here is from genome assembly GCA_006937965.1 of Callopanchax toddi. NCBI lineage: Eukaryota > Metazoa > Chordata > Actinopteri > Cyprinodontiformes > Nothobranchiidae > Callopanchax > Callopanchax toddi. Next base: position 1,079,508 of record SSNR01000085.1, read on the forward strand.
GAACTGCTGGCAGTATTCCTCGCTTTAAAACACTTTCTGCCTTTTGTAAGGGACCGCCATGTCTTAGTGAAGACGGACAACACCACGGTTGTGGCATACATCAACCGGCAGGGTGGGACTCGATCCCTTCAGCTACACAGGCTGGCCTCGAGACTGATCTGGTGGTGCAGCACCAGACTCCTCTCAGTTCGAGCAACTCACGTAGCGGGGTGTATGAACAGAGGAGCAGATCTGTTATCCAGAGGGAATCCATTGTATGGGGAGTGGAAGCTCCACCCCCAGGTGGTTCGCCAGGTATGGCAGAGATTCGGTCAGGCCGCCGTAGATCTCTTCGCCTCATGGGAAAACTCCCATTGCCCCCTGTTTTTCTCCCTGTCAGATGCAGACGCGCCTCTAGGGGTAGATGCGCTGGCTCACCCGTGGCCGAACGTGCTGCTGTATGCATTTCCTCCTCTCAGTTTGATTCCCTCAATTCTATCACGAGTGAGGGAGCAGGGCCTGACCTTGATACTGGTGGCCCCATGGTGGCCATCCAAGCCCTGGGTGGCAGACCTCATGCAGATGGTGTGGGACAAACCCTGGCCCCTACCTATTCGCAGGGACCTTCTGTCACAGGCAAGGGGGGAGATTTATCATCCCCACCCAGACCACATGGCACTCTGGGCCTGGCCCGTGAGAGGTGGAATCTAGATGCAGCCGGACTGCCTCCGGAGGTCATTGATACAATTCAGAATGCAAGGGCCCCCTCTACTCGCTCTCTTTACAGTGGTAAATGGCGAGTTTTTGAGAAGTGGTGTGAGGAGAGACAGATTGTCTCTTTTCAGTGTTCTGTTGTGGATATTCTCTGTTTTTTACAGAGCTTGATGGAGAAGGGCAGGTCTTTCTCCACTATCAAAGTTTATCTGGCGGCTATTTCAGCCTGCCATGTGGGGTTTGGTGACAAACCTGTGGGTCAGCACCTTTTGGTGTGTCGCTTTATGAGGGGCGCACGCCGCAAACTGCCGGTCTCTAGACCGCTGGTGCCGTTGTGGGACCTCTCGCTTGTGCTAAAGGCTCTCTGTCATCATCCTTTTGAACCGTTGGAGGGGGCTAGTATGAAAGTACTCTCTTTGAAGGTGGTTCTGCTTTTGGCTTTGGCCACGGCTAAGAGAGTGAGTGATCTACAGGCTTTGTCGATCAGTCCTTCTTGTTTACAGTGGGCCCCGGGCTTCACTAAGGTGTGTTTAAGGCCCAATCCGGCGTTCGTGCCTAAGGTGATGGATTCATCATATAGGTGTTCTTCAGTGGAGCTGTTGGCATTCCACTCCCCTCCTTTTTCCTCAGCAGAGGAACAGGAGCTTAACTGTCTATGCCCTGTTCGGGCTTTAAAGACTTATGTGGACAGGACGTCTGGTTTCAGGAAGTCTGACCAGCTGTTTGTTTCTTGGGCCACCGCCCATAAGGGCAAACCTGTGTCCCGTCAAAGGCTAGCTCACTGGATTGTGGAGGCTATCAGTCTTTCTTATAGATGTAAGGGTGCTCAACCCCCTGTCGGGTTGAAGGCTCATTCTACTAGGAGCATGGCTACATCTTGGGCCTTACTCCGTGGGGTATCGGTCCAGGATATTTGTGCAGCGGCTAGCTGGGCAACACCGCTTACGTTTGCACGATTTTACAGGCTGGACGTGTCCCGGCCATCATTGGCACACTCCGTGCTTGAGGCAGGTTCTACGGAGCCCGCATAATGCGTGGCTGGAGGCTGTTGTGGTTGGCAGTCTCAGGGTTAACCATGCAATCCGGGAGCGGGCCATATCTCCCATAGTGAAACACCGAACGAAGTTAGAAAAAGAACGTTGGGTTACTTAACGTAATCCCTGGTTCTTTGATAACAGAGTGAGGTGTTTCACCAACAATTCCCTCCTTGCATGGGCACGGTAAGAAATCTGCCCAGAATGAGTAGGAGGGGTCGGTTGGCCGTGGTAAGGTCGGGTGGGTGGAGCCCGAGCACGGCTCAACCTGTCTGTCACAGACAGACGTGATGTCATTGGAGCTTCCGTAGTTGGTCACGCAGTTTGAAGCAAGTTCACATAAATGTGCTGGAACTGCTGGCAGTATTCCTCGCTTTAAAACACTTTCTGCCTTTTGTAAGGGACCGCCATGTCTTAGTGAAGACGGACAACACCACGGTTGTGGCATACATCAACCGGCAGGGTGGGACTCGATCCCTTCAGCTACACAGGCTGGCCTCGAGACTGATCTGGTGGTGCAGCACCAGACTCCTCTCAGTTCGAGCAACTCACGTAGCGGGGTGTATGAACAGAGGAGCAGATCTGTTATCCAGAGGGAATCCATTGTATGGGGAGTGGAAGCTCCACCCCCAGGTCGTTCGCCAGGTATGGCAGAGATTCGGTCAGGCCGCCGTAGATCTCTTCGCCTCATGGGAAAACTCCCATTGCCCCCTGTTTTTCTCCCTGTCAGATGCAGACGCGCCTCTAGGGGTAGATGCGCTGGCTCACCCGTGGCCGAACGTGCTGCTGTATGCATTTCCTCCTCTCAGTTTGATTCCCTCAATTCTATCACGAGTGAGGGAGCAGGGCCTGACCTTGATACTGGTGGCCCCATGGTGGCCATCCAAGCCCTGGGTGGCAGACCTCATGCAGATGGTGTAGGACAAACCCTGGCCCCTACCTATTCGCAGGGACCTTCTGTCACAGGCAAGGGGGGAGATTTATCATCCCCACCCAGACCACATGGCACTCTGGGCCTGGCCCGTGAGAGGTGGAATCTAGATGCAGCCGGACTGCCTCCGGAGGTCATTGATACAATTCAGAATGCAAGGGCCCCCTCTACTCGCTCTCTTTACAGTGGTAAATGGCGAGTTTTTGAGAAGTGGTGTGAGGAGAGACAGATTGTCTCTTTTCAGTGTTCTGTTGTGGATATTCTCTGTTTTTTACAGAGCTTGATGGAGAAGGGCAGGTCTTTCTCCACTATCAAAGTTTATCTGGCGGCTATTTCAGCCTGCCATGTGGGGTTTGGTGACAAACCTGTGGGTCAGCACCTTTTGGTGTGTCGCTTTATGAGGGGCGCACGCCGCAAACTGCCGGTCTCTAGACCGCTGGTGCCGTTGTGGGACCTCTCGCTTGTGCTAGAGGCTCTCTGTCATCATCCTTTTGAACCGTTGGAGGGGGCTAGTATGAAAGTACTCTCTTTGAAGGTGGTTCTGCTTTTGGCTTTGGCCACGGCTAAGAGAGTGAGTGATCTACAGGCTTTGTCGATCAGTCCTTCTTGTTTACAGTGGGCCCCGGGCTTCACTAAGGTGTGTTTAAGGCCCAATCCGGCGTTCGTGCCTAAGGTGATGGATTCATCATATAGGTGTTCTTCAGTGGAGCTGTTGGCATTCCACTCCCCTCCTTTTTCCTCAGCAGAGGAACAGGAGCTTAACTGTCTATGCCCTGTTCGGGCTTTAAAGACTTATGTGGACAGGACGTCTGGTTTCAGGAAGTCTGACCAGCTGTTTGTTTCTTGGGCCACCGCCCATAAGGGCAAACCTGTGTCCCGTCAAAGGCTAGCTCACTGGATTGTGGAGGCTATCAGTCTTTCTTATAGATGTAAGGGTGCTCAACCCCCTGTCGGGTTGAAGGCTCATTCTACTAGGAGCATGGCTACATCTTGGGCCTTACTCCGTGGGGTATCGGTCCAGGATATTTGTGCAGCGGCTAGCTGGGCAACACCGCTTACGTTTGCACGATTTTACAGGCTGGACGTGTCCCGGCCATCATTGGCACACTCCGTGCTTGAGGCAGGTTCTACGGAGCCCGCATAATGCGTGGCTGGAGGCTGTTGTGGTTGGCAGTCTCAGGGTTAACCATGCAATCCGGGAGCGGGCCATATCTCCCATAGTGAAACACCGAACGAAGTTAGAAAAAGAACGTTGGGTTACTTAACGTAATCCCTGGTTCTTTGATAACAGAGTGAGGTGTTTCACCAACAATTCCCTCCTTGCATGGGCACGGTAAGAAATCTGCCCAGAATGAGTAGGAGGGATCGGTTGGCCGTGGTAAGGTCGGGTGGGTGGAGCCCGAGCACGGCTCAACCTGTCTGTCACAGACAGACGTGATGTCATTGGAGCTTCCGTAGTTGGTCACGCGGAGGCGATTCCCATAGTGAAACACCTCACTCTGTTATCAAAGAACCAGGGATTACGTTAAGTAACCCAACGTTTTGAGTTTAAAAAATATTTCTTTTTTCTTTCCTATTGCTATTCAGACACAACAAAGTCAGCATTGTTTTGACACTCTGGTCTATTTTATGCCCAGAAAGAACGAACTTATTACTGACAATGTTCTGGATCATTCTAAAGAGTCTATCTGTGTAGCTCTCTCAGCTCCTCCTCCCTCCACCACCACCATGAGGTGCTGCTTCCCTCTCCTCCCGGTTCATAAGCGAGCGAGCTCTTTCCAACTCCGTCATTAATATTAAAATTAATACCAATTTGAAAAATTATCTCAACTTCCCGCCTGGTGGTGTTGCGTAACGTGTAGCTTAACGAGTCACGGCTGTGCAATGAACTCACGGTAGCACCGTGGATTTTCTGTGCGCCTAGTGACCTCTGGTTTAGGAGCTATAGACTGGCTGGTATGATCGGCATGGAAAGGAGACTTTACGGAATTTACGATCACATTTTTTTTTCAGTGAAATCAGCCGATTTTGATCGGTGGCCAATCAATTGGAACATCCCTACTACCAATACAACAGGAATAGCATTACCAAATCAGAGTATCAGTACTACCAATACAACAGGATTAGTACTACAAAATCAGAGTATCAGTACTACCAATAGTACTACTAATAGTAGTACCAACAACATTAGTAATAATTAGGGGTGAGCCGAATACCCGTTTCAGACAAGTATCCGGTACGGATAATGCATTTTTGACGAGTACGAGCATGATCTGATTAAAACACACGAACCTTTATTCGTGCTTGTGCTGAAGGAAATCCTCATTGGGTAACTGGCTGTGTTCACGCTCTGTGAATGGCCAGTCACACAGAGCGCCTGCACCCGGTTTTCTCAGCTGCGGAGAAGAGGCGGCAGCGGCGGGGAGTGCATTCATCCAGGCCCAAAAGTAACCCGCTCCAGCTCCGCGCCCCACAACCGTTAGCTCTGCTCGGTCAGAACTGCTGTACGCACAGACCGCTAGGAGCGGCGGCGGGGAAACTGAGGAAAAAACAGCCGGTCTGGCAGCGGTTCTTCCCGGTGTGAAGGTAGAGGAGCAGAGGGAAAGTCCGCTTAGGGGTTTCAGTCGTGACATGACGCGTTCTCCCAGTGAATGAAGATACGTTAAAGCTGATATGTGGAGCATTTTTCTCTGTATCAAAGTTTTCTAAATGTTTTAAATGATATTTCAGGTCTAAACTGTGATCTATGGGTTGAGTTCCACAACATCTGTTAGTCTTGTGAAGACCCCCCTTCCTTCTGTAGACCCCTTAGCATTTTTTCTTGCCGGCGAGATTTTTCAGCCAATGAAAATCAAAATTCCATATTTGGTGTTGATAGCCAACGTGTATGCGCATCAAGCAAACCTGTAGCAGTAGGGGGCGCTGTCGTACAGGACGCTCCGTGTGTTTCTCTGTAGTTTCAGCCGTAATGGAGGAGACAGTCAGAGCTCATATCTACTAAAAAGTCCTCCATTCCCTCGATGCTGAGAGATTTATTTTTATTTTTAAACATTTCTCCTAACAGAATGGAAAGGATACACGTTTATTTTGGTGGAGGACTCATTCTGGACTGAGCGTTTTCTTATATCTGGTTCCTGTAGCTTCAGAACTACAGCTGCTGTTCTAAAGCCACGAATCAAACAGCAGGGACAGAGAGGGCAGCCTCTTACTTTGTGAGAAAATAACTGAGTGATTAAACCCTACAATGTAATCGTAGTTTGAGCATGAATTTCAGTTTATGTCCAGCTTACAGACCGAACTGAAGTAATGTGCCGTGTGCACATGCGCGTGTCAAGGTGTTTGGGAGGAGGAGCCGTAGGGACGTTGGATTCTAAAACTGCTCTCTTACTGAAATCCTCCACAATGTGGACACATTGAAAGAGTTTTTAGTTTAAGCTACAGGACTATGTAGAACAACCTCTCTCTCCCTCACACACACATACTGGTTTTGCTGTATTAGAATCATCCTGCTAATACATAATTACCAACGCACACACACACACATACACACACACCTTAATCAACAATGTTTTGTTAAACTTTGTGTGGGGAAAAAATGTCAAGAACGTTAGATAGTAAAAAATAAGTAATAGAGAAAAAACTGATCATGAAATTTAAAAAATTTAAAAAGTTGTGTTGAGTATGACAATCTTGTTCGTGCATAGTAGTTCATAATTTCCTACAGCATGAGTTGTAGTCATTCATGCATTTAAATATTCATGTTCTGAGTTTATTAAAAAACTTGTTCCGTCAATAGTTCCTTTAATATTGTGATCAAAAACATTGAATCTTAATTCTGAGGCTGCTCTGTAAATAGTTTTCAAATAAACAATACATATAGCAACTTCTGATCAATCCATGTCAATTTCAGACTTAAAATAATGTACAGGTTTAAGCCCCACCCATGTCCTGTTAAACTACGCCCACTTCCCGTTTAGGCCCCACCCACTCCGAGTACAGATAATTGATACAGATAATTTAGGTGGTTTAACTGATCCAGATAATGGTGTACTCGCTTATCCCTAGTAATAATAATAATAATAAAGGAATAGATTTTTATAGTGCTTTTCTATCCAAGGATACTCAAAGCGCCTTACAGATCCATTATTCACACACATACATTCACACATTGGTGGTGGTGGTAAACTACATCAGTGGCCACAGCTGCCCTGGGGCAGTCCGACAGTACTACCACTACAACAGGATCTGTACTACCAACACAACAGAATTAGCACTACCATCACAACAAGATTAGTAATACCAGCACAACATAATTATGAGATAGTATTAGTATTATGAGATAGTATTAGTATCTCATAATTTTGACTTGGCACCAAAACAGTAATTGCCAAAGGTCAAACTTCATTCTGGTTCAGGACTGCACAGCTTTTCCATTTGAATTCAGCATGACACGCATTTATGTAACAAGGTTTATGTTTTACTAGACCCATGCAGTTTTCATTTTTATAGATAATTCTTTTATTTGGTCTGAGACTGTAGGGTTAGACTAAACCTGACCGCTGAACCTAGGTTCTGAGACACTAGGGATTTAATGAAAGAATTACAGTATGTGGCTTGAAGGTAGAAAAATACAGCTCCTGGGCTAAATCCAGCCACCCTCTGACTGGCTGTGGTCCAGATTTTCCTGTACTCTGTAGTAGGGGTGGGGGATATATCGCGTATACTCAATGTATCGCGGGTTTTTCCACATGGGATGTATAAAATGGCCATATTGTAAATGTCGCATATAGGCCATCTGCTTGAAATTCACTGTTAGTTTTGTTTCTCCCACACACTGTGAATGCATCACTACTCCCCCTCCCAACCTGAAAACTGTCTACCTGCCACGAGCAACGAGCGTGCGTGAGGGTCATATGATTTCCTAGATGAAAAAGGTGGACAGAATCGCGGGAACCACCAAACAAAATGGAATTCAGTTTAAGGAAATAAACAGTATTTTCTGAGGTATTTTGGCCACTGCAGTCACCGTACCTGTTGTAACTTGGTTTCTTGGGGCTCAGCTCACCTCAGATAAAACCAAAAATAAAACAGACCGCCTTGGTGAAAAGTCTCTCTGAAATGCCAATTTCCTCAAAGTGCAAAGCTCAAGGCAGAACAATACCTAAAGAACCTTTATGAATCTGGAGAACAACTTTTCTATTAATTTAGTCAGCAGATGATGTGCTGCAGCGTAAGAATCCATGTAATGAGCTCATAGGCAGAACGCCCCGCGTGTCTCTGCTCTGTGATGGATGGATGGAAAAAGTAAAAATGAACAGAGGTCCTGTTTAACAGGTAGGTGTCACAAGTTTGTATCTTTTGACAGGCTTTATGTTTCTTTATGAGACATATTTTATGTTGAGTTCAATTCTAAAGCAGGTTTATTTTACAAAGTGAGATACACTAGATTATTTGTTTTGCATATAAATGTTTTGTTCTTTAAAAAAAGATAAAAACATCCAATGTTCAGCTGAGCCACAGAGCTTTGTTTTATTTAAGTTAAATAACATTCATTACATTTTGAATCCTGTGGCTTTGATTTGTTGAATTATTTTCCATTAACTTTATAATTACTCAATTTTAGGTTAATAAATGTGGTTAGAACTAAAATGTGGAGTTTAGAAAAATTTAAACTGAGTTTGGGAAAAAATTTAATAATAATAAAAAAAGAATTTGGGTAAAAAACTCAAAAAGATTCATTTGGGAGAAGAGTCAAGTAAGTACCAGAGCAGAGACTTGTTGTCATTTATGAAACCTTCTCTGCAACTGATGGTTAAAATAAGTGAATGGTTGATTTAAATTACTAAACCAGTGCCTTTTAATGCACTAGAGCTCAAAATAACATTTGTTTTTGGAGGTTATTTAAAATATTGTGATATCTATCTCGTATTGTGATATAGCCAAAAAAAAACTGGGCTATTAGATTTTCCTAATATCGTGCAGCCCTACTCTGAGTCTGTAGCAAATGGAAATGAGGACAATATTGAAAAAGCCAAACTGTCCTGCACATGTTCGGTGCAGAGGATAATTATCAGGTTCGGATTTGCCAAAGAGACAGTTGGAGTCCCTATCATGCTTTGTTCTTGAGTCATTTCCTTCTCAACATCCTTGAAAGAAGAGAACACCGTCTCCCTTCGCCGCCTCTGAATCTACAGAACATTTAATCATACATATATGTGTCACTTAAAAAATATCCTGTTGTTCTGAAGTTTTGACATGAAATATATTATTGATCAAGATTACTTGTTCATCATTCAGTAATTCCAAGATTATTTAGAAATCAATGGTTTCTTGAATTTAGATTAATATATTTTAACTTCTGTAACTTAATTCATGGAATAACTCATGTTTAAATCCTGATGTTGCAAATGAGTTCCAGTATGATGATTAAGTTAATATATCATATTATTAATGTGATGTTAATATAATGATTTATTTGGATTTAAATCAAAGTAATCTAAAGGATGAGTGCCATTATAAGTTTTAAAATAATTAGTCTAATGTTCTTACTTTCTGGAGAGATCAAGTGTAGGAGTGACTTTTGATAAGGTTACACCTAAAAGAAAATGTGTATGTCATGAATCCTGCTCCTGCTCTCTGCCCCTCCCTCACCTGTTTACCATGCTCCTGTTTTCTCTGCCCCTGATTGTCAATCATTGTTTCCACCTGTTCCTCTGCTTATATAACCACAGTTCTGCAGCCACTCGGCGCAAGATCGTCTGATGTTGTTTGCCACTCAGTTTTCAAGCCTCATAGTCTGACCATAGCTCTTGTTCTTGACCATAGTTTTTCTGTCTCCTGACCACTGCCTCAGCCTGCTCCCTGCCGGACCTCGTTTTTAGATTTACTGGTTCTGACCCTCCTTCTGCTACTGGATTACCGTCTCTGCCTGCCCTCTCTGGATTCTGCCTGCCTCATCTCTGACTGGACCGTTTCTGACCACCCTGCTATTTGGATCACGAACTCCGCCTTTTCCCTCCTGTGGTGAGACCCACTCCCTATTATTTACTCACCTCCTTGTCCCGTTTCTTTCCCTCCTGTCGGACTGTTTCAGTCGGATCCCACTCCTCCTCGTTTTGCCCTCTGGTCGGATCCTGAACTGGCAAACAGCTTTTTCCACCTCCCCTTTCCCCTTTTCAAATAAAATACTCTTTTTTTGATACATTCCTGTTGTCTGGGTCTCGTTATGGGTCCGACTCGTGCCACGGTCTTGACAGTGTAAGCTTTTGATTCGCTCATCAGGAGCTGATTCAGATAATACTTGATATACCATCCTGACAGTCCAGGTCTGTCTGAGTCCAGGTCAGAGTCGGTCTAACTGCTACTTCACACTGGATGCAGTGCGGCTGCGGTGCCGCACCGCACCCGCAAGAAAAGTAGTCCACACCGGCTGCGGTTTTGCTGTAGAATGTCTCTGGCTTTTTGCCTCAGCAGGAGCGCCAAATCTCGGTGATTCATGCGAGAACAAGTACGTGGTTAGCAGCAGCTGCTAAACAAAAGCCAGAGTCGTCTTCTCGTTCTTTTGAGGATTATGTATTCACTTGGCTTGTCCCACAAATTAGGCTGTGCGATATGACAAAATATTTCATCTGGACGATAGAAAATGTCTACCGTCAGATAAAAAGCTATTGTTTAAGCCACGATAGAAGTTTTACAGCATAATGCACTTTACAGGATGTTCTTGAACATGCCGCAACACAAACAAACATGAAGGCAGACGGTAGTGGACGCGTTTTAGACCAGAGTCAACAGGATAACCAGCTAACCCAAACCGAGGAGCTTGTACCTAAAAGAGGGACAACTTCTGTCTCATGGATGTGGTTTAAACATAAAAAGACCGACGTGGACCAGACATCAGCTGTTTGTAAAGTTTGCCGCCTCCCGGTCCCAACAACGGACTCGGACGCCACTAATATATTTTTTCACCTGCACAAAAACCACATCGACGAATACAGAGACAGTCAAAGAGTAAAAGCTGCAAAAGCAGTGTCGAGTGTTGGAGTAAGCACTCAGAATAAACTCCAGACGCTGCTACAGGCTTTTACCTGCAGCACGTCATGTAGCGTCAAGCTGCCAGCTGAGCGGAATGGAAGGAAGGAGGAGGTTACTGCTGCTGTTACCAGGCACATCTACAAAGATATGGCTCTAATCTACACGGTGGAGAAACCTGAGTTTAGTGAGTTACACTCAAACCCAGATATAAAATGCCCAGCTGAAAACACATTATTAAAGTTATGTTACCTGATTTATATGATGCATGTTGGGTCACAGTGGAGGAGGAGAATCACAGGTGTTCTATCTTTCGTCTGTTTATCATTATCGAGATATAAAATGAGCTCTATCGGGATAAGAAATTTTGGCCATATCGCCCAGCCCATGCTTAAGTTTTATGCTGTTTCTTTGTCTTTGAAATATCCAAACCGTACACATTAGCAACGTAGCTATAGGGCTGGGACGACGCGTCGACGTCATCGATGACGTCGACGCGTAAAATACGTCGATCACAGTTGCCATCACGTATAGAGGTTCAGGCTGTTGGAGTCGGTCGTTTTAGTTCACCAGAACAAAGATCCCTGATCAATATCTGGTCAAGTCTGTTGCGCGCCCGCGGAGCAGCTGATTCCTCTGTCTCTCTCTGTCAGCTAGAATAATCATCTCTCTGATAGACAAACCAGACTCATCTATTTCTGTCTAAGATAACGTAGTATGTTGGGCTTTTATACGAGCTAATGGACGTTAATATAACCGGAGTTCTAGCAGGAGGCTCAGAGCAGCGCCTGGAGCGTCACGCCCCTCCGCCCAGCTGTGACCGCTTTCACAGAAACAGGTCTGTGACCCCGGAAATTTGCGTTTAAGTCCATCTCCCCCATTAATTAGTTTTAATATGATTCAATATTATTATTATTACTATTATTATTTATTGGTTAATATAGCCCTTTACAACAGTCAACTAGACAGCCAAAGTGCTTTACAAGCCTAAGTAAAAGCAAAAATACAAATAAAAGAATGCATTAAAAACAAACAAAACTAAGAATTAAAAGGAATCAGAAAACTGGAATAAAAGTCAACACTACGGAGTGTTAAAAGCCTTCCTGAATTAAAAAGTTTTAAGATTGAATTTAAAAAGGCCCAGGTCAGTGACTAGTCGTAGGTCCAATGGAAGCTGGTTCCAGAGTCGGGGTGGCGCCACAGAGAAAGCCCAGTCACCCCAGTGTTTATATCTGGTCCTCAGAACTTTTAGAAGAAACTGGAATGAAAATTGTATTGAAGCATTGGATTGACTTCTTGAGTTAAATGTTGTACTACTACAAACTTTATTTTCAAGTTTTTTAATAAAATGTGTTCAAATGAAGAAATTTGTGTTTTATTTCATTGAGATACTTAAAATAGCAAATGTCAAATTACTATACAAGTCTAATAATGGGGAAATAATCGGTAATCGAATCGAATAGAAAAATGAATCGTTAGATGAATCGATGCATCGGAAAAATAATCGCTAGATTAATCGATTACAAAAATAATCGTTTTGCCCAGCCCTACGTAGCTAATGGTTTATTTTGAAAAACCGGATGCACCTCGCCTGCTCGCGTTTCACTTCCTGTTTGGCGCACGTAATGACGTTAACTTGATGACGATTCACTGCGGTGTCCGGCAAAAATAGACTTGTTGCGGAAAGTTAACTTTGCCCCACAACCGCACCGGAGTCGGTGTGGAGACTGATTGGAATAAATGGTTTTTAATCCTTGCGGAGTCCGCACCGCAACCGCATCCGGTGTGAAGTAGCCTTAAGTCCCAAGTCTGCTGAGAGCAGTTGTGTCTCATCCAGCTATGAGGCACTGAGTACCATCTGAGTCCCGTAGCAAAGAGCCGACTCTTTCCACCACCCTCAGATTAGGCCGTCAAGGCCACCAAAGCCAGAGGTGGCTTATCTAGTCTGCTATCCTGGACGAGCCTCCAGAGGCCAGGTGACGGGGTCACCAGGAGCCACAGACATCTGCTTCATGCATTTGGGGGAGCTGACCTCCTTTGAGTCCAGCTGAGGCCGACCACGAGAAGGAGTTCTTGATCCGATGGGAAGCTGACTGAGATGAGTAAACCTTGGCTGTATCTTTAAGACTGGCGTCAGATTGTTAATTATTCATAAATAATTATCATTCAGCCATAGATAAATGAATCCAAGCCTGGTTTAATTTCCTTGGGTCAACTTTACACCTATTTCTCAAGAAACTCTGAATGAGATATCTCATAAGCTATTTAGCCTTATATTTATATGTTTGTGTGACGTTTGTTATTTGTTGATTGCTTAGTTTAGTAATAAAGGTGATGATTTTTTATAGTCATCAGTAGGGCTGGTACCGTGAAATATTTTTCGATACTACTACTTTAACGATACCTGGTTTTCCATACCGGTACCTAACGATACTTTTTTCAGTACCTATATGACAGGGGTCACTAACAGGCGGACCGCGGTCCGGATCCGGACCCAGAGCCGGCTCTGTCTGGACCCAGCAAATCCAGACCCGGTCCCTGGTCCTTAAGGAGCAGGTGTGTCTGAGGAGACACGCGAGTGCTAATGAGCAGGTTCGTCGCTCACTCGGAACCCGCGGAACCCGCCCTCCCCCTGCCATGGTTCAGAACTCGGTCCCGGACCGGAGTCCTGGAGGCGAAGCCGAGCGTCAAGAGAGTGGCGCACCGCGGCAACTCCTTTAGTTCGCTAAGCTAACCCTACACCACGGTCGGGCAGCTCCTCCCGCAGCTTCAGAAAGAGATCTACTGCTGCAGAAAGGCGCCACGCACACTAGTGATGCGCGGGTCAGGGTTTTTATTGACCCGTGGGTCCTGCACATTTGAAAACTTCTGACCCGCCCCAAACCGCTCCGCATCGCTGCGTCTATTTTTAGAACCCGATCCCGATCCGTCTCATTAAAACACGTTATAATGACTGAAAGCCTTTTATTGAGTCTGACGTCTCCAAAATAAAAGGTTTTTTTACCTTCTCTAAAACGTGCTTATGCAAAGTGTGCAGAGTACATCATTTCTCCGTTTTCTTTTATAAATCCTAAAGTTTGTGGAGAAAGTGACTCCCTTTGCGACCCGTTTTTGTTTTATAAATTTTATATAAAATATAACAAATTATAAACATATATATTTATTTTATAAGTTTTATAAATGAGGCCACAGCGGTCGCAGAGCGAGAACCGGACGTCTCTCAGCCTGTCATACAGCTGCAGACGCTCTCTGTCAGCACGCACAGACGTGCGTGCTGACAGACACACAATAACGGATAATGTAGCTGGAGGGATGTATTTCTTGGCTGATCTGGGAGTGCCTGTGTGCGTCGCACACAAGACCCTCACCCGCTGCTGAATTTTTCAAATTGGTTAAAGGACTTGGAAAGAGCTCGCGCACTCATGCGCGGTAGAGGTGCTGGAGAGGAGAAGAAAGGAGGAGAGGAGAAGAAGCTCAGAGCAGGTAGACGAGCAATGATCCAGGCCATTGTCAGTAATCAGTTCATTCTGGTCAAAAACTGGACCAGAGTGTCAAAATAATGTCGACTTTTCTGCATCTGAACAGCAGAAGAAAAAAACCAAACCATTTTTCTCAAAAATTAACTTCAACCACAAACTAATCAATGGGGATCTTGTGCTCAGAGAATATATGTTTAAGTATTTAAATATAAATATAAATAATTATCTATCCATCCATCTATCTCCAAATAATTATTTATATATAAAAAATACACACACACACACACACACACATATATATATACATAAATGTAAGCAGGTTAAGGTGGCGCTGCCCCCGGACCGAGGACCAGGTCGCGAATGCTGATCTGGACCTTTGGCATATTTAGTTGAAGACCCCTGCTATATGATATGTATGTCATGTCCTGGCCTGGGCTCCTGCAGGCAGCTTGTGTATGCATTTTCTTTCTAATTAGCAGGGTGTGACAGGCAGATCCTCCACAGCTGCAGCCCATCAGGCCAATCAGTGGTGGAGCTCTACAGGAGAATGGCGCCAGATTATTCCACATTCTACATGGTAACGCAGGCTTCCCTCTCGAGAATCTAATCTTAACTCCGCTCCTAACCTCCTGTTACTTCTCTCCCTCCAGTGACTCTACCTCAGCCGACCTCCTAAAATCTCCTCCAGAGCCTTCCACCATCTATCCACCTGGTCTGCCTGCCTGCCTGCCAGTCACCTCCTCCTCTACCAGTCTCTGCATCATCTCCCTCTCTCACTCTGCCTGCCTGGACCCACGACTGACTCATCCTCCTCCATGAACTCATCCTCTCATAACGCAGTAAGACGCACCACTAAACTTTCATCACAGGATCTTCTACCATCACCCACAGCCTACCCTTTGATAAATTGTTTTTTACTTACTGTTCATCTGATTGTGTTCGCTCCAGGGTACTTTCTAACCGTCAATTATGACAATGAATAATTCTGAGAGAAAATAAATTACTAAAAGTTTTTGTTTAATATTAAAAAACCTTTTCAAGTTAAAGAACCATCATTAAATTTTGAATTCTGTGGAGGCTGAATAATTATTTTTTAATTCTCTTTATGATTACTATGCACTTTTTAGGTTAATAAATATGATTAGACTGGAAATGGGGAATTCAGAAAAATGTAACTAGAAAAGGGAGAATTCGTCAAAAAATATAAAGGGCCACATGGCTGACTGTGTGTGCACTTGGCCACTCGACTGTACGTTCCTAATTTCAGGCGGGTGAGTAATTTGTTGTAAACTGGAGGGGAGGGCCTCTCTAGCTTCATCTCCACGGACTCCGCCCCTGCACTCAGCCAAAGGAAACCCTCTCAGTGAATGAGCATGGTGGAGAGAGAATGCATGAGAAAAAGACAGTAACATGGAGAGAAGGACAGTACCTTAGGCCACACCCCTTTTCTCACTAACCTCTCAACCCCCGCCTCCTTTCACCCCCTGTCCGGCTAGTCCCTGCCAGATCAAGTAGGAGACCCTGTCTACCAAAACTGAGGTGCCCATCCCCCAAAAACATGTATGTTTTAATCTCTCACACACACAAAGCAGAAACCGCACACACACACACACACACACACACACACACACACACACACACACACACACACACACACACACACACACACACACACACACACACACACACACACACACACACACACACACACACATTTTAATTGTACACAACATAAAAACAGCACACACACACACTTCCTTTTCTGAGACGAGTCACAGTAGCTGTTAGCCTGCTGTCGACTTGACAGTCAGATCAAAGCTCCTTTGTTCCTGAGTGTGTGTAGATAGGGAAAGGAGAGAAACCTGCTTTATTATATTTACAGGAGAAATTAGCAGAAAAATATATTAAACTAAAAAGTTTAAGAACTGAGGAATCTATACATAAACTAACAACCGAATTGTTAAAACAAAATTGGACAGTAATATCCTGAGCAAAAGTTTAAAAATCACTTGAAAAACGGCAACAAATGTATTTTGCATTGTTGAATCCTAACAATGTTCCAAGTAGAGCTTCAACATGCAATAAAACATTTTTGAGCAGCAAATTATTGAAGAAAATGCTTAAACTGAAACCGGCTGTTTGACAGCTGATCAAAAGTTTAGGACCACACGCCTTTAATGGGCATCTTCCACATGAACATGTTAAAGCCCTTTATGTTGTAAAAGGTCTAAACTTTATAGCATTTCTTTCTTTAAAAGGAAAAGGTGTTATTACTGCTCTGACTTGGCTTTCCTACCTAATCTGTCTAAAAACAGCACCCCTGGCAAGAAACCAGAAGTGACGTAGCCATAGACATATATAATCAGTAGACGCCGCATTGGCCGCTCTAAGGCAAGAAATGTGGCAGCCATCTTGGGCCGGTCGTCCCATCGGCAGACTTTCAGCTGCAGTGACGCCTGAACACAGTGAGGCATATTCCTGTTCAGATCGGCGGACATTTGAGAGCAGAACTCGAGGGATTACTTTTCAGAAGTAAGATTGAACATTTTTATTGTTTGCATTTTGTAAATATAATATTACTGTATCATATTTATTTATGTCCACTGGCGAAATCTTAGCTAGCTAACGTTAGCTACATGTTTAGTGCCGGTGTAGTCCAGTTAGAAAGCTGAGACTTTATAAATCGTCTATTTTAACCTGCTTACTTAGATTACAACGGACACAAGAATGCTACTGTAGAAATAAAACTATATTTTGGTATAAGATGTCTCTTAATAACCCCTCAGACCGTTGAATAGTTTAAAGGGCCCATGGCGTGATATTTAAATCAGTTTATATTAAACAGGTGTAATCTTTGATGCCTCTAGATTAGCGTTGCACCATTATAACTCAAAATACGCTGTAATTATTTCCTAACGAGCAACTCAGAGATCAGAAGAATGCGCCGCCTTCCGGTTCTGCTGGGTTTCTCCTTATATGGCAGCCTGCAGTAGGGGGAAATGTAATCACTTGAAAGTGAAACTAAACACTTGCTAAAAGAAAAGAGAAACACGAGAGGATAACTCTGTCTGTGCTACTCGGTCTATGGTCAATGGCGGCGGCAGCACTGGCGTTCTCCTCGCTCCAGGTGTCGTGAATGTGCATGTGGGCAGAGAATTAGACCATATAAGCAAGTCCGGATCGCTATGACCTCATAGTGGGCTAGGGCTGAAAAAAACGGTTTGAAACCTACTGGCGGAGGAGGTCTGAAATCTTGAAAATTCTCACTAGCTGTACTAGGAGACAGATAGATGCCGTTTTTTGCTCTTTCTGGCATGTTTGAGGTGAGAACTCAACATTGCAACATGATGGATAAGTCAGAAAACATGGAAAACCATGACATGGGACCTTTAATGACAACTTCAGCAGCACTGAGTCGTCAACAGAAATACATGTAGTGTTTTTGTTAAAGAAATGCTCTAAGAAATTTGAAGGAAGAAGTGAAAATGGGTTATGTGAATAAAATAAGATAAAAGTAGGAATAAAATAGAAGAATGAAGACCTTGTTTGTAGTTTTTTGTGTGTAGACTCTCCCCAAACTCCCGTTTTTGTTTTGAAGGTTTTCCATAAAGATATGAGGACGAAGTGTGAGATGGTCTTAAAGAGAGAAGACTTCACAGCAACGGATTCAAGTTCTAAACCATCTTCAGCTTTCCAGTTCACCTCCAGACAGTGAGTGTTTCCTAAGGCTGTTACAATTTATAAATGCAAATATCCTGTAAATATCCTATTATCAATCACAGGGCAGAGTGAGCTACTTATCCTTACATAACCTGTCAGATGTCACGTTTCATTAAACCTGATAGGGATCATATCTGAGTGGCCCTTCCTGAAGAGGTTTCTAACTCCAAGTGACCCCAGACCTCAACTGGGAACCACAGGTTTATAATAAAAATAATATATGATTTTTAAATATTATGCTTCTTTATTTTAGCTGCAAAGAGCAGGACTACATCTACCTCCAGAAGAGCTGAAGAGAGACAACAGACTTCGACCTCACATCCTCAACCTCAGCCTCATGATGTGTTTCTATTTTAAACATCATCATAATAGTCATAAATCCATAAATATGGACATATTGAAATCTCACCTGTATGCTGCCAGTCATAGTAAGCACACTTATGCACGCCTGCACGCACAGGCACAGTATGAAGCTTAAAATTCTACTTTTGTTCTTAAGATTTTAAACTAAACTGTCAAAGCAGGGACAGGAGGACACAAGAGAACCCAGGGAGTTTTCCCTCACACTCCACTGACCTGGTCCTAAGGCCTACAGACACCTCAGAGAGACTCTAAATGTTCCCCTCTCACGTCCACATCCACTACACAGTTAGTCCAGATGCTGTCCAGTTCAGTGTTTATAAAGGACTGGAGCAAATGTGTTAAATAGCTCATTTTCAATTTTTACAGGTGGCTGTGTTAGTCAGAAATGCTCTACCAGCGTCGTTGGATGAGAGCTACCATCTTCTAGACCTGGAGAGATAATGATTCCACCTCAGTGAAGGTGAGAGAGCTGCAGAGAGGGGGATTCTCCAGACTTCAACAAAGCAAACTCCAAAGGTGTCAACAGTCACTCAAGTCATCCATAAGGAGACTGGAAGAGAGGATGATTTTCTGCTTGTGGAACATTTTATATATTATTGGTTGTGTCTGTTTCTAAAGATAAAGATATCTTTTAAAGGGTTTCAATCAAGCCAGTCCCCAGACCTCCTTCTTGGGAAACAGCCCCAGGTCGTCCTGGTCCTGGTTTTGGCATCCAGGAGCATTGTCAACGGGAATTTTGAATAACTGAGGCCAGAACCGGGCTTCCTTCCTGGATAACAGCTCTGGGTCGGACTGGTCCTGGTCCTGAGTCCATAGTTGGTTCCAGGAGCATTTTAGAGGGGTTTTGACCAGGATGGAGACCCAGAACCAGACCTCCGTTTAAGTTTAAATCCTCAAGTTTAGTGTTTTCTGTCATTGAGGAAAAAGTCAGGGATCTTCTGCTGGTGTCTGCCCTGCAGGGCTCTGATTGGATAAAATGCCTTTAAAAGTCATGACAGACTTAATAAAACAGCCTCCTGATGATAAAATATGCAATAAACGCCACCACACATCATTTACACCACAGCGCGTTTAAAACATGATCGCACGTAATTTACGTCACCGTGCGTTGTGATTCACAGCGCGTTTGCGTGTAAAAAACGGTGGATCTGGTCATTTTACGGATGTATTTTGATTGACTTGAAATATACCCTGGAGACAGGTCAGTTCGCAGACTCCACACACAGCAGCGCAGCACCAGGTCTACTGGGCTGCACGTATTGTTGCTGGGGATGCAGCGCTATGTCTGCACCCTTGGATTGAATTATTGGTGGGGACAATTCAGTGATTTCTGGATATTGGTGGAGACTCGTCACCTCCGTCCATGCAAAATCTATGCCGGTGAATTAATTGCCATATCTGTACCCGAGCCACACATAACATAATTGCTGCTTTGCCTGGGGTTACCTTCTGATCCGAGGCGGAGGGGGGAGAATGCTCCTTTATCTTCTTGATGTAAGCTAGGTTAGCCGTGTTGTTCGAGCTTTTCAAATTCGCTTTCAGGTTTGTGGGGTTTCCCCTCAAGAAATGTCCCACATATTTGATCTCATTCTACTACAAGACACTGCTTTTATCTTAAACGTAGTTATATTCAAAGTAATCCCAAATTGGTCTCTGACATGATGCTCGATGTTGACAGATGAGCCATCTGCTGTGGCACGCTGCACCACAGGAAAAAAAAATACAACCAGAAATTACTGATAAGATAAAACTGAGCTGATGTTCTCTATAAATTCAGTTAGCTTTGTTAACGCTCATTACAGTTTTAGTTAGTTTCAGTTATTTTTCTAAATTTTGCTTTTATTTTTATTTCAGTTAACGAAAATGTTTTTTAAAATTCTAGTTTTTGTTATTTCATTAGTTTTAGTTAACTATAATAACCATGTAAGACAAACTTGCTATTTCAGATGAGTTTACAGGAAAAGAGTCCAGTTTTATATTCAGACCAATATGGTATTTGAACCTCTATCAAAATTCGAACAAAAAAATTTAATTAAACACTGATGGCATATTTTCTCTTGCTCAAACACATTTCTTTTGTCCAAATGGTCAAATTAAGTGGTATGTAGAAGGTTTGACAGATTTTAGGTTCTGAATACCTCACCATGCAGCAGAAATCTTTCTTAAGAATGTGTAGAGTCTCAAAATGTGCTTTAGGAAAAGTGATGTTCTTCACTGAACCTTGTAGCAGACCTGGCGCCATTCACAACCTAAAAGCTGAGGATGTGCTTTGAGGCTTTTATGTGCAACACAATGAGGAACAGGCTCATTAAAGGCAGCGAGCCATATCACACACTCTCATGTTGCACTAAAGGAGCCCTGACAGTTGTCTGAGGGTGCTACTCACTTGCATTGCTGTCAGCCAGCGTGTTGAGGTTGCCTGAGATGTCTCTCCTCCTGAACAGACACACCACCTTCGCCTCCACGTTTCCATTGGCTGTCTGTAGGTGGACAGTTTGTAGTTAAAAGTCAGAACTACCATGAAGCACGGGTGTAACTGCTATTTGTGTTCACTTGTTTCTTCCTGATGGGGTTCACAAAAGAATGTTTCCGTTTAGTCCAGTGACAACAGAAACAGCTAAAATGTAATTTTGTTAAAAAAAAAAAAATCTGGCTTGATTTTTTTAAAGTGATTAAATTACGCGTGTCACCACAACAATTTTTCTCTAAGGAGGAAATGAAAAATGATTCAGCCAATGAAGGATAAGGGTTAGGTCCCATATTATGCAGAATTCCCTTTCTAAAGATCATTTAACAGTCATACCCAGAGGTTGCCCTAGATTTTTTCATCAATTTGACTGACAGGGTAAAAAAAAAAAAAGGTCATAATCCACCGTATTGATCCGAATATAAGACAAGGTTTTTTCATTTAAAACACTGTAAAAATGCAGGGTCATTACACGACTGTACCAGCAGAGGGTGCTGGCTTTTTGTAAAGGCAGCAGCAACAGGAAGCTCAGCTCAGATTGCTACTGGTCCTGGTCTGGACCAGCCCAGAGTTACAGGCCCACTGGGGATTAAAATGCCCGATGGCCAGTCCAACAAGGTCCACAAGACCCAGGGCAGACACTTTCAGTGTGAGCAGCTCAGAGCAGACTTCTGTCCAGGAGGAGTGCTTGGTCAGGTGATCCACACACTCCTCCTTCCCCTGAGCTCGTCACAGAACCTCAGTTTGCTGAACTGGCACTATAATGGTGGGTAAGCTGTGCTATTTCTGTACCCATAGACCAAGTTATTGGTGGGGACACATCACCTCAATTCACGCTAAATCTACACCCATTACCTTCACTATTCTCATGTATCTTCATTTGCTACATGCACGCACACACGCACACACACACACAGAGGGAGAGAGAGAGAAAGAGAGAGGGAGACTCTGAACCCAAGACAGAGCGCGAAAAGAAAGAGGTTTTAAAGGAACTTTTTATCTTTTTATTTAATTAACTGAAATCGAAACTGGTACTTTTTATTTATACAATGAATCCAGCAGATCCAAATCCCAGTCACTGCTGCAGTCAGGACAAAAAAAATAAATGAGCGTGCATCAAAAAGGTAAGCATGTCCTGTGACTTGTTTTACAAAATGAGGCATTTATAATTTGTATTATAATTTAAATTATTTTTCAATATATTTATACAATAAATTAATCAGATCTCAGTCCTCTGCAATGTTGGACTTGTGAATGAAGATTACGCCTTGGCGGAACTGAGGGTGGTGTCGCTAAGAACGTGGCAAAAGGTGAGCCGACCCCCGACCGGACAAAGCATTTAAAAATCAGGTAAACATGGGAAAGCTGTTACGCATTTGTAAACACTCAGCATAGATCAGAAGTCGCCTGTTTACTACGGGCACTTCCGTCTCACATCTCTAACACTGCACGTCAACAGTGCGAAAACCACCCCCATAACCTCTTTATACCGCATAATCTTTTGTGAAGAGCACATGATTGCGCAACATTACAGACACGGTCTGACCACTTATGAATGACCAAAGGCTCCCAGATGCCGGCACAGCTTCGCGGCAAATGGGGTTTACGCACGGTCACTTCCTGGTTGCGATAGACGCTGCCCCTCCCTTCCGGTTCAACGCTGTTCCCACACAAACTGGACAAAATTGATTTTTTTTTTTACCCGTTTTCTTCAAGACCTGCCGCGCATCACGGTAAACGATGTCCACCGGATTTTTGAAAAACACACAGAGACGTCTGTGAGCAAGCGGGTGAAGGACTTTAAGCTGTATATAACCAGCTTTATTCATGAAATTGAAGGTAAGCTAACAGCGTTAGCTCGTAGCTTCCATCATCAAAAAACAGTGAGACAAATCTATATAGCCGTGATCGTGGGCTCCAACTGCTTCCCAACTTTCAACTTTCTCTGGTCTAGCTGTACGTTATCAAACACCAAGTCTTCATTCACCAAAAGAATAGTTGTTCCAGTGAAATAACACACGAACGGCGCCGCGCCTCCTCCTTTAGCCTCCTCCACTCGGCTCTTTGACTACTGTGCTGCAAAGTGCCGACTGCAGACATGGTGTGGTTAGAAATGATCACGTTTTCTCTTCTTAAGTTCACAATCCTTCCTTTTTGTAGTTATTTATTCAGTGGAAATGTGTGGAAACGGACTGATGAATTATATTCAGCTGATGCGGTACACAACTGAACACAGCAGTGTTCAGCTGTCGAGGCTTCCCGTCCGCTGATACTTATATGATGGCTTCATTTCTTAGTGCTATAATATATATATCATACTGTACTATACTATACTATCACTCGTTTTGATTATAAACAATATCTTTAGCTGGAAATGCACTCTAACTCTGGAAATCTTCACGTTTCAAATGGAACCGGAAATGGTCCTGCGAGGTAATTTTAAACCGGAAGTTCTACTAAGTACTCTGTGCATAAAGCCTATTGACAGCATTGTTTTATGAAAGCAGCTCATGGGAGAAGAGGAGGTGCTCACTCCTAGCAAAGTAAACTAGACTGTCAGTTCTGTTCTGCAGACTGGTCTAGACACGCTCCATTAGAACCTCTGCAGCCCACTGATTGGTCTGGTCAGTCTTGTACCGGGCCAATCACAATGCTCTAACGGGTTGGAGGGCAGGATTAGCTGATAATGTCAGAGCTCCGACTCTGAATTTAAACAACATGGCGGCAGCTCGGGAGTCGCGTTCGTTTGAAACGTCGTTATTATCAACTTTGGACGATTTAGATTTGTGCTTTTCTTTAAGACGTGAACAGATAGAGAAATGCAAGTCTTTTATTTTGAAAGAGGATTTATTGGTCACTTTGCCGACAGGATACGGTAAAATTTAAATCTACCAGCTGGTTCTGGTTGTTGCTAAACGCCTCTGTCTGATTGCACTATCCAATAGCATGTGAAGACAGTTTGATTGACAACCGTTGATCCCGCCCCTATGAATGAGTCATCTCAGTGGACCGTGGCCAGACTAGATATCCATATATAAGCCTCGTTTCCACTATCGGAACTTCGGGGTAATTTCTGTGAGGGGGAAAGTGACCGGGACATTCCTGTGGCTCGGTCCTCTCAGCTGTTGTGTCTCCATTCCAGCCCCCACCTTTCCGGAACTTTTGTAAGACGTCAGCATCGACGTCACTGACAAGCGTAAAGGCGCCAACAGACAAGGAAGCGGAGAATAATAAATAAATAAACAATGGACGAAGAAGCGATGGTTGCGGCGTATTTCGCTGTTTTTATCCATAGTGATGGGAGTGCTGAACAGAAGGATGAGTATACTTCATGATGAACTAATCCAACCTCGAAGACACGGTCATTTTGCAAGCTCCAATAACAACACACAGGTCATTTATCTCGGCGCCGTCTGCTTTCATGATTTTCCTTCATCCCACAACCAATCCGCACGAGTTAACCACATTTCCCACTCCGGGAATCTCTTGAGCCGAACCGAGTACCTGGATCAGGGACTCCGTTAGTCCCTGAAATGGCCCTGAAGACGGCCCTCTCGAAATTCCCCGCATAATGGAAACGGTCGCGCGCCTCAAAGTTCCGGTAAAATTACCCCGAAGTTCCTACAGTGGAAACGGGCCTATAGACTGGTTTACCAGGCTAGCTCACTCCAGCTGTGAGCAGATTCTCCCACCCCACCCCACGCCACCCCCACACACACCAAAGGACCTCTTCTTACTGTTTTTGTCACTAAACAGTCAGGAAAATCTGCAACACAAATAAAACTGCTGCAAAAACATTACCATGGGGATGAAATACACCTGGACTGACGTTCAGATAGAAGCGGGAGACCAGGTTTGGTCCCTTGAAGGGAGACATTTATTTAGGAGCCATTCACCTCAAAGAGCCGTTCAAAAAACTGGTTCTTTAATGGTTTTTTGCAATATTTTGAAAAAGAAATGTTACGTGGAACTATGTTTGGGGACACTCTTTGTTGCGACACCTAAATGTGCATTGTTAATTAGCTTCCCAGATAGAACTGATGGGTTCATGTTGCTATGCTCATTAATGTTTCAAATTAGAGGTGGGCATAGATTAATTTTTTTAATCTAGATTAATTTTGAAATTAATCTAGATTAAAATAGCTCATTTGAATTCTGCCAAAGGGTCCATAATACCGGTATGTGTGTGAATGAGCATGAGGCTGAAGAATGGTGATACTTCAAGTCTAGAGCTTAAGGTTATTAACAGCTGATCCACTGTTTGGATCAGCTGTTACTAAGCTAACAAGAAATACTAAACCTGTCAGAACTTCCCTCAGAAACCCAGACCTGAGTCACAAACCAGAACCACCAGACCAGATGAGCTCTGAGCTCATTTTAACAACCTCTGATGGTTGATCAGGTTATCAGGATGAAACATTTTAACACTAAAACACATTGATGTGTCATCAGAGGTCTGTCTCCTTTAACTCTACAGCTGTTTTCTGAGGCTCACTCTGTTTTAATAGTTTGACTGTAAAAACCTTCTCATCTCCTGACAGTAAAGGATTACATTTAGTTTACAGGTCACCTGATTAAAGCATCAACTGTATTTTTTACATCAAATAACTTCAAGCTGATTTTTTCATTTGTCAAAAAGTGATTGTAGCATCCAGTTTATCTGTAATGGATTAAATCTGCCTTAAAATGACTTCATTTCTCTACTGTTTATTTCACATGATCCTATAGGGCTGTTTCATCAGATTTTTGTTTAAAGTGCCCATGACATCGGTTTCCATGTTCTCTGACTTATCTATCATGTTGCAACGTTGAGTTCTCACCTTAAACCTGCCAGAAAGAGCAAAAAACGGCGTCCATCTGTCTCCTAGTCCAGCCAGTGAGAAGCTCTTCCAGATTTCAGACCCAGGTTTCAAACAGTTTTTTTCACTCCAGCCCGCTATGAGGTCATAGTAATCCGGACTTGCTTATATGGTAAATTCTCCGCCCACATGCACGTTCACGACAACTGGAGCGAGGCAGTGCCACCGCCATTGCCCATAGACCGTGTAGTGTTTAGTTTCACTTTCGTTTCTCTTTCACGCGACGGCACTGCCCCCTACTGGGCACTGCCCCCTGCTGCAGCAGAAGTGTCAGGCTGCCAAATAAGGAGAAACCCAGCAGAACCGGAAGGCGGCGCTTTCTTCTGATCTCTGAGTTGCTCGTTAGGAAATAATTACAGCGTATTTTGAGTTATAATGATGCAACGCTAATCTAGAGGCATCAAAGATTACACCTGTTTAATATAAAGTGATTTAAATATGGAGTCACAGGCACTTTAATAAAAGTAAGTAAGTAAGTAAGTAAAGTTTATTTATATAGCACCTTTCACAGAAAGAAAAAAAAAATACTTCAGAGGATTTAAACATGTCAACTGATGTCGGTCAACTGATCTACAGTCGCCACTGCTGATTGATTATGAATTATTATGAATTTAACAATGATTACTGCCTGATGACATCTCCCCTAATCTGAAAAGCTCACAGGAAGGACACATGCTGAGGACAATATTATCCTGATATAAAGAGTTTATTTAGTTGTCTAGTTGAACATATTCAACATCCTTTTAAAAAATACCGAGATAATACCGAAAACCGTGATAATTTTGGTCACAATAACCATGAAGGTAAATTTTCATACCGTGACAACCGTACGTCAGACTTTGACCAACAGCGGTCTGTCTAGTAATAAAGCACCGAGAAATTACAACAGTGGAGTTGTTTTTAAGAGAGGAGATTATTATAATAGCATTAAATGAGCTACTTCTGCGTTTATTTACCGGAGTTCCTGTACCGAGCGTCCAGTATAGTGGCAACAGCGGAGAGGGATTCACTTTCGATGCTGCTAAATCGCCTGCTGACAGCTTGGAGGAGCGTGTTTTTCATTGTTTTGATGCAGCGGTTACAGTTCTCCTCGGCTAACAGGAGTTTTAAAACGGTGATGGCTAACCTGCTAACTGCAAACTGCAGCAGGGTCCTGAAAGGAGGCATGTCATCTCTGTGTCTCAACAGGGCACAGATGCGTCACCTGGACCAGGATCTATGAGCTCTGGATCGGAAATTTCTCCAGGTTGGATCAGAAATTTCCAGGATCGGATCGGCCCCATCCCTAATATCTATATCGTATTGCAATATAGCCAAAAAATATTGGGATGTTAGATTTTTCTAATATTGTGCAGCCCTAATTAGAATTACTTAAAAGGCAAAAACAAGACAACCAACCTTGTTGAGTTCTTCTATTCTCCGTATCAGGTATGGGTTGCTGGAGGAATTCTCAAAGTAAACATAGTCTGGAAAAAAAGGACAAAACAAAAGGTTTAGCTGACAACACAGATATGACTTTAATACAACATTAGTTCTGTAGGGAGAGCATGTGGTTGCAACAGGAAGTGGTGTTAGTTTGACTCTTCTCCGACTGGGTCACCTTGTGTTCTTGGGTCAGACACTTCACTCGTATCACCTGTTGGTTGTTGTCACTCTTCTGTTTCTATAATGTAGCTTCCTGCCATCAGCTTGCAAATGAGTCCATTGCTTCATTATACAATCAAGCAATAAAAATCATGGTCAAAAAGCCAATCTGTTACCATCATTGTTATATCCTCAACAGATACAGGTTGCCAAATTTTGTAAACTTCTGCAGGTTAAGCTTTATCAAGCAAATATTTAAATGTCTAAATAACCGAGCACCTGAACCACTTTGTTCATTTGTCCAGAAACAAAACAGCAACAAAATCACCAGAGGGTCCATAAATCAGAACGGCCAAAGCCCCTGCTGTAGAACATCGTTTGTGTTCTAGTGTTCAAGTGTAAACTCTGGAACTCATTACCATAAGCTTCAAGAGTTCACCTGTAGGGTCTTGGCTATGATTGGGGACACTCTTTGTTGCGACACCCATGTGTGCATTGCTAATTAGCTTCCCAGATAGAACTGATGGGTTCACGTTGCTATGCTCATTAATGTTGTTTTAAATAGAGCTGATTAGGGC